>VWZF01006236.1:2736221-3067464 GCA_013396755.1 Sclerurus mexicanus | reverse complement strand
AAGAAATGCAGACTATTTTAAAACAAATAAAAATATTCAGTTGTGATCCCAAATCTTCTAGATCAATTGCTGAAGGCATAAGTTTGCCTGCAAGTATTGTGCTACATGGAAATTTCACACGGTGGCATTTATATGGACTTTTCCTTCAAATACAATGAAATAAATTATATAAGTAAATTACTGGGACTGCTAAAACATGCCACTTAGGATGATTCACAAAGATTAATCTATTGCTTTAAGATACCAAGCAGCCAATTAAAATTTTTATTCAGCTATAAGCTGCTGAGGAATTAAAATTTAGCTATCCTAATTCTGTGGCTAGTTGAACCAGAAAATAATCAAACAATAGAGTTTGTCATGACCATCATTATGTTGAAACAAACAAACAAGAAGTGCTCCTTAGCAGTCTGGGGTTTTTTTCAGCATTCCTCCAAGTAGAGAAAAAATGCAGAACTTTAAGCTTAAGCAGTAATTAGCTTAACAGATGCCTGAAGGAAAGACTGGGCCAACTATCAGCACCTCCCTTCCAATAAAAAGAACACTGCTTTAGTATTGAAGCAAAATGGACTGTGTCTCTTTATTGGAAACATAACAATGCTCCATGTTTTAGCTGAACAGAGATGAGTATGATTTCTACTGATGTAAACGAAGTAATCATTCTGTTTTGCTGGATGTGACTGGAGTTCAGGATAGGATTAGAAGTGGGCTGAAAATACAGACTGACTCCATGGAAAATAGAGGTTTTGGATATTCCAGTTGGATGCAGAATGAAAATTAATGACAATTAAAAAAAAAAAAACCAAGTAAGCTCTGCTTCAGTCTGAAAAGTTGTTGGTTGATTGATGATTTGGTCACTCTTCAGACAGATTTTAGAGCCTAGACATGCACAATTCTTTAAAAATCACTAGTGTTGCATGTACCTAAAATGTGAAAGAAGGACTCCCTCAACCTGGTTTGGTAACCAGTGACAGGACCCTGAGATCAGCTCAGTTGGTTAGAGCAAGGTGCTAACAACACTAAGATTGTGGGTTTAATCTCCTTATGGGCCATTCACTTAAAAGTTGGAGTCGATCCTTTTGGGTCCTCTCCAACTCAGAATATTCCGTGATTCTATAACCTGAGTGAATGGCATGAAGCCGGGTCAGGAGACGTTTAGGTTGGATGTTAGCAACAGGTTTTTCAGCCACAGAGTGGTTGAGCAGTGGAACAGGCTTCCCAGGGAAGTGGTCACAGCCTCAAGCCTGACAGAGTTCAAGAAGTGTTTATCAGTGTTCTCAGGCACATGGTGTGAGTCTTGGTGCTGTCCTGTACATGGCTAAGGGTTGGACTTCAGTGACCCTTGTGGGCCCCTTCTAATTCAGGATATTCCATTGTTTGGGTAAGTCTGTATAAGTGCACAACTTGTTACACAGTGAATTCTGTACTGTTTGTTAAGTATAGAACCCCATCAAGTTCTGGGAATAAAAGTGCTTTTAGGGGATCAGTGCTTTTTGCTTTGAATATAAAGATTTCAGCACTTTAAGTAACAGCAGGAGTCCATTATTTTGCAGCAGTATTCTTATCCTACTGATAAGTAGATGTTTCTGATCATGCTTGAAATGTCAGTTTAGCTGCCTTTGATGGTGTGTTTCCCTGTGTGTGATATCAACAGACGTGGCTGTGTTTCAGTTCCCTGTATCAGACAGAACGGGACTTTGATGAGCTCTGCTGACTGAGGAGGCGAGGGAAGGAAAGTTGATGTTCACATTAGCTGGTGATCAGGCTGGCCCAAAGAGGTCAGGAGCGTCCTGGGTTTTGCCATGGCTTCCTGCTTCATTCCAGAGAGGTCTCTGAGGGTTTCCTGTACATAACAAACTGCATCACTTAACCCGTTTTCCCTATACGCTAATTATTTCCTAAATTCATGGGCGTTGCCACTGCCTACAACGTTATGTATTCTGCAATGGAGTAGTGTCAGCTGTTAGAGACAGATTGCATGTTTTCTACAGGTTAAAGAGAAGGTATCTGAACTTTTTCCTGCTAGGAGGTGGCTCTGAAGGAGAGGACTGTTCCCTTGAACTGTCTGGGACTTTGCAATGGATTTAATTTTTGTTTTCCAACATCTAAGCATCAAACCAAGCTTTTCTGGATTTTTCTATAGTAGTTATTTACAGTGACATTTAACTGGGAAAATAACCTTTTGTTGGATCACTGGCTCAGTTTGAGTTTCTGCTGCTACTTGTGCTTTTTTATGTGTAATAATCTCAAATTTGTACACATCTGGAAACCTTTACCAAAGATCATTTCTTATTGAAATCCACTGCGGATTTTTTTTTACATTGAGATATTAGTGACTTATCGCCTTCATTGCAAAAATGTATTTTAATTCTGACTTCCAAAATTCACTGAACAAATCTAAATCAATTTCAGCTTCTGTGACAGTTGGCCAATGTAAGCATAAAGTGGCATATGATGTGGGAGAATACTGGCTAAAGAAAACTAATTATGTTATCCCCTTGTAAAATACTCTGATGTGTTTTTCTGAGCTGGGGTGGGATTGGTTGGTGTAGAAACACATTTTCAAAATATATTTTCTCTCCTTTTGCCTTATTTCTTTTTAAAAAGAAAAATACTAAGGAAGCAGAGGAAAAACAGACGATTTTCTGGGGAAATAGTGTCATTTTATGTCAAAACTGTTTGCTTTCTGAAGTCTGAGATTTACACATGCTTTAGAAACATATTGCACTTCCCAGAATTTTTGACCAACACTGACAATGTGTTTTCATTGCCTTGTTTAGCAGACCAAATAAAAGTGTTGTCTTCTAAGTGGTTTGATGCAAAGACCAGTGTGGGGAACCATGGCAGGAATTACTTGCTTCTCTTNCACTTCTTTTTTCTCTACAGAGTCAAAGTGTGCTAGCCCCACTTCTGTTGTTAGCAAAGATTTCTGGACTGTTTTTTCTGTTTTTTCACCTTGCTGAGTGTGACTTTACTGCTCCTGCCATGGAACTGTGAGCAGGAACCCTCTCCTGTCACCATTTCCCTTGTTTTTCAGACACTCACCAGACATGGCAAAATTCACCTCATAGCTCCCAGATCTTTGCAGCAATCTCCATTTTTGCCTTCAAGTCATCCTTCATGCCTTTGACATGTATTAACTTTTTAGACTTCCATATGATACTTATTTCTCTGGGAATCCCTTTAGGTATGCTGGAGACTAATTCTAGATGAACACAATTGTTTGACTCCAGCTGCAGTGGGGCCATAGATAGCTTGTGTCCTTAGGAAACAATATCTTACTGTCTTTGTCTCCTGTTCTGAGAAGCTGCTGCTGCCTTTGTGTCCCTTTGATCAGAGAATAAACAGAATTTGTTGTGGATTTGTGAAGTCTGTTGCACTTTTACTTTTTTTCCTGCACACTAGGACTTCTGGCCTAATGTCTAGGAATTAAACAAGTTTCTGCTCAGTAGCTTATACTTGATATAAGCTCTTCTAAATGATTGCTGGAAACCAGACAGGGCAAAGTCTGCAGTCTATCTGGAAGTGGCTCAGTATGTCACTCAGAAATGACCTTGCAGGTGGAATTTTCTACTAGTATCAGTGTTGTGTGGTGGCTGAAGAGCAAATATCACAGAGTCAGGTACAGCAGGGCTCAGCTGTAAAACAAGTTAGTCTAAACCACTGTATCGTGTTCAGTCTTGGTTATGGAAAAATGCTGTATGAACAGGGTGAATCCGTTTTTATTTTTGAAAAACGTCTTTGCTTTTCTTTCATAGAGATGACTCTTTCAGACACAGATGCGCTTTTAGCTAACAGTTCCACTGTCTCCTGTTCATAGTGGGCTTCACTCTCTGGTTCTTATTTGTTTGGGTTGCACAGATGGCACAGACAAACTAAAGGATGGGGCTATGTCATCATATCTTTTGCTGAGTGATGAAATAAGGAGGTCTTATTCTTTTTACTTTGACTGTGATTTTGAATATAAAGGAGATGATTCACTTTGCATTGGATACCCACTGAGATGAGATGGAGAAAGAGCAATGGTTGTAACATCTTCCTGCAGTCCCAGGAGCCAGGTAGGTAGGCAAGAGTCAGGTCTGTTTCACGACGAGGTAATAATGTCCGTGTTATGAGACTGGGTCCATTTAGGGAATCAATTTGATAATTCGTTCCTTGCTCTGTTCCTGGGGTGATGCAGGGACTTGTATTCTCCTTAGTCATGGTGGATTTCAGCTCATTTCATCACCAAGTCAAATAATAAAGAAGTGACAGTTTGCAGAACTCCTTAACATCCAAATCACCTTTTTGAGTATAAATCCTGTTGATGTCTCCTCAAGAAAAAAAGATTTGAAGGAGAATAAATACCCTGGGAAATTTCTGCAAAATACTGTTTGATCTTTCAACCAATTCTCCATAGACCTCTGAATCAGACCGTGGCTGCTAAAAAACTTGTGTGTTGTGCCAAGGACTGTTTTTCTTTCCTCAGAACTGTTGCTGTCATTTCAGAGTGAGTAGGAAACTTTAAATTTGTATTACTTGGGTATCTCTTATTGTTGGAGAAAAGAATTTTGGTTTGTCTTTTTGGTGTTTTTGGGGTTGCAGCTACTACAGGAGCTAGCATATTCCTACCAAAGGTAGTGTTGTGATCAGTTGTTTTGGCCATCAAAGATAGCAAGAAGATGTAATCTGGGTATTTAAAAGAAAAAAAAATAGCCCCTTGATAATAGTCTAGTTAGCAGACCAATTACTGTCTTTTTAAATTCAAGATTGCAACTTTAGTCAACAAAAAAACAATAGGTGGCTTGTCTTGTCACACAAAATTAATTGCAAAGTGTATATATATTTATATGATATTTGCTCTGGAAAAAGTACAGTGAATTGGTGGTAAAAAATTTATTGTTCTGTTCTTCCACTTTGTGTGGACATAATTCCCATCATCATTAATTGATACATGCTTATATTCAATAAAGAGGAGATCCCCAAGAAAAGTAATATAATTTGTCTGGTATTCATTGAAATTGCAGGTGATTTTTTTTTTTAATAAGATAGATACATTTGCTTAGCATGTGTTCACTAACAGGTCTGAGTAATTGAGTCATTCCTCACTGCTGTAGTCTCAGATCACTGTTTCTGAAATTGTTGAAAATGGGACTTTCTATCTTGAATGTCTGAGAAGGAATAAACTATGAATGGAGTACCAAAGTCATTACCAGTCTGGAGGAGGTCCACAGCTCTGCTCAGAAAAGGGGAGCAGGTTTTAAAAGCAACCTTTTCATATTCAGCAAATAGTGGAAGAAAGAACTTGTTCCATAAGATACTCGTTTCTACTATACGTCTTTTCCCCGCTGCCTGGAGTAGCTGGAAAGCACTGTGTGCTCACTATACCTATATCCTTTATGTGCCTCAACTGAAAAATCACATAGAGAGAACCCACTGGAAAAGTACAGAGGCAACTCTGGCTGCAATAGGGGTCTTTTTCAACAGCTTTTTTTTAACAGTGTAACTTTTTATGCTGGGTTAATGAAGATCTAAATGTATGGATAGTTTATAAAGCAGTACCTAATTCTGACTTTGCTGACCAAATGTTAGATAGGCTAATCCAGTTTCTCACAAACTATCTTTCTTTGCTTTGCTTACAGATCTATGGCACTTACAGCTGGGAAAAATTAATATTGTGATATCAGTGAACATGCCTTAAGTCAATAGAGACAGGATTTTGGGAAGTCTTTTTAGGTCTGAAATATGGCTATCAGATATAATTTAGCCAGTAAGCTGCATCTCTGCCTTTTTTTTTTTTTTGTGGGGGAGTGGAGGGGTTAAGGTTAGGTGGGGGGTGGAGAAGCGTTTTTCATAGGGGACAAAGACATGCTGTATAAGTTTTCATATTTTCACTACATATTTTGAGGGGAGAACTCATAAAATGAGATGATCTGTGTGACACATTTGTAGATGTCCCTCCTGTTTTGGTCCTTTAGCACAGGAAAGACTTTTTGCCCATACTTTCAAAGCGATGATGATTGTCCTTTGTTGTGGAAAGAGACAACAAGCATGACATTAGTGGTGCAGGACAGGTTGTAGAACTCTATGAAGTTATCTTCAAGTGCATCTGGAAAAGAGGTGTTAGTTCCTCTTCTGCCCCACTTGTTACCTCTGTGACAAGGAAAGAGAGAATAGCAGGGATGCGGAAAATCTTGTCTCCTCCTCTCTATACTGTACCTGGTGTGTTTATTTGCCCTGGCACTGCCCTGCTTGTTTAAGGCAAATACAGAGATGTAGCGCACTGTGGCTCTCAGCATCGCACTTCAACTCTTGTTTTGCTCGAGGGTGAAAGCAAACCTCTGCCAGTTGAAAGTGGTCAGAAGGTGATGAGCAGAGGCAACATCACTGAATACTTCCTACTCCCCTGGAAATACCTGTGTCCAGTTTTGCTCAGAAAACAATGCATCAGTGATTCTCCCTCTATTCCAACACCTGGTTCCTGTTCACATTGCTTCTGATTTTGTTTCTATGGTCTAATCTTTTGGAATGAAATTTTTTCAGGAGGTTAGTTTTCAAGCTTAGCAAAAACTCATTTATCAGTTAATACAAAAGGAGTCAATTCCGTGAAAATGTTTCTTTCTAAAGTATTAATCTCCACTTCCGCCCACACTTCTGCCTGTAAAACTAAAATCATACTGCAGCTTTGCTTTTGATTACTCAGGTGAGCTAAGGCTTGGGTATGCCATTCAGTCCTTGCTTACCCACTTTGCTATTCAAAATGACTTCAGCATATTGGGAAGATGCATTATCCACTGGCAGGCCAGTGTCCCTCCCTCAGAGAGCAAGGGAGCTGCCAAACATCATGTTCAGATGATACAGTACTTTGCCGTCCTGCTTTTCCCTCTCCCTCTCCAGCAATTCCTTGCTGGGTAAAAGGAAAGCTGCATACATTACCTCTCTCTTGTCGTGTTTTAGATCTTCCAACATAAATAACTCTCACAGAAACATTTGGAGGAGTGTTTGAAAGACAAGTGTTCCAATGTGCAACAAGAGCAAACTGACATCTCTAGACTGTCATAATTCAGGCTACCTGGAGCTTTTCATTAACAACTTCTAAACATTTTGGCTTTTCTGATTATCATTTTGTACCATTTTTCATATACCTACCCATGGTAAGTTGGTGGAGTGTCAGTGCAGTAATGAAAGGCAATAAGACTGAGTGAAAAACAAGCTGACTTAAATGCAGTGCATTTTGTTTATTAATTAATGAGCACCACAAAAAGAACTGCAAAACAGCCTGTGAAAGGTAAATGGATTTATGGTTGAGTCAGAAATATTTGAAAGACAGTTTACCCCAGTAGAAAAAGTCTCTCTTTTAATATATAACTGATCCTTCTAAAAGTGCTGGAAGGACTTTTCATAAGAAGAGAGGAAAATTGCTGAGATTTGAATTGCAAATATTTGCAGCAACCACTGTTTTCCCAAAATATGTGTTAAGGTGGTTTCAAGTTTTGACTATTCCTATTTATTTCTAGGTATGACACATCAGCCTACCCCCTCCCCCTGCGAAGCCTAAACAATGCAAAACATATTTTCTCACAAAACCTGTATATTTAACTGTCCTAGGCTATGGAGATTAGAAAACCCAAGAGGTGTTGTTTCCAAAACTCAAATAATTAGAAATTAGCTGATGATAGCCAGGGAGAAAAGACAGCTGTAAAACATTTTGCAGAACTAATACTTTACCTGTTCTCACATAATTCCTTTTTGTCACAATTCACATTTATCACACCTCTTCCATTTATCTACGAGCAAAACTCAACAGGCTACTCTACTGCTGCTGGATTTTTTTTTTCCAGTGGGCTAGAGATGCCTGATGTTTACTTCTATCTGAATCCAGCAATTTCAGTCATGTTATATTGAAAGGATCTCATCTTCCTTTTTGTGATAAATGAGTAAGATAGTCTGGTTGCCTTGATTAAATTAGCTTTGTGAAAGGGAAGGTGAAGTGAGCTTGCTACATCCAGTTTTATTTTGTCAAAGTCAATGGGCAGTCCTGAAACAAGTGAGAGTTATTAATTTAATTATTCTCTTACTGGGGAACAGGTAATTTATTGTATGTGTTATTTTAGCTATCACTATTTACAGCCCAATGGTATTCACTTAAATAACCAGTGATTCAGGTTTAAAGGGCTGTTACCTGGAACAAAAGGCTCACTGGTATAGGAACTGGTGACTTTCAGGCAGTGTCTTTATCAGCATTTTGGTTTAGACAAGAAAGGTGTTTTGGGGAAGTGACTGCTCCACCTTGGGGGCAGTATTGAACCAGGATGCCAGCAGGGACCAACAGCAATTTCTAGTCCACCTCGAGGACAGTAGCCACCAAATTTTACCAGACTTGAATCCCTAAGGGTGAAGGGGAGGTACCCAAGGATACATGGGTCTGGTGAAGAAAAAGCTTAGATCAGTGATCTGCAAGGTGTAGAGCAGGTATGATATCAATTCAGCCTGGGTTTATTTCTCAGGCTGGATTTATGTGGAGAACCTGCTGCTAATGTCTTCCCATTTACAGCTTTTGTGACATGAAATCCTCGTTTTCCATACTGAAGAAAAAGTCTACAAGCCATTCAGATAATGACCAAAGGAACAAGTAAAAATTTGTCAGCAATTTAAGTGTTTTCTCAGTGTTAATATCAGGAGCAGTAAAGACTCTTTCATTTACATTGCAATCCTAATCCAGCTTTCCACCCTATACAGTAATTATATGTTTCTTATAACTAAATCTATTACATAATTGTATTTAAATCATAAAGTTAAATCCAAAGCAACTGTATTTAACCTATAAGAAGATGCAATTAACAATATAAATAGTCTTACAATTAAATGGGTTACAATTACTCTCTATGAACAGATTTTTTTTGGATACTGAGAAAATGCAATTTTAAATGCAATATCATTTTATTATTATGTCCTCAGTTTTGGGGAGTTTTGAAAAGTCTGCTAGTCAAGTGTGACAGAAATGGATGTGAATGTTAAATAAAGTCCTGTTCTCAGTGTCAGTGCAGCAGCTTTTGGACTCCTGCTCCAGATTTTCTTTGCTTACTACACTTGAAACTGCTGTGCCCTAATCCAATGAAAACAGAAAATGTTCTCAACTCCTTCACAGATTAGCCCACTGCTAATTTTCTTTTAAAGGTAGCAATACAGCTACTTCTCAGCATGCAGTGATTTTCAGACCTATTTGACTTAAATTATTATTTATTAATGGAAGATGAAATCTGCTGGTAATTCATCTTCTGAGTGTAATTGGTAATCTGCTGCTGTATCCCAGCTATGAAGTTGAAATAGCTTCAGTTGTTATTTTTTATCTGCCACCCTCAGGAACCAAATTAGATGACTAATAGACTGGTCAAAATAACAGAAAATGTGTTCATAGTTGCTTAATCAGATTTAAAATCAGCATGTTTGAACCTAAATAAGCAATTGAGAAGTTATTTAAATTTTACATTATTATCTAGTTATATCTAAAAGCATAGCCTCCTCATTTTTAGATAGAGGATGTATATAATAGATCCAATGTACAAATACTAGTTTATGGAAATGTCTGAATGCACAATTGTAATTTCTCTGGTACAAGGCCACATATATTTAGAGACAGATTCACTGTCATTAGCAACAAATTAGAGAAATTAAAGTCTGGTAGGTTTTTTATTGTTGCTTGGCAAATGCAAAAGTGTTGTTAATGTCTGAAGCGGTATAGACTTAATTCTGTTAAACTTGTGTTATAAAAAAAATTTAGTTTCTCTCTAATTGCTTTATTTTCAACTCAATATCTGCTCACGAAGGTTAACATGTTGTTTTTCAAGTCAGCTACCATGAATATTTTCTCCTTAAGCCTTTTTAATCCTTTAGTCTTCAAATGTAAATGCAGTCACTGATAATGGAAAATGTGGATTTCCACCACACATAGCAGCCAGACTGGACCTCTCTGCTTGGCAAAAGGACACTGAGTTAAGGGAATTGGTGTTAACAGTCAAATACCAACAGTTAAAAGCATTTTCATTAGGGGCTAAAAATGATTGACTGAGAGATGGAGCTCCCAAGTGTTTACTGGAATGTGTGAAGGTTTATTAACATTGGCATAGGGATGGTCCTGTAGTCTAGACACTCAGAAGATCTAGTGTGTCTGGACTGTGATTTGTGGGAACCTCTCCCCTTTGTAAACAATATTTTGTTCTCAGTGATAGACATGGCCCTGATTACACTGCAATATTGGCCTGGAGCGTCAACTGGTTTTGATAGAAACCTACTAGTCAAAATAATAGTGCAAAACTATTGCCCTTTTTTTGAGTTCCCTTTGAGTCAGGGATCTAGAATGAGTTTTCAGAAATCTGCTGAAAAAAATGTTACTTTTCTGATAGTGTAATTTCAGAATTTTTAAATTTATTTTTCTTTTATACAAAGAATGTCTGGGATTACAATTTCTGGAAGAAAAGGGTATAAATAGCTGAGAAAAGAGCATTTCCCAGATTACTGCATAACACTTTGCGTCCTGGGAACAGTTGTTTCTTTTCCACAACTTCATAAAAGGGTTAGTAAGTACAGAATGCAGAAAAAGTCCAGAACCGCTTGTTCTTTGCCATTCATCTTACTTGCTTTAAATTCTGCATGCATCCACTCAGTTTTTACAAGTAAATGACTGTTTTCAAAACTTCTGTACCCCAGATGACTACAAACATATACTCTCACTTGCTATGCAGGTATTTAATGCTATTTCTCTGTTCTAAGCCAGACAAGTGCTTTCCAGCTTAAATATAGTATCCGTGATTGATGAATGTATTGCCAGTGCCTATTAAAATCAAGCCAAAATGTCATAGCAATTCTGTCACAAACCAGTACGGCTCATTTGACAGTAAACCTTTGACTGTGGAAAGCTGTAGCGTTGGTTTAAGCCTGGCTTACACACAGCTCAAGGCGGATAGTTGAGTTATAAAGCAATGCAGCCATCATTCTGGGATATGTGCCTCAAAACAGGTCAGAATCTCCAATAATGGGGCTATGCCTGTTGCTTGTTGTCCTCTTTAGAATCCAAATGGAGATATATAGCAATACTAGTATAACTATTTAAATATGCATAGACTAGAAAAACACCAAGCAATTTTCATGTGATACATGGAACATTTTCAAACATGGGGAGCATCCACCACTCACCTTATCTTTGCTGTACTCAGGTGGGAGAAAAAAGGAGGCTCTTCCAGGTACCCTATTGCATTGATTTGAAACAAAACAAACAAACCCAAGCAACACACACAGAAACAGCCCAAAACTTAGATGATTTAACAGATAAATTTCTTTAAATAATGAAAAGAGCTCATGTTCAGACTTTTTTTTTCTAATTCCCAGAAACACCTCTGGAGCACCCAGCACAGGAAGGACTTAGACATGTGGAGCAAGTCCAGAGGAAGGCCATGAAGATGATTCGAGGAATGGAACAACTCTCCTATGTGGAAGTGTGGAGAGAGAAGAGAAGGCTCCACAGAAACCTTATTGTGGTCTTTCAGTACTTGAAGGAAGCTTATAATAAAACTGGAGAGAGACTTTAGGTAAGGGCATGTAGAGATAGGACAAGGAATAGTGCCTTTAGGCTGAAGCAGGGTAGGTTTAGCTTAGATATTAGGGAGAAATTCTTTATTATGAGGGTGGTGAGTCACTGGAACATGTCCAGAGATGCTGTGGATGCCCCATCCCTGGAAGTGTTCCAGGCCAGGCTGAATGGGACTTTGAGTACCCTGGTCTATAGACAGGTGTCATTGCCCATGACAGGGTGGTTGGAACTAGATGCTCTTTAAGGTGCCTTCCAACCCAAACCCTTCTATGACTCTATAAAACAGATGAAAGCAGATGATGATTTGTGTTGGGTTTGTTGGTTTCCTTTTGTTTTCAGTAGTGTTTTCTTAATGCAAAAGAGTATCATTTTCTCTTAAACACAAGAGCAGGTTTAAGGAAGTGTTGTGTTTTCTGGCAGGTTCTCCATCCCCACAGAACTGGACCCTTTCACTTATGGGACACATTTTCAGTCATCCCTACTCACCAGTTTTTCCACCACACACAGACAGGAGAGGACTCTTGTGCCCATGAGAGACTTCAGCAAGCTTTGGAGAGGCCTTACATCACAATGAATTTCTTTTGCTGTAACAAAAGCTGCAAGTGTTGACAATCAAGGAGATTTTAAAAATGGCCCCCTTGTTACCATCTCCATTCTTTGAATGACACCTGGTAACACATTGTGCTTTTGCAATTTTGCTGTCAAAATGGATGGTGTTTTATGGGTAGTACATCTTGTGGAAATAGATTGCACACCTCACTGTAGAAGCAGTTAGTCAACAAAATGCACTCTGGCACTTGGTGTAGAGACTGTAATTATTTGACTGGTGGCCAGCCTAGGTAGCTCTGGGGAGCCATAAATAGTATTTAGAGGTTGCTGTAAAAGCTTTTTAATTTGTTACACCAGAGTTCATTTACATTGTACACCATATGTCATGGCAAAAGCACCCTATCTTTGTAGAACATTATGCACAACACAATATGTTACAAACACAACTTTTTAATGGCCTTCAGAGTAGCTGTAGATAGCTCATCCAGGAGGCTGCTTAAAGATGGATCTGTTACGTGGCTGGAAATCTGAGGTCACTTCGTTTTAGCTAATGAAATGAGTCAAGATTCACTCTGCATTTCAGATGAGAACATGACCAACTAGAAGTTTAATCTCAATAATGTGAAGTCATTCATTACAGATTAATGCAGGAGTTGTTACTATAATTGGAGAACGCATCCTCTGGAAGCAGAGGAGAAGGACCTCGGTTTTGAAGGGAGAAAGTCTCTGGATGAACCTGAACCCAGAGCCATGCAGATGTGAAACAAGGCTTGCAACTCCAGCAGTATACTGGGGAGAGGTTATAGCACATGTAAGATAATTAACTGTTGTCTAAGGCTATATGAATGTACTCTGTGGTTTTGTCACTTCAGTTCAAGAAGCTGCAACGGGGAGAAGGGCAAAGAGAGACTACCAAAGAATGGAGTGCATGTTTTCAGGAGAAGATGAAAAGAGCTTAGCTGGCTTAGCAAATGAAGACTGCAAATTGAAGGTTGAGAGAAGATAGGATTATTCTAAATAAATGCATTGTATAGGATTAAGCATAAGGGAAAAAGAACTTTGTAAACTGAAGGACAATGATGATAGGGAAAAGAAAAGGTTAGGTACTGCACCTTAGCAAACTTAACCCAGAAACCAAATGGTTATTAACCTTTACAGGAGTAATTTCCATCCTCTCCTCCAAGATGCTGATTTATGTGAATGAGATGGTAAATGAAAAATGTGCACTAACCTGATAAAAAACAACCAAGAAACAGAATCAACCTTTTATTTTTAGTCTAAACACAAGGTTTCTTTGCTTCTTTTGCAGAGGAAATAGCAGTTCACAAAGAAACTCTGGACTACTTGATCTCTCTCTGTCTGTCCTTTTCCTCCTCTCCCCCTCTTTCTCCCTCTTTGTCTCTTTCCCGTTATTTCTAGCTTTTACTGGCAGATACAATCTATTTTTATGTATTGATGCAGAGCCCAGGCTTGGTTGGGGATTACCATAATGCTAACAAGCATCCATCTGTGCTGTCACTATGTTTCTCTATACTTGTATTTGCCTCCATCTTTGTTAAACAACTCTTATTCTTAACTCAACTTGATTTTCAGAAGATTGGTAACGTTCTGATGCACTGAGGGTAATAAGAAACGTTATTCTTTTAAAGTCAATATTTATTTCTTAGTGTAATTCTGTTCTGGCCTTTGTTATAGACAGATTTATCCTGTTTGGCCCTGCCAAATAAGATATCAGAGGGATAAAAAGGGAAAATTATGTTCAGTTTACGTGGAATCACATCCCTCCATGAGCTTTAGTGGTTTTGAGTTTATTGCCATTTAATTACAATCAGACTCATGAAACTTGTAAAGACGGTATGTGTTTGAGAAATCAAAAATTGCTCCTGAAGACAACCCACGGTCAGGATGGGTATTCTGGTCTCAATGCCTTTTACTTTGTAGTTTAGCCTTCCTGTCATACTCAGTTTCGAGTGTTGGCTGCATTCTTCTAAGAAATGATGAGAATATTGTTCTTATTTGCCATCTGTGGCACTGAGCACTATTTCCATGTGAATGAAACTGGATAACATCACTGAAGAAGCTGTTTCTTAGTCACCAGTCTTACAAGGCTTCATGCTTGTATGTCTTGCCACCAAAACTTACTTGCTTCTGGAGTGAGGAGATGACCCAGGGACTTCTTTCTACCAGGGAAGTGCAACAGGGGTCAGAGAAGTGTGGTATCTACAGGCCCAGAGACACTGTTCCAGAAAACAGAGCAGGAATGTGCAGACCTGAGACAGTAAACATCCTAAAGGACCCATGTTTGCTGTTTACAGTCTCCTACATTCCTTAAATCTTCCTGTTAGATGGACAATTTTTCTGCCTTTCCAGAGGTGAGCAGGAGGCAGCAAACCAAAGGATTTTTCTATCATCCTGAGTGTCTTCCTATGGCAAGAAGTGACCCTGTACATGACCCTTCCTGCGTCAACAACTGCATGCTACATATATTGGCTAGGATATTTGAAAACACTTTTACCAGCTGGTAGCATGAGGATTTGTACCAATTTGCCTTGCAAGAACTGACTGTTCTTTCAAAGGCAGAAGTGGCTCTCATCATCCTGATATGCTAACCAACTTTTGCTTGTACAACTTCCCTCCCTGTAGAAAAGGTTTTGTTATAATGCAAGGACTCCCTTCAGGGATGTGTGGCTCTCTTCTTCCAAGGCAGGAAAATAATTAACTGCTGTGATCTCTCAACCATCCTCTCACAACACTTTGAAGGGGCTTGTTAGATGCACATAACTTACCAGTGCTTGTCGCATGTTAAACCCCTCAATTGCTAAATCCACCTTTTCAAACGGGAGGCAGAGCCAGAGGAATGAGTCAGTCATGTGGAGCAGGTGTGGCTTCCTGATTTCATTCATTTAGTTAATTACAGCTCTTCTTCAACAGCATTAATCTTTTGTGTGTCTTATGCAGTAAGTCCCTGGTTTGTAAATCCAACTGCTGAAGCTGCTTGATGGTCGGTTTTGAAAATTTCATGGTTTTCCTCATGCACATTGACTCTGTTTGACGGCCCACTCCGCCAATCAAGTCCAATTTCTATTACAATGAGCTTTTGGAGATGTGATGAAGTTTGAATGCCAAGGGCTGGCAAGGAATTATGGTATTTCCCAACTTTACTTTGTGATTATTTCCTTCTCCAAAGCCCTTGTTGCTACAGCTCTAAACAGATTTTGATTGTGTAAGGAGGGAGTGTGCAATTAGTAAAAGTAAATAATAAAAATAAATAATTACTGAAGGAATATGAATATTAGACTGGTTAACTGTGGTGAAAAGGTAATGTTGTGGTCTGACTTAGTAAAAGGGGAATGGTATATTCGAGGACTTAGTGCATTTAGATCAGGGTTACAGATAATCAATAACTACCTCTGCTTTCATACAGGACTCAGGAACACCTTTCTACCTTGATTTCTCTAACAACTTCATCATGTCATTGGCATGAAGACTTTTGATTATTTTTTTTCCCCCACAAATTCTGATGAAGTCCTGAAATACTATGTTCAACCAAAGTTTTCATGTATGTAAATTAGAATTCTGAAAGGGAAATCCCATAGGACCAATAGCTGAAATGTAACTGCTGAAGTCAAAGTATGTGTGTATGTTTGTTTTTGTATGTAACATCAAATAATTTAAAAGGAAAGTATGATTTTACATGAAACTTCTTCAATTTGTTTGTGCATTGAAACTCCAGATCTCTGCACAAATATGTTCATTCTAACAAGTTTATAATTTTTTCACTGCCAGTATTAATGCTTACTTTTTTTTTCTTAGTCTTTTCATATTGTTTGCAAATCTCCTTTGTGGCTTTTAGCACATTTTCAGAGATATGCCTACATTATATGTGTGTTTGGAATCAGGCAAATCTGTTACATAAATATAATTCCCAAATTCATTCTGAGAGATTTTAAAATAGTAGTAATAATAATAAGAAAAAGAAAAGCCAATAGATATATGGAACATTGTAGCTTAGTGGACTATCTCTTTCACTCACATTATTATTTTACCTTTTTAGGGTTATTGTGCCTTGCTATAGCAGCAAGACAGCCATTCCAGAATTCAGCCTTTGTTTTTGTTCTCTTTAAAGGTGAGTCTTGCAATATCTCTGAAAACACATAGATGTAATCAAGGGAGCTTTAATCTGGTAAACCAAGTAACAGGCCTAGGAATATTTTGCTTGATACAGTTAGCTCTTCCCAAAATAAATAAATGACCAGGATTTAGCTGTCAGCTGTCTTTGATAAAGGTCTAATTTCCAAGTGAGTAATTTTAGAGGTAAGCACAATGTTCAAAACTCTGCAGACCTGCTTACCACAAGAAGGACTCCTATTCCATTTCTGTGGATTGAATTCTGTAAGTACTGAGACCACCTGCAGTGGTCCCTTTGCAGGGTAGTGGATTGTGCCTTACAAGGCCATAGGAAAACTACAGTGACTCCAGTGGCTCCGTGTGCCATGGGGGTCTGATCCAGCACTGGGGCACTGCATGAACTGCAATGCTATCATGAGAAATAACAAATCTGCTCGGGTGCCTGATCAGCTAATGTTCAGGGTGTGATTTCACAAATGGAGGCCAAGGCCTTTTGAAGGCTATATGACAGGAAACGGGATAATGTAATGTGGCAGATGCTGCATGAAGGGGAATTGGGGTCATTTTGTATGCCCATGTATAATGCAACCTTATGCCATAATTAAGATGCTGGATAGAAGCTGTTGAGAAGGATTAGCTACTGATCCATACATTTTATGTTTCCGTTTATTTAAGATAAAGCCTCATGCTAGAGTGATTTTTAAATTATTTTTAAGTCCTTTCAAAGCTTTAATTTCCTTTATTTTCTTTGTAGTTTTCTATTTTTTCAAGGTCTTTATCTCTGCTTAGATTATACGAAGGATTTCTAGAAGGTGGCCTGGCTTTAGAAGCTGGCCTATAAAGCAGGACAGAGATCTACTGAATTGAACCATGATTCCCATGATTCATGGCTGCACTATACTCAATGGGAAGTATCTTTCCCATTTTCAGGGAGAAGTGGAGTATCCTCACTTTTCAAGTATATGAAGGTGATTGTGTGTGCTTACTTTTTAAGTAATGAAGTTCCCTATAAAAACTGGGCACTACCGCTGAAATAACCTTTCCTCAAAAAACATGATTTTCTATCAGAAGCCAGTTATGATGCCAAAATATCCTCCTGCTCAAATTCTGGAGAGAAAAACAGGGAGATGGGAAACTATTCTGTAGAAGGAAGTTGTGGATTGAAGGCCAGAGTGGACATGAACTTTTTGAACCCCTGTTAAAAGCCAGCTTTGATAGAGGAGAGAGGGGACAGGCAGAACCAGGCTGCATTCAATTATTCAATTAATTTCTATCACTGGTTATTTCAAATTTTTGAGCTGGTGCTTAGGAACAAAAAGTTGGGGCAACCATATGTTTCAAAACTGTGCCAGTGAAAATGAAATGATCATTAGTATCAAAGGTAGACTTTCATCTGACATGAAAAGTGGAAAAAATCCAAAGGCATGAAACTCTGTGAGCAGATCTCTTATACTTTAAGGTGTGTTTGAAATGATCTCGGGGGTTTTTTCTAGCCAAGAAAAAAAAAAAATCCTGCTTCTCTCTCTTAGCTTTTTTGTGCTGTTTTCTTGCTTTCAGAAGATTTCCAAGCCAGATTGTTCAGCTTTATCAATTTTTATACTTGTTTGGACCTTTGCAATTTCCATGGTACTTCAGTGGAGCTGAAGGTCTTTGAAGACCATCTCTGTCAAGTTCTGAAGAGTTTTTTCAGAACATATAGCCTGAAAATTATCTTCCTCCCTTTATGGAAAAAGATGGGAGAAGGAAAAAAAGAAGAAAGAAAAAAACCACCAAAGGTACCAAAACCTGTGTGAATCAATTCTTGAAAGCGACATCATATCACTACCAAGTTCCCTTAAAATCAGACAATTTCTACTTTTCCATGGTGGGTAGGACCAGAGGCCAATGTCCTCCATAGGTGAAAACTAAACATAGTAACCACTTGTTCATGGGTAATTTGCCTGTAAGGGGGTTAAAGTTTGCCTATATTATTGTATCTGTTTCCTTTCAGAGGTTGCATAGCTATGGCTGAGTAAAGTCATCTCTGGCAAAGAGCCCTTCTTGTCACTCACTTAAAAATACACACCACAAGACCCTTCCACTGGGAAAACCACTCTTGGAACCAAATCTCTGACAAATAATCTGATGTGGTATATAAATTTCACTAAGAACAAGCAAAATTCAGTTGAAGCACATTTGTAGGCATAAAATGCAAGACTTCTGAATCTGATTTTTTTTTTTTTAAAAAAAAGGATTTCTATTGAAAGCCTTTGTATCTTTTAGAATGTCCGGTTCAGAAAACAGGTCATCATTCATATTTATGAGGAGTAATTTGTATCAATTCATAATTATCTTGTGTAAAATTAATTCTCTCAGTGCATAAGTAAAGTAAAATATTCAAAAAGGAAAATTAAAAGGGCATAATAAAAACATTTGTCCCTTATCCCGCACTGCAGGATCTCATGTAAGCTGGAGTCTTGAACTATAAAATTTGTGACTGATTTTCTTGTAGGTGAGAGTTCAAGGTTCAGTTGTTTCCAGTACATGAATATTTCCAGTCCTGCATCCTTTTAAAATTAATTTGGAATACAGATTTCTCTGTGTGTTTTGGAAACCATCTTTTCTAGGGTATACAGACCGAGAACTTCTGGCATCAGAGCAAAAGCTAATTTTAAGAATAAGCAAGTAGCAAGTACTTCAACTTTTACATCAGTTCTTCCCCTCTTTGCCTTGCCTACCAATGTGCTGCCATGATAACTGTTACCAAGCGCTACTGCTATTAATAGTGTTTTCCAACACACTAACTCATTTCCCCATCCCGGTCATTATGGGCAGTCAGTGACCTTTAACAGATGAAAGCTCGAGGCAGTGCTGAACAAACCTGCTCCCTGCCATCAAAGCAAACTCACATTATTAATCGCATTAAACTTTACTGCTTTTAATTGCAAATTTACTTTTCTGTCTTGTTGGTTGGTTGGTTTGGGTTTCTTTGCCATTACACCCAATGGCACCAATGCAATGTTCCATTTTGAGTTATTAACAGTTCTTCTTTCTTTTTAACTCTTCACCTGAATCCCAAGGGATGCAGAAGGTCTACTATAGTTGTTGGCTTTTTTTATATTGGTTTTGTCTCACCTCTCTCTAGGTCATGGATCTGTCTCTGAAGAGAGGGGCAATTGTATTAGACTCTCTATTAGCTTGGTAATTTGGGGATATGCAGTGTGTGCAGTGCAGATTATGAAAATGGATGCCTCCAGGTGTGGGTGACTGTACAATAGGGTGTGCAAGTAGGTGAATTTATGAATACAATCCAGCTGGAAAAAAAGGTCATAAACAGGCAAAGTGTGCCAAGGCATCTTCCTCTGGAGACTGTCTCTGGATAGGTGGTGAATTCGCAGCATTCTTTTGAGGTAGAAATAAAATTCTGTCCTACCACTCTTTGCAATAGCAAAAATGGGGAGCGGTACTCAGCGAGTAGATTAAATGCTTCAGTAATAACATTGTTTGAATGACTAATTATTCCAGTTTTAGACATCTTTTTACCTACACCTTAAAACATACCAGCATGTGAAAACACAAATTCAGACAAATGAAGGCAGACAGCCTCAACTAAAGTCATTAAAAATCAATATGGACCAGAGGAAAGCTCAGACCACTTGATCGCTCCTAGTTGAGTTAGTGGCTAAGTGGGAATGGAAGCAGACATTCCCAATTTTCTGTAAAGTGACACTAAGTGGAAGTCTATCTGGCAAGGTGGTTTTACAGCCAGAACAGAGGAAACTTTTGCAGAGGCCTCTATATTTTTTGAGAATCAGTGTAATGCACTGAGGTGACCATAGCCTCAGCCCTTCAAGATTTTTCCAGGCATTTAAAACTACTTTGTTTTAAAACTGTGACAACTATGAATTTAAACCTGTATTTCAGGAACTCTCCTTCTAGACCATTGCTTAATACTTTTCTTCTGGGAGCTGCCTTTCCTTTCAGTTGGCCAAACGAGGTGTCTGTCCCAAGACATGATTTGACTGTTTGCTGTTGGGTGTATTTGATCCTGGTTTGGGGAGCTTCATGTATACTTATTCCCCCCTTTGACAGGAGCAAGGTGCATGCAATGTGGCATCTCCAAATCATTTTTAGAACCAGGCAATTTCAGGAAAAGATGCAATAACTATTTAAAATAAACAGTTACTAAACTTAGTAGTACAAAAGAAAAGACAAATGTTTTTTAAGTACCTGAACAGTAACTTAGCTCCAAGAGACTCAGTGTCTGGTTCTGTCATTTAAAAAATTGACAGGGTATTTTTATATCACTGTCTGTTTTCCTCTACATGGTCTCCATAGTACAGGCTCTTGATATGGGGTCAATCCTATTTCTCACATGTACCTATTTTTCTCTGATATTTAATTCAAATAAAATTTCCCCTTCCCTGCTTAGGGATATACATAATAGAGTTCATGATTTACTGGATTAAAAATATCGATTGTCTTATTTCCCTAACAGGATAATGGTTACCAGTACGTAAATGCTACTGTTGTTCCTTGTGTGTTGACAGATAGTAAAAAAAACTTTACTAAATGCAAATGCAAAGTCCAAGGACTGATGCTGTAGTTAAGTGGACTATAAATGGGTAACTATCCACAGTAAATGCAGAGCTGTACATACGCTACCTTAGTGGAGTTCAGAGTTCTGTAGCTGAGCAGGAGGTTTTCAGAAGAAAATACAGTAAAATTTTGGTTAATTAAGTCTTTCAATGAATATGGATATGTTTTGACAGCTTTTGTCTGGAAAGGTTTCTGTCAGCTCCAGGATGGGAAGAGTATTTTGAAAAGGAATACAGTTCTGTAGAAACACACTAATTATTTTTCTCACCAGCTTTGTATGAGCATCAGGTTTTACTTCCTTCTATGCCACTGTGCCACATATCTTAGACTTTTGGCTCAGACTTATGCTAGTTCAAATGTTCTAATTGTCTGAATAAATAGATATTTAATGGAGGAGAGAAAAAAATGCAGACTGGACATAACCTCTATGTCTTCATGTGAATGATAAAAGCAACAACAATAAAATGTCTTTGAAGGAGGAGGCATTCAGACACCCCAGCTTTGGTCACCTGATGAAAATGTGTTTTTCCTTGCAGATTGAGAGGAACCTCCAGAAACACAAAGTACAAGCCTGAAATTTTTCCTGAACTCCCTGGCTGCTGGTGGTGTCTCCACCCCAGGGACTAAAGGCAACTTTGATTAACCTACTCATTTAAGTTCCTAAAGTCATATGGATTCAATCTTTTTATGCAGCACAAGGCTCAGAACTACAGAAAGAATTAAATATCTAACATTCTTGTTTAAAGAGACAAGCCCATTGATATCAGTAGGAGCAAGGCACATAGATATTATTGGATCTGCAAATTTGCTGGGTAGTGCTAACATCAAAGCAAATTACAATCTCATGTCTCCTTAGATTTATATTAATCTATGAACTGTCTTTATCACATGAATGTAAATTTATTGTAAAATATATGGTCCTCAGTAATTCTTTTTTTTCACTTAGGCTGCTCATTTTTTCTGGCAAGTATCTCTTAGTTGCTGCTCTAGTTTGCTATCCCTTGTCTTTATTAGCATTGTGTTTGTCTACATATAATCTGGTCTTCTTCATGGTTCTCCTCCTTGGCTAGTAACAGGGAATCCACAAACCAGCAGGGCTTTTCCTGCCTCACAGAGTCTTGTGCATGTCAGTCCACTGCCAAAGCACCTGCAATTACCCATTGCTGATGCACAAGCAGAGAAAAGCTGTCTGGGATTATGAGCTCAGGCATTGCTTCCTCTCCTACATTAATTCAAATGTAGGTGTTGTGTTGAAGGATCTGAAGCTGTACTGACAATTCTTGCTTTGTGAAATAATTTATTTGAATGCTTGGTGTTGCTAGTTTTTTCAGGGATGGTGGTGACGTCAATTATCAGGTTAGGTAAGTAAATTCCTGCCACCTCTCCAGAAATACTAAATCCTTAAGAAGTGAACTGGGCTAGTCTCATTATTTACAAGACAGGAAGGTGCGGCGACACTGACTTTCTTACACTTGTCAGCAACAAGCACTTCAATGAAGCAAGAAAAGGTCCTGTTTCCAAGATAATGGGTTTCCCTACCAAATACATTCATTTCTAATGGCAGGTGAGGAATGGATTTCATAATACAAGGGAAGACTTGTGCTTTTGAAATAATATTTTGATCTAGAGTGAATAGTGATTTTAGCAGAAAGTTTCCTGTTAAATAAAACTTTCACCCACAAAAAACTTGAAAAGGTTTTATTTTGTTAAAAAGGGGATATTGGATTTTTGTGTCAACTTTATGTGCACATGCACAAAAATATAGATGTGTATAATAATCTAAGAATTTTACACAGAGAGGTAGTTCTATATAACATGAAAAAACATCTTGGAAATTGCAAAAATAAAATATTGTTGCTTTTTTTTCAATGCTGCTATAAAAATGTTCTAAAATATTTTGTCAGGTAAAGCTGGATGGTTTTTATTATATACGCAGTAATGGAACTTTGTCTTATACTCTAACCTGTAGTTACTTATCTAAACAGAATGAATAATATTTCCAAAGTAAGACTAGAAACTTTTAGAGAATGTCAAAAGTATCTTAAAATATTGTGAATTTTAGCTTGTAACCTTTATAGTCAGAAAGCTCTTTCAGAAAGCATGTGCTAAGCCATTTATCTGCCTGGCAGAAGATTTCCTAATATTTTACCCTTTTGTTTTAGGCTGGTTCAAACTAATATTGGATACACACACAGGAGATGTGAGGCAGCCCAAATCCCAAGTTCAAATTTGACAGATGACTTAGAAACAATAGACCTTGGACTAAGTACTCGGAATGCTGGAAATATTGTGACTTCAGTGAAACTCATCCCTAGCTCTTCTTTGATGTTGTCTTCACTTGGAATTCTGTCTCTTCTCTTGACCCTTTTGGTGCTCAGAGTTGAGAAACTCAGTGTGGAATTGCCAGTTTGGTTAAAACTTCCTGCTAAGGTGGCTGTTAATTTTAACTAGTAGATGCAACCATAAATCACTAGGAAAAAAATTAACTGCATCAGCATCTATCATTAGTTCTACTATATCAGGGAATTAGCAGCCACTTCCCCTCTCTTAGGCAGATCAATCTCTACGTTAGCGGCTTTCCATGTTACCGTTCTGCAGCAACTGGTCTCTACTGTTATATCCTGCACAAAATATCACCAACTCTTCCCTTATCTTCATACTAATCTCCAAATGTTTGGCACACCGAAATCTCTGGAACAATCTGCCCAGAACACAGAGGGATATCACCAGTACCTGGGCTGCTTTTCAATTGTCCAAGCAATCAGCATTGGCTTGTTTCACCACATGCGAATCAGCTTGGGTAAAGAGGGAGACAGTCTTTCCTCTCGGGCAATCAGCACTGCTAAAGCCATCATGGGCAGACGGGTAGTGAACCTGAGACTGTCCTATCCATTCCCGTTCTCAGAACATTTATGAGATTGTGGCCATACCACATCTGGCCACTTAGGGAATATGCAATAAGCTAAACCATTTCCCTTGTAGATGACAGATGAGATTTGGGGAGACAGACTGATGAATATCACTAAGGCCTCTCCATGAATATCCATACATCTTATTGATGCTACAGCTAAAGCTTATATAGCTTGGAGCAGAGGAAAGGCTGTTTCCAACATTAGGGAAGCACAGTTAAGAGACCAAAATATTTTCACATTAAACAAACTAAAAAAAAACCCCAACAACAACAACAAAAACCCAAAACCCAAAAAACCACTTTTTCTAGGCTTCACAAATAGTGAGAATTGAACAGTCTCTTGACAGAGTTCAAGAATGATAGAAAATGCTCAGATATCCTTGGGTTGCCATCAAGATAAAGAGACACAGAAGCGAGGAGTTAATGTATGGCATACCCATTTGACCAGCAAGAAGAGAGGCTCCCCAAAATCATGTCTGCTCAGTCTGTATGGACTGATGCTGATAGGAGCAAGTGAACAACTAAAAGGAATTGCCCTGTGCAGCATCAAAGTATTAATGCATGTTTACATGGTATGAAAATATATTTATATCAGGGACTTTTACTCTGTATGTCAGTGGAGAATGTCACACCTGTGCTCACAAACCTTACGCCACAGATAGAGTGGCTTTGGACCCTCTCTTTTGATGTGTCTCACCATCAAAACAGTACACTGCTAAGGTAACAAAGCGTTGCAGTTGTACTTCTACCCTGCTGGTTTTTGCTCCTCTGCATCTCCTGTTTGGCCATCTGGTATGTAACCTCTTTCCAAGAACTGAGTCACACTACATAACTGGGGTGTAGCTGCCACTTTTGCAGCCCCAAGAACCTCTGCAACCTGCTTGAGGCCTTGCAATCAAAGTGGTAAAGCAGGTTATTAAGTCAAATGCTCCTCTATTCTCACTGAAAGCCAAAGTACAACACTTCACCCCACTGGAAGGTGGCAGGCCATTGCAGACTCAGTGAAGTAAACATTCATGTCCATGAGCTGAAAATCGCCTGGGGTTTCCCAGGTCTAGTGGTGGTCTGCTCAGCTTTTGCAGGAAAGGATGAAAGGCATGACCTCTGCTCCTCCTGAGACAGAAAAGAATTATTTTTTCATAGACCTGGGAGCAATTTTTGTTTTATTTTTACATTGAATACGGCTGGGTCCTGCAGAAGCTATTCCTTCTTGCCTCTCACCCAAAGGCTGGAGCCCAGAGCTGATGGCTCCTTTAGCTGAGACTTGCAACCCTGCCCTCAGCAGATATAGTTCAAGTTCAAAATGTATTTGCTCCTCTGTAGTCTGCTGGAATGGCAACATTCCAACTCAGAAAACTGCCTGCAGCTTTAGAGAAAGTATAATGCTGAATAAAATGAGTTTTAAATGAGGGAAAGGCGGTGTTACTGGAGTATCTCCTATTGTACATCCACTATAGGATTGGCACCTCTGTGATTTGGTGATTAAGAGCATCTGGACATGCTATACTAAGATTATACAAAACTAGATCTGAAATGGAAAAAATTCTGTTCACATATATATATGCTCTCCTAGGAGGTGAATGTTTTTGACAAGACAAAGAAAGGTAGTATGATGTTTGGAGGGAAGGTTGACACATAAGGAAGAGGGTACATCTCTTGTTGACAAAGTGCAGTGTTTTGTCAATTAATATTGCTTCAGTTAAATTCAGAGCAAATGGACCTTGGGTCTCAGCTAGTGCAACAGTCCCTGAAGTTTTAACAGTTTAGTTTTATCTGAGCAAATGCAGGCTCAAACCATGTGAATCATCTCTGAGTTTTTAAAAAGCAACTTTATTTTAAAAAATGAAAGGTAAATGACTTCAGATGGCAAACTGCATCAGGAGAGCTAAATAAGGAAAAAATATTGTTACAGTGACAGTAATATTAACTGCCACAAACAAAATCAGTCAATAAAAGCACTTTCGAAAGTTAAAAACCCAAATGAATGAATAAGCCTCTTCCCAAATTCAATATTCTGTTGTATAAAATATTAGTACTCAGACTAAAATCACCTCCTGAGTATAGTATTTTTTTCTGTTTTATCAGCAATCTCTCTTTTCCACCTAGTAAATTCATTTATTTGTTCAAAACTGTAGTGTGTTGCCAGCACTTTCCAACATACATATATAAGATAATGTACCTTTCATCCACCCTAAACCTCTCAATCCACAGGTTATTGATTTAGCCACTCTGCTGTAAAGAAAAACAGCCATATTCTCTGCTTTTCTCTGGCTCAAGTGACCAAAACTTACCTTGCTTGACGAAATCTACCTCTCATAATGAGGGCATTGGGGCCTATGTTGAGAGTCACTTCCTCACCATCCCAGTGGCTCACAAGAACAAGGAGACAAGAAGAGCCAGGGAAGAGCTCTTCACCAGCAAATCTATCCCAATTTGCATTTTCTAAGCAGCTGAGGTAATGAACGAAACTGTTGTCTAATAGTCAGCAATATGGGGAATGAAAATCACCCGAGGGACTGAAATGCTTCCGTTTGGGTCCTCCTGAGTTACTCTTAGGAACATAGAAATTCCCTGTGCCCAAACTATCAGTGCTGTGAGGAGTTAACACTGTCTACATGAAGATGCAGATTTTCTATCACAACAACATGGACTGATGTGTGTGAGCCCCCATGTTGCCAATGGCACTGTCTGTGACTGGAAGTCAGCCAGTTCATCTGCTTTCTTGAGTAAAGGCTGATACATTTCATTATCCCAAACCCCCAGTCTGCAGGAGACTGTGAGGTCTGTATTTTCATGCATTTTTGGATGTACTTGGATCAACAAGGCCTAGCCTGCACTTTCTGTCTCCAAGAAATGCTTGACTTTTGAGGTAAGTTTGACGTAATTGATTGGTAAATTTTGACCCTGCCTTCCAAGGAAGAAGCCAGATCGGTTATCCAGGCTTCCTCCACCTCCATGAAAGGTTTCTCTGACTCTGTGACAGAAGGTAGATTAAAAGAGGATGTCCAAATCTCAGTAACAGATATTGTGGCTGCTTCTGCAAGGCATCTTCCTTTGTGAGCCCAAAAGCCCTGCCTGTGTCACCCAGATGACCTCTACACTACACACAGATTTTTGTTCTAAGCCTGTGATTTACAAACTCTGATAGTCATGTAAAATTATCACAAATGAGCAGCAAGAAGTAAGAGCAGAACTGTTCCTAGTTAGCAGCTGTGGCTGAAGTTTGCCTCCTCCAGGGGCAAACATATAACCTAAATGTTTAATACCTGCAAATGTCATGGGATCAGGAGAGAAAGCCAGGAAGATAAGAGGCCATGGCACTTTGCTTTTCTTGGTCACCTAGCACAATCCAAATGCCCTGATGTCTGGGTCTTTCACAGACGAGGAGGCTTGTCAAGTTCCCTTTATTTATGGCTATGTCTCTATTTGTGTAGCCACTGCCACATCAGCCCATTCCTGAAGAAACCCAACAAACAAAGAAGAATTGCTTGCAGTTCACTTCCACCTACCAGACAGTACCAAATTTGATGTGTTTTTGTTTGTTTATTTTCCCTGACAAGGACATCTGTTTACTAGAACTCATCTCCAACATTAGTGAACATCAAAAGGAATGTCTGCGAGATTGCAGCTGGATTTAGATGGTACAAAGCCCTTCAACTGACTGTTTAAATCTCTTTTTCTCCTCTGCATCCCCAGTCTCCAAATAGAGATGGACTAATTTTAAATGCATCTCCAGCTTTTGTTAATTTATTTAATGTGTCTGCCCTAACTTGTGCTTCAGGATCACCTTTGGGGTGAAGTATAGCATTTACAGATTTAAAAAACAAAACAAAACAAAAAAAACCAAAACAAAACAAAAAACAAGTAGAAAAGAATATCTATTCTAAAATACATACATGTGGTTTTTTACTTTAATAAAAGTAGGTGTCTGGAGAGGTGGGGAGAAATGAGCAAATTAGGGAGCACTCTGTTATTCTTCTCCTCCTAATATCAGTCAGCATACACTTAATCTCAGGAAGATCTGATTTAGGAGTATTGTGCATTCATGTTGTACGCCTATATGACTGTTTATTTAGTTGTGAATTGATTGATTAGGAAATAAGTGCTTTTCAAGCTGACAGTATAAATAATGAAACTTTATTAGTGATATATGTGACACATTTAACAATGCTAATTTTCTGTACTGCGCTGTGTAATTCACTTGCCTTCTTCAGTAGGCTGTAAACAATAGAACGTTTGAGGGAAATCGCTAATTTGTTGGCTTTTTAAAAGGCAATGTAAAAGAGTCCAGAATTTAGGAATATTTCCAGAGTGCCATCTAGTGGGAAAAGAGTGAAGCCACATGAAAATTGATCTCAGCTTTGGAGAGCATGTCTTAATAGACAGAACTATCTCTTCATTTTTCGCTACGTCTAAGCACAGGCAGCCACTAATGGATTTTATGCAGTATATCGATAATTGTAAAAATTTATTTGTTCCATTTTTATTTATATTAAAGATAAATATGTATTTGGTAGAAATAATTAAAATTAATGCCTTCTCTGCTTTTAGCTTTTTGAAAAAAATAACAAATCTCTGGCCTAAGCCCAGACTTAAAATTTGGTTTAGTCATCTCATGTTCTCATACCTCAAAAGCTTTGTTGTTAAATTATTTCATTTGCACTCTTTTAATTAAATTATAAACTTTTGCATTTGAAATGGTGATATATAGAAATTGAAGACCACTAGTATTAAATAGGCTATAAAACAAAAGGACTTAAAAAAATAATTGTGTTGCTGCCTTGTTGCTTCCAGGTGTGGTTTCATCAGAGGTGGTGCTTGGTACTGCTTAGCAAAACCACAGCTCCTGTGATCCTGTGGTTATAGCAGACTCATTAATACCATTAAAAATGTTTCTATAATCACTAAACATCTCATTACATAGGTAATGTTGATCGTGTTCAAAAAGACCCAATTTGTCTTTCTCTGCAGATGCTAATTATGAAATTGTGGCCTTGGATTTAATGAGGAAAATACCAGGAACTCACCATCTTTTTCTTGCTTGAAGGAGCCTGTGAGGTGAGCAGGGCTTGTTTGGGACAGCCTAGCATGGCCAGTGGGCAGGAGGGGGCTGGCAGACCAGTCTGTGCATGTAAGTATTTTTGCATCTGTCTATGGGGTCCAATGGGGGTATATTGAGTGTAGCGTTTTGTAACCCAAACAGTCCTTTGTTCATAGTTTTGTGAGATCCCAGGACTTTGCAAGTAAACCCTACAAATTTTGAACCCTAAATAAACCTGAGACTGCATCTTCTACTGCCTTCAGTGCTGGGACTATGGAGCAGTGCCATCACTGGACATGCCTTTCTGAGCAGGGATCACATCTGGACAGGCCTGTACATCTCTTCCATTACAGCTGCCTCCTGGAAGGAGAATTTGGGGCTCTTAAAATAACAATTTATGCTCCTATAGTTTGCTTTATCCACAATTCCTGTTAAAGTGTGTTGGTGCTGTGTTGGGAGTGTCGTCTGTGTCCATTAGTTTGGTAAAGATTTACAGCAATATCAACTCTGTGGAGTGCACCTGATAGTTCTGGGGTAGATGTGTTTGTCTTTTCAATCAACAGTGGGAAAATCAAGCCTGCTTTGCTTTCTTTATACCTGCTTTTTATTTAATGTTCCTCAAATTTCTCTTCAACCTGTGATATTCCAGGGAACTATTTATGTCAGAGAAGAGCCATAGTTATATTCACAATGGCTGGCTTTGGGATTTAGAAATATTTTCAATAAGCATGTCATAGGTCTGGGTTGTGAGGCTTTGAAAGAGAGAGATCTTTTCTCTATGGTAAAAGTAATATTTGCATTATGGAGGCTAAATGTAGTGTATTTTTATGTCCATTTGGTATACAATGCTGTTAAGTTTATTGATCTCAAGCTGAGATAAAAGAGGGAAAGGACAAGAAAACTGATGAGAAAGGAAATGTGGAACTGAGGAAGGAAGATTTTTTGTTTCATTTCTTCTGAATATTGCATAAGCTGTAAAGGAGAAGACTCTTATGACAGTACCAGCGGGCAATTAGCAGGGAAAAAGAGTAGAGAGGATGTGGTGTGCAAAGTACTGCTTCCTGCCCAGTTTAACCCAATCTCTGATTTTGCCCTTCTTAAAACAAACTGCAAAATTATGCAGAGACCACCCTTGCAGCCTCTGTGTTTGAAAAGCTGGAAGGAGAAGAATTTGTCAAAGAAAATCTTTAATGGCAGAAGGGAGAGTCTTCTTTCCAAATGTGCTTCTAACCTCCTGACAGTAATAGGTGGAGAGAAGCAGGAGTGGGAAGGGAAGGAGCAGAGAGGAGGTACTTTGGCACTAGGGAAGGTGCATTTTCTAATGAGGACAAAAAGGTAGATTGAGTGTTGTCTGCTGTAGAGTATATTATCAGCTTTACAGGTTGCTATTCCCCTATACTTCCACAGAACCTTCTGAGTTGGAAGGGACCCACAAGGATCATTGAACCCAGCTCTTAAGTGAATGGCCCATACAGGGATCAAATCCACAAGCTTGGGTTTATTAGCACCATGCTTTAACCAACTGAGCTAGCTAAGGACTCTCACAGTCCTCTGAGAAGAATACATTATTTACCTGTTTGGAGGTGTTGTGTAGGAGACATTTTCTTCTGGTGGTATTGTTTTTTACAAGAGGAGTCTTAGTATGATTATTTTGTACTTTTAGGGTACTGTGCATAGTGGGTTTGAGATGTGTGTATGACTGAAATCTGGAAGGAAAGAAAGGGATTGGAATGGCAGCCACGAATGGTGCAGACTATTATCAGTGAGATACAACTGAGGGGTTCGAATGAGCAATGAGGATCACAATCTTCTGAGAGTCACAGGTTGGATGCCGTTTCTGTGACGGATGTGCCTGCGCACAAGCCACTGCAGATGGGCACCATAAATAACTTCCATGTCACAAGCACAGCTCTTGGAGGCAGTGATATGGGGAAAGTTGCGCTTTTCCTGCATTTCTATTTCACTTCTGCTATCTCCACTGAGGTTGATTCATTCTGCTGCAGTTTCAACCAGATGCATTAGATCCTTTTAGGTTAAAGTTTTGAAAGCTTGTTAGAAAAATGTTTCCAGTTTTCACTCTTATTGCCAAACCACTCCTACTTGGATCTTGCCATGTTCCTGAAGGAGTTGTGAAGGCTGACAGTCAGTAGTCTTGTAGAAGTAGGAACTCAAACTTTATGGCCCTGAAAAAAAATAAAAAAATAAGAGAAACTTGTAATTTTAGCTTAGTGATAAATTCGAACTGTGGAAGATCCTCTGGTATTTGACTCAAAGTATTTGATGGTTTTTTCCCTATGGAAAGAAAATATCCTAATTCATGTCTGGAGATGTCTCCAGTTGATTAGTTGTGGGTATTTTTACTCCCTTTGAGCCTAGTTTTGTTTCACTCATGGGAGCCATTTATACGAGCAGAAGAGCATGTATGCTCTTGAATTATTTTTGTTTAGTTAATGTATCAAAAATATTTTTCTAACTATTTAAAATATGTGACCTGCACAAAATACAAGTATGAATACAGCATGGAAAAAGAGATTTTTGTGCCATTTTTGCATCTTAAACTAACTGAGGAGGACAGAAGATACTTTCTACTGCACCAGGTACCCTTGTTGTCCCCCTTCACCTTGTTGGTCATTGTCAGTGCAGATGGGTGTCAAGACTGGGAGTTTACTTGCATCTCTCAACAGGTTGCTTTTGGTGTTTTCTAACGTTCTGTTCTCATCAGCCTTTAACAGTTTTTTTCTTTTTCATACTAAAATGGTCAACATCGTATTTGAGAATCTGTTACTGACTGCAATTCTTCATAGATGTTGTTAAAGCGTGATGAGTTCAGACCAAGATACTGTGAAGTTAATGAAAGTCTTTGCATTGATTTTCACACTTTCCAGTGTTTGTGCTATGTATTCATTTCAATGGATGTTGGATCAATCCCCTCAGAATGCTCTCTAAGATTAGCCAAAAGTGGAAATAAGGTACCATGGAAACAAAAGGCTGGAATGTAATCCATGGATGAGAATCCTGTTGTTGCAGACAAATTTACTTAGTTGACTTTCATATAAACACAAATATAAGAAAAAGCATGTCAACCTAGGTGTTAATGCAAGGATTGTGTCATTTTAATTAGTATGAGAATTATTTCATAAGCAACTGTGAAATATTGATTTCAATGTCTCCATTAATCCATATAACTTTGGTTCTGTACTTTTTTCACTTTTAATAATTTTGCAAAATCTTGTGCTGGACAATTTCCCTTTTGCTACTCCAGGAAGGAAAACAAAATCACTGTGGAAAGAGAATTATTTTTCCCCCTGTGCCATCTCTTCTAATTCAATTAATTACACATGGTGTCATAACTTCTGGTTTTATTTTGTCTTCTATATATTAACATAAACTAAACAGTTACTATTTTCTTTATGGAAATCTTCCCGCCACACTTTTAAGACTCTGAAGTGACTGTTCATAACATTAGCTTATTACTACATAGCAATATTTCTGAATTGATAGTGTATGAAAGAATGCCAACCCCTTTTCATGGGGAAGAGGAAAGCACTCTTATTTCAGAGAGAGGCTGGCCTGTTTTGGAGAAGCTAGAAGCTTGAAGAAAAAGCCAAAGCAACAGCTAGATACAAAGGAGGATGCAGAAGAAGTAAAATATGAAAAATCATGTTCCTTTGCCTGTTTACCTTGCGCACATGCTTATGCATTAAGGTGAACAATCAGGATACCTAATTAGTCTCCTACACATCTTTCCAATAATAAATAACTATTTTTTTCTTTAGAGCAGCTGAAGTCAAAGCAATGCTTTGACTAAATATGCTGTCAACTTACCACTATTTGTAATTGTAAAGTATGTGTTTAATGTCCTAATATTTTCCATCATGCATTAGCACAGGATCTGCTCACGGCTTGCTTTTTGCTTTTTTTTTTTTTTCATCTAGAAGGTCAGAGTAAAGGCTGAATTTACCAGATCCTCAGTGGCAACTGTGTAATTGCATGTTAGTAAACACATAATAAAATGTTAAATACAAGTTAAATACCGAATGAATGCCTGGAAAATACATATTCAGCTTGATCTTCTAAAATCTGGTGTAAATGGTGGTGGTATTTCCCTTGCATTTAATTTTCTTGGAAGTGTTGAACTTGTTATTTAATTCTTCTTAGTACTGAAAAAAAAAGCTACTGGCATCTGAACTATTTACAGTAACAGCATAATAAATATGGAAACAAAGATATTAACTACACCAAAGTCTAAGTGGCAGACTTTTGGCATAGTGTTTATGGTACGCTCTTGGTCATCAAACCAGTGAAAGCAGTAGTTAATGCCCAATGTAGCAGCTAATTTCTGTCACATGGATATTTGTCTGGGAAATTAGCTTGGGTCTGAGCCAGCCTGTATTGCACAGTTTCACTAACTTTGCAGCTCTATTAGTCTGAAGTCAGGAGAGCAGACATGGCCTTGACAAGCATATGATTCCATGCTGCACTGCCTGTCCTGGGAAGCTGTTCAGTTTTTCTATATTTAACAGATGAAAATGTCTCCAGAGTTCATCAAACACATACTCAAGATATCACAAGCTGCAGCTGGCAGCTGGGAGCTCTGCAGTTCAAGGTGAACGAGACACTAATTAGTAAGTAGATATGGATATCAGTGTGCACAGCACCCACTTTTTGAGCAAGTAGGAAAATCATTTAATAGTAAAGAGAAGGAGGGCCCTTCTTCAGCTGCCTCCAGCTCCCCTGCAGCTCTCACTCCACCCTCTTCCCACAAGCTTCCAGGACAAGTGCTAGAGCAAGCTCCTGAAGATACAGCTGTGAGCACCAGGGGAGCCCTGCAACTTTGGCTGGCATGGGGGGAAAGCCAAGTTACTCCTGGAGAAGGTCAGAGTCAGATTCTGCATTGTTTAGTCCCCTTGCAACTGCTTCAGACACTGTGAAAGCCCTGGTAGTGTGACAAAACCATTCTATAGCCCCAGGTTAAGGGAACTATCCAATGCCAGAGAAAGTTAGCAGAGAGCAACACCCAGCTGACAAGAAGCCTCTCTTCTGGTATCGGCAAAAATTGAGGGTAGAAGAGAAGATAGGATTGAAAATTGCTGGAACATTGAGATGAATAATAACCAAGGAATGATCCTCTTAAAGCAGAAAAGAGCAAGATTAATGTGCATTTTACCAAGAGATAACACTTTCACAATTACTGTTAAGTATCTAGAAGTCCCTAGTTCAAAATATGGATAATTTACTGTAAATCTTTCCACTGACTGCCATATTTTCAGTAACTCTTGTCTGTAAATTTAATAGCTGCAGGAAAAATTTGTTTCAATGTATGTAGTATCACACCCTTCCCAAATCTTTTCTTCTTTATAACAGCCATTCTTTCAGAACTCAAAGGCACATTTCATTGGTTAGGAATCCCATCTGTATAATTTTGAATTATCCAAGATAAGCCTGGAGGATAAAATTAAAAGCCAAGTTTGATGAGGTTGGTTCTTAACTTCCTTGTCATTTGGCTATCAGGGACATTGATTCTTTAGATGGCTTTGCATCCGACAGCCCATATTCTTAGTAAATCCAGAATTAGTGACTCTGTGTTCACAGAGATCTCAAAGTAATTTTTGTCAGAGACTTTTGAAAATGTAGGTTGCACAAACTCATCTGTGGTTCAATAGCTTTGCTGTCTCCTCCTATAACTCAGCTTTTCATTTTTACCCAGATCATTCTCCACTGCATTCTGCCTATTGCAATATATTCTCCTTAGTTTGCAGTCAGGTATTGGCAATGAATGGGAGGGAAGGTGAAAGCTTCACGCATCACAGAAGTAGCATAAGAAGGAATAAGTTGCTCAGATGTCAAAGCAGTAGTAAGTCTAACCAAAAGGATGGTACAATTACCTGGCAACATTCAGGGAAATGTATTGAAAATGACAGGCTGAAGTTCTGTGGTATGGAGAAAAGTGAAGCTGCCTTATAGCAGGGGAAAAGCCAGTAATGAGTGAAGAGTATAGCTATAATATTGCTTCAGAAATTTTTTCATTTTGTCCTGTTAATTAAGGAGATAGCTATACACTTTTAGGATTCTTTCATAAGCCAAGAGTAGAATTTTTACTTCTCCCAGGATTGTTCTCAGAGATGAAACTTCAAAGTGTTACTGGTGTCAGCTGAAATTTATACATGTAAGCTTGAATCTTCAAGCCTTGGAGAATGACTGACCTGAGGAGAATTACACTGAGTCCTACTCACATAAAGATTGACCCCTGGAAAGGCCCACACTGACATTGTCATGGTGCTACAGCACATGCACACACCTGAGTTGTGGACAACAAATAGAGCCACGCCACCCTCTGTGGGATCGCTGTGGCTTTGACTTTGAGGCAAAGATGACTTTTAGTCCCATTTGATGCAGTTCTAGTTTTGTCCTACTGACTTAGCTGTGCAGAAGTTCAAGCAGTGAAACCAAGCCTGAGATGGTTGCTTAATAAACCTTTGGGATGCTGGGATTCAATAACTGGAATGACCCAGAGACATTGTAGCAATTTTCTTTGTTAGGAAAACACAGCCATGATATTCTCAACTTATAGCACTGAGTTGCTTTTCAGAATGTCTCTCTAGTTAATAGTAAAGTGCAAAAGTGATGTTAACCAAGATAATAAGATAGCAAATACTGATGGAAATTCGATTGCAAATGAGCGATTTCAGTAGCAAATAAGAATTAGATACCCTAACGTGTTAACCAAATAAGAATCAGTAAACACTTGGGAAATTAATGTGTAAAGTAGACAAAATAAAGCATTCAAGGCATGCTGATCTCTGGATGTTTCTTTTTCTTTCCCAGTTGTCAAGCCATAGGATGAAGGTTATAAGTAAGGGAAGAGATAGTCCATTTCTTTTGCATCAACTTTGTTCACAGGAAACTGTTTTTAATTTTAGAAATAAACTGTGACTGAATTCCCAGAGTAAGTCTGTAGCTCTTGTAACCACCTCAGACAGATTATTCATTCAGGCATTAGCAAACATCAACCCCACAGCTGAAGCTGCTTCCGTAATCTTTCCAGCTATGTTACCCAATCTACTTCAGAATGGTCTCATCTGTCTCATCTGAACACCTGAGACACTCTCCACAAACACAGTGTTCATGGTTAGAGATTTCATTACCTGAACATATTCTTTGATATAACCACCTTTTCTACTGACTTTGTTCTGCTTGTGCTATGGCTATTTTGAACCTTCTGAAGTACCTTTTCTCATATTGCTGTTTGTATTTACAAATAGCAGAATCATGTCATCTTGGTAGCCAAGCAGAGCTGATGTCCTACTGCTGTAAGTACTTAATAAATGCTCAGAATGAGACTCTGACCTCTCTAAACTGACTGCAATTTGAAGGGATTGGACAGAAAGAAAATTCTACCTTTGTTGTGTTGAATACAGGATAAATTGCGTGAATACATAGACTAACTGCCTCACTGCACATAGGAACCCTCTGCCAAGATGAACACTGCATGTAAACCTTCTGAGTCTCAGCCCAACATTTTATTTACTCTTCCATCATGCATCTCATGTAGCCCTTAGTCAGGGGTCTTTGTTTCTTAGACAAAAGCTGGGAGGAGTTTACTTTATAATGAAGGCAAGTCAAAAGGTTTAATTTCTAGTTTCCTATTCTTTATTCTTTTCCCTTTTACTTAACAGTATATAAAAATTGTTTTAGAGTCTCTTAATGAATCCAATACTTAATATAGTGTTGTAATTACTTTGATGCAATTGTCTAAACCCACAGCCAATGTCTTTAACATGGTTTAAATGCAAGTGAAGCACTTATTTCTCCAGTAAATCTTCAGCTCCTCCGACAGAAACTGATTTTAAAATAGGGGAGGAAAGGGACAAAATAGGGTCATTAATATTCTTACAAGCTGTCTGCGGAGCATTATTATAAAAATAATTGCATTTTCAGCTAATCAAAAATGTATTTAGGAGTACTTGGGCTGCAAGAATTACCATTCAGAACTTAGATGGAGCTTTCAATAGCCGTATGCCTGAATCTTTCAAAGAGGTCAGGATATGCTATTCAGTGCAACAGATTCTTATTTTCTGGGCATGCTTAGACTGAGAGTTGATTTATGAGATAACCCAGTCCTTTCTCTTCCAAACCTCTCAATGCTGGTACTTAGAGTGGAGAGGGAAGTTAGGAATGAATAAGCCTAATTTAATTAATTGGATAAAATTAATTTAATCCCGTGTGATATCTGGCAGATGTTGCTCGGCAGGTAGACAACACAAATTTCATAATGAGTAACTCTTTTATTATTTTTTATTCAAAAGTTCTAGACAGTAGAATGATGGTCTCCCAAAGCCACTAAAACTGACCTAGAAAATCTTCACCCAGAATTGTGTCCTTTCTCTCTTCTTGGGACCAAAGAGAATTTTTTAAAAGCACGGACAATCAGTTCATTGACAAACTCAGCAGAAGTATAACAGGAAAGGAAAGAACCATGGTGCTAGGCAAGGCAAAATTTTGAGGCACACCAACCTTTTTGTGTTTAGCTCCCTCGACACTTGAACATCAATGTCAGGACAGTTCAACAGAGAGAAACTGTGTCATTTCCTGGGCCCACTTAGTCTCCAGAATAATGCTGCCACGGGATTTTGTGTGGCAGTATATCTGCAGTTACTTGTTCATTAATATTAATCAAAGATAAAAAAGTAATATATGCTGATCAGAAGTTCATTTCCCTGTTGTTTGCTCACTGGCAGTCTAACAGCAATGATAATCCGAGCTTAACAGACATTACAATGGAAATCCTCCAAATGAAACACAGAGATTAGTGACTTCTCAACAACCAGCAGTACAACCATTTCCTGTGATTGTTAAAGTGACACTTTCTACAGACAGGGGAGTATTCATTTAAGTTCAGTGCTGCCACTTGTTTCCCTCAAGAGTAAGCTGTGTTGACAGTCCACTCAGTCTGAAATGTTAACCTGTAAATCTGTTTGAACACTAAGAGTTAATTTTACCTTTGTCATTATTATCTTCAAATTAGCTTCTTTATGCAGACATCCAAGATTTGTGTTTTGCATGTCTGAAGGGCTTTGGCAGCAGTGTCCTTCATCATGCTACTTGAGATTTCTTGCTATGTTGAGCGACAGTCAGTGTTTCAAAGAGCCTGGAGTGTCTAATAACTGGATTGGAAAATTCCTTTCATGCGCTGTTAGAGTATGAAGCAGATTCTTCTTCAGAGACAATGTAGTTTAGCAGAATTGCTGCTCTATAGGCTCTTACCTCCTTCTAGTACAAGAGGATAACAGTCATATTTTGTCCTCTTTCACATGAGACAAAATTTGAGAGCACTGAAAAGAGGTGAGCATTCCCTAGTCCTCTGCTCCTGCTATCATGAGAACTATAGAAACCCTTCTCCTGGTTTTACATGAACTATCTAGCCCCTGGAGTAACTCCACATGAAACTGGTGCCTTACGGAGCCACACTTTTCCATGAGCTGCAGAGTAATGATCCAACAAAATTGAAAGGATGATTCTTCCTTCTCTTCTTCATGGATAAGGCAGAAGTTATCTCTGGAATCAAAGAACTGAAAATTGAATACATCAGGAAGTGTTAAGACAAGAGATTCCCTCTCAGGGTCTCCAGTGTGCTGTCTTAGCAAGCTGTGTGCTGTTGGAATCATGTGAGCAGGAAGGGACACATGCAGGCTCTGCCCTGGTCAATGTGCAGCCCCATGAGTACATGCCCTTGCTGGCCCACTGCCCCATCCTGCTTCAGTTCTCTGGCTGCTTAGCGGATTTGTTGGTCCACTGGAACATGAAGCCATGGATTCCAGGGAAGGAACTAGTAACAATCAGAAATTCAGTTAGTCTTAGGAGAAATCAGATGCATGCCCCTTCTTTAACCTACAAGATCCTCCAGGTCAGGTTCCTAGGTGGGGGCCTTGTTCTTTTTTTCTTTGGCTAGGGTTTTGTTTTTGTTTTTATCGTACAGTTCCTTCTATTGCGGAGAGACATCAAACCTCAAAGACCTGCCTCATGTAGCTAAGCTTAAGAAAGTATCTGCGTAAGGGCAGATATATCTCCATAATGGTTTTGCAAGACAGTTTTAAAAGTTTCATTCTCAGACTAGTTTTCCAAGTGGGTGGTAAGAAATCAGAAGATTGCCTGTCTCAGCTCAAACTTCCAGCTCACCTCCCATGGAATGAGCTATTTTAAAACAAATGTTTGTGACTGATTTTATTCACATTTTACTTGTACTTCCTTATGAAAATAGAGGGCACAATTATTGCTAATAATTAACAATGACTTTATTATATGTAGAGCCAGCTGAAATTTACTAGCAGTCCAAAAATATGTGTTGTAGATAATTACTTAATAACTTTCTTAATATTAATTACTTAACTAACTATCTTATTTAGTAAAAGTTAGCTAGTAATGGATTTCAGGTGCCTTTACTGGGATGGGCCTGAGGAAGGAGAAGGGCAGAAATGGAAAGACCTAGTGGTTCCTTTGAGTGTTCTGGTCTCAAGGTTGTTTCAGCGCCAGGGAATAGTAAAAAATGTTAAACATATTAAAAAGCTCTATTCTCTTTTATTGTATGAACTGATCCACAGAGTGAGAATGATGAATGATCTTGCTTTTTATTTCTATGTAATTATTTTTCTAAAACAATAGATTATTTCCCTTCATTACAACTTGTCCAACATTTAGTGCTTGCAAGGCTATTTCTCTTAGATGGAAGTACTGATGGTATCAGTCAAATAGCCTTTAGATATTTCCTTTTTTATAGACCTGAGTACAGCATCTGCAGAAAAACCGTGATAGGCAATTTCTTCAAGCAGAGATCCCCACCTGTATGACTCATGAGCTCTGTGCCAGATGAAGCATTCTTTCTTCTTCCTGTAATGTTCTCCCTCACAGCCCTTTCTCTGTCATCCAAACTGTTGCTACCTCCAAGAAGTTACTTGAACTACATATTTTGGTCTCCCCACATAATCAACCATTCATACTTTGAGCAATGATCTCCTCTTTATAGCTTTTTCTTTTCTTTTTGAAAGGTGTTACCAGGGTATGACAAGTGTTTATGGGGCAGTTCGCAGATTTTTAATTAGTTGTGCTGAGAAGTGCAACTGAATTAATACATGTAGCAACAGTTGTTTTTGTAATGTTTATCTAAAATGTGAACCTCTGACCAAATAGTAATGGTAAACGTTATGGGACACAAATGTGCTGGACGTAGGGCTGGTTTCCTATGGCAATAGAATCTCTGTATTGATTTTTCCTGAAAAGTCTTTTTGTTGCTGGTATTCCTGGTTTTTTGATCTCATATACTTCAGTTGCTGCATCTCTACATTTGCTGATTTGGTATATAGTTTTGGAACAAAGCTGAAAATTTACAGTTCTCACAGAAAGCAGTGCATTTCCTGGTGGGAAAAAAATAGCACAGCAGCTCTAATAACACAAAAATTTCAAAAACAAGAGGAACTTTCTTTGCCCTGCACATTCTTAGTGTAGTTTAAGAGCCTTGGGAACAAGATAAGAGGCCTTTTCTAAAAACGAAGCACCTGATTTAGCTGAAATGCCTTGAGTTCAGAGATTCTCAAGTGGAGGTTCACTGCAATACTTTTCTCAAGTCTCAGTCAAAGAAACATCACAGCACATGACTTAGAGTTCTCTATTATCCAGTAAAAAAAGAATCTATGTCCATTTCTGAGTGGTAGAGATGTTTTTAGATTTAAATTATCTGTCCCTTGCATCCCCTTCCTTCTATATGAATCAATAAGTAATTTGGAAACTAAACCACCGGATATGGTTGAATGGTTTGTATACAACAGCTGTGAAAAAAGACAGAGAGAAAATAGCTTAGAAAACAGTCAGCTTAGAAAATCATGAACAGCAGTTGCATCTAATTTATTTGGTTGGGTCTCTATATTATATAGGTTAGGACTAGAACTGATCCCTGAAATTCTTCACCCTTCATAGCATGTATTTAAGCTTATACATATGATTAGGTTTCAAACAGACAGGTTGATGTGCAGAGACTGAAGAGCAGGACAAAGTAGAGTTCCCTTTCACAGGTACAGTTTCATCCATTACCTTCTCCCCAAAGTATATTGCTTTTGTTACTGGCAACTTTCAGGCCACCAGACTCCTAAAAGGGGCAGTGATATGGATTAGTTCTGGGACTACAGCTGTAACACTTTGGTATTGCAAATCACACATCTCCCAGGTGATGGAGGAGCTTCTACCATGAAGTGGCTTAAAGATCATGAGTCTTAAAATGTAACAGTGGATTCAAAGGCTCATTTAATTTGTCTCTGCCTAGTACAAAGTGGATGAGCCTTCTGCTGATACTGTTTCTTTTCAAGTTTGTTTGGTTTTTTTTTTTTTCTACAGGTCAAGCAAGTTAAGAACACTTCAGTGGACTATTTATATCTTTAAAAGGAGGACAAGGTTAATGTATTTAATCACATAACTCAAGGAACTACTGCTTTAGGAAAAAAAGAATACAACAGAAAACAAAAGACCTCTGTTTCACAAAGGTAATAAGAAAGCTGATTAAATTGTGGCCACTATAGCTCATACCAGTTTGACTCAGTCATATAACGCAAATGTTTTTACAAATAACAAAGTAGGAAACTACATTGCAAAGACTACAGTAACACAGAGGAGTTAAAAAATAAGTCAAACAAAAGAGATTGCAGTGGCATGTCTGTGTTTAACCTGGCAGTTTTTCAGAGTATTGTTGAAGACTCTTGTACTAAAATTGATTTGAATTAGCATAATCCCATTTTATCCATGAGCTTGCTATTCTTGTTACTGTCTGTCAGCCTGTCATTCATTAGTTCTGCTTAGGAAAATCTGAGTATGGGATACCTGATTCTGGGTGGTAAGTGATTATGCCTCTTTTCCTTATTTTGGTCTGTTCATGCTTTATGAAACAGAGCATGGGGATGTAGGATGACAGAAAAGTAGCTGCAATCCCTGAATGGTTGCAAAGCTCTGCTAGGGAGGGGTGGTGGTTAGCCTTGCTTCAAAGACAGGGCATAGGTGTTCATATTTGTAGCAGTGTGGATTGCCTTGAGAAGCTACAGGTGAAAAGAATAGAGGAAATCATATTCCATTTGGACCCTTTGTATTTGCCCTATGAAATCCTGTAACAGGAGTATACAATCTTGACTGGAATCTATTAGTATTTTATCTGTTAATGGAGTACTTATAGCAGGATACCTCACATACAGACCACACCTGTGCTCTGTGGCAACAGTGAGTACATTTTTTTTCCTAATCTTCAGTGGAATTCTTAGGGAGTCTTGTAGCTTTTTTTAAAAAGTCAAAGTGCCGCCTGAGCTGTAGTAAAATGTTGTCCAGAAGAGAGTGGCTGTGTCTGTATAGTGCAGGGTGTAGGCTGCTTTCAGTTCACTCTTCCTTGCTGGGTATCTGTATAGTAACTTGTGGCATTTAGTACTGGAGCTTTACCTATGCCTTGACCAAGATGAGGCGCAGTACACATGAGCATATGGCTAAAGAGGTAAGAAGTGAATCACCAACTTGCTGTTGTTGACCTTGAATGAGGTTATACATAATGAGAAACACAACCTCAGGCTGAATTTATGCAATAGGAAAGAACTATCACAGACTGGGAATGGACATGTTGCTCTGCAAGATCTCCTTTCTTAGTTTTTCTTTCTTCCTGTGAGTTTCGCTAGTTTCCTTCTTTCATACAGGGACATATTCAGCTCTGAAGTTGACTTATGGGAAAAAGAGTTAGAGGTTACAGAACTGCTGATATTACAATGGCAGTAAGCACACACATAATTTCTATATGCCCAACCCAAGTCAAATCCTATCTGTGGACTGCAGTGGTCACTGCAACAGAAAGAAGGACTCTATGAGTTTGGAATGAATGGAATTGACAGGTGGAGGAAATTTATTTAGTGACATTTGCCATCAGTGTGGGGGGGACCTGGTCTTCCTCTATTCTCTGAAGAAAGCAGTAGATGCATCTTGTCAGTGTGATGGATTCAAAGGGCAAGGACAATTCAGAGATACTGCAGTTTTCCCTGTTGTAAGAGGTTTTAAAGAGCCTATATGAAATCTGGCATAATTCTTGATCTGCAGTATTCTGGGGAGGGACTAGGAAGGGACGCTTGATCTGGTACTAACAATAATTTCAAAATGAGCAAAAAGTGGATTTAGCGATGGTAAAAGCACAGAATGTGGGTGAACTGCTGTTACTGCTTTTGTCAGGCTCATTCCCATTTCATTTTCAAAAGGCTCACACTGTCTTTGTGTTCTTTTTTCCCTCTTCTATACACTTTATCACAGATTTTTCTTGGGGTCTGATCCTGTAAAGAACTAGGAAATGATCATGCATGTAGTATTTCCCTCTCCATGGTTCAAATATTACAATTCACAAGATTCTTTTGCAAAAGATAACACACAGTTGGGACACAACAGAATGCATTTAAAATAAATATGGGGTAAAAGTCTTGAGGAGAAGGAAAATAAATCATGTAATGACTGATTTCAGGTGTTATTAGAGTTCCCACAGGCTGCATCTGTTTTTGATTTGTTTTTCCCAATCAGTACTATTTTATGAATCCAGGAAGCACTTAGAATAAAGACTTGCTGCAGCTAGAGATCACCCTCTGTTAAGTGTACAGGTGGCTACTCTTTGCTAATAGGGATGCTAATAAACAGTTTTACTTCTCCCCAGGGAGTTTAATTCCTCTATTTATTTATTTTGCAAGGAAATTGTATTTTAGTGTCTTCATTATAAATCCAGGCCTGTTTGAACAATCCAGACTGATTAAATTAAACGCTGGAAAACTATTAATGCAACTGGCATATATTAGAGAGTGCTTTGGCATCAGGAAGCTGGAAAAGTCTTGTTTGAGGCAATCTGTTGTTCTAGAAGATTGAATCTTTCCCTCTGTAAAGCTGCTCTCAGAAAATATTAAATCTGAGCACAGACAAATGAAGTTGAAGAATTATGACCAAGCTTAAAATCAGGTCAGAAATGAACCTTTGCCCCCTTTAAAAAATTCTCCTTACAGAGCAATTGTAGAAATGTGAAAATGTTCTTTTTTTAACCTTCTGTGACCTACCACCACCAAGTGATAGACATTTTTTATTTCTTTTCAGGAGGCAGAATACATTCATGATTTCCTTAACACACTTATCTTTTACTCAGAAAGGCTTAGTGACTGGCATACATTCTTTAATCTCTCCCACTTTGCACATCATCACATGCCTGTATTCATCATTTTGAATTCAGCAAAACCATGACTAGAAAATAATTGTCTTGGGAAAGGAGAGCTAATGTTTCCCTCAAATCATCACTTGGATAAGTCTCCTTCACCTACCATCTCCAAAGCCACACAATTATGTCATTGTTAGGACTTTTGAAAGACAAAGTGTTCTCCTGAGTAGGCTCTCTGAAAATGCCTTGACAACCATCAGTTTCCATAGCTAACTAAAACCAACATTAGTAGAGTTTCTTTGATTCCTGCTGGGACAATGGAGGACAGACTTGGTCTCTGCAGACTCTTGCTTGAATATGTCAAGCTTGAGGATGAATGCTAACATTTTGCTTGCTGATGTTAAATCCCATCTTTGCAAGAGGATGGAATTACACTCCAGAAAGCACATTCTGCCTCAGACTTGTTTGCAAGATTAAATCCTGGCAAAACAAATTTGGTTGGTGAGGAATCCATAGGCATTTCTCCACCACAATTTATTTTTAAAAACACTTCTCTCTTCATAGTATCTTTAAGTGTTAACATTTGTGGGCAGCTCATCTTCAGTTAGATGAAAATCATTGTCTGTAACTGAGGCCATTTTTTCTTTTCCTCCTTTCTTTTTTCCTTTCTCTTTTTTCTTCTTTTTTTTCTTTATTCTTCCTTTCACTGAGTTACTAGCTGGCAACCTGCCTCTGCTCCCTTGTGCTCTGCGTTGAAATTCAAGAGTGCCCTAGAGCTGCTTAGCTGAATTAATGCCATCCAGTGTGACCTGATAGTTTGAGGGTGAGAGGGAATTTACCAAGATGATGTATACCAAGCAAGCTCTGTTCTTTTGTAAGTGCCCTATTATTATCTTAATTAAATGGTTATAACATCCTGGCTTTAAAAAAAGTACCCCATTACTGTAAGTTAAAGATTATTCATTCTTTATGTCTCTATTACTGGGAAATGCTCAAGAACTTTCCTATTGTTGACCTCATGGGCTCATAAAGTGCAGCTTCTCATGACTAAAGGGAAAAGGTTTAAGCAGAGAACCAAAGGAAGAAATGATTCTGTCCCATTTTAACATGTGCTTTTCCTCTGTGTGAAGTGATGGCATTGTACATTTTCAGTATGATATAGATTATATCACAGTGTGTCACAGATATTCCGCATCTGTTTCATGAAGACCTTCATGAAGATGTTTGTTTATGGCACCTCTGGAAGGACTGATAGAGGAGCATGTGCTCGGTGTTACATTTGGTTGTACATGATCCCCATTTCCACAGTGCCAAAATTGTTCCCTTGGGGTAGAGGCCAGTAGACCACTTGATGTAACCTGTCGCAATGGATGATTTCACTGGCTTCCATAGATATTCACAGAGAAAATGTGTTCACAAAAGACCTAGCCATGAGATGCAGTTGGGGTGTGAGAGGTCTTCAAATGCCAACACTGAGATAGCTGGCTGTGAAATAAGCTGGTGGTAGCCCAAGTCATTCTCTTCAACCTTTTGTGTCTTACTGTACATTTTGTACTTGACCTATGTTACACCTCAGCTGGCAGTGCTGAGACACTCTTCCTTCATGGTGCAGCAGTTCTGCTGTCTGAATGTAGCTAAACAGTCCTGATGCCAGTCATCTAAACACATAATAAAGGGCTATTCAGTGCATGTATTTGTTTGTATGACAATTTGTAGAGCTACTGAGGAGTTGGTTATTTCCATGGGGAAAATATTTTCTCAAAAAAATTTCAGTCAAATCTAAGGATTCCTTTTCTTCTGAAAACCTACTTGTTCCTCAATTGAGTCATTTTAATAATAGCATCAAATAGTTATGGATCACAGGTACTATAGAATTTCAAGCAGAGAACTGAGACCACTCAACTTTAGTTGGTAGCACCAAGCAACTGTTGAATGGCCAGGTTGTCTCAGTTTAGATTGTAGCTGTTCAGATGAAAAAAAGTCTAGAGAGAGAAACTTCTGTCCAACTTGAGATTTTTTCTTACAATGCAAAATTAAGCTGTGGAAATTATGAATGTAAGACCAGAGAAAAAGAACTTGAAGAGGAAATTGGGCTTTTATAAGGGTCACAAAAACTATCACAATTAAATATAACAATGCGATCAATTTATTAAATCAGAAAAGTCACGAAGTGACTGTGTCCCTGAAACTTTAAGATGGTGGAGGTGACCTTGAGGCTGATACAGCAGACCCAGTTATATAACCCACTTTCTCCCGTGAGACTTTTTTGGAAAGACATCTACAGCTTATGAATGGTTTGTGGCTGAAGCTAAGAGGTGCTAAGATCCAACAGTTACATTTCTCCATTTGGAAGAACATTAATCCAATCTGCTTTTATCAGGTGTATATAAAATGAAAGAGAAAGCATACTCTGGATTCAGGCAGGCAGATGGTATTTTTACTCAGTTCAGCAGAGAAGGACTAGAATCTGCAGTTGTGAAAAGGAACTTCTGTAAATTGCTGGCTTTTTCTATACAGTCAAGTGACACAAACTCCATTGATCAAAGGCAGTTCTGCTGCTTAGAAATGCTCTTTCATGTCCAGAGGAGGACGAGCTGGTAGCAAAGCAGAGGAACAGAGGAGGTAGTAGAGTGCTGCATATTAGAATCAAGCAAATACATTGTCACTGTGACTTTAATTTCTTTTTTTAAATTGTGTGTGTATGAGTGAATGATAACAAATGACAGTAAATTAATGAGGGTTTAGTAGGTCATAGTTTTCCAGCAGGCCTTGCAGATAACCAATCTTCTACCAGGACTGCCATATTACCAAATATTTGTTATTTTAAGTGACAAAGCTTTGATTTGCTACACCAAATTACATTATCTGCTCAATGTGCATGTGGAAATAATATAACTGAACACGGTATCTCTCAGAATAGATGCAAATTTGATTCTTTCCTTTTTTAATATATGTGTTCTCTTCTCTCTTTGTTTTAGTTATTTCAAAATTATATTGAAATAGTTCTAGTGATCCCTCTTTTCATCTGCATATCTACATTTTCTCACTCTCATCCCAGTAATATATGATAATAGGATCTGACTCCAAAGCTCCCTGATACTATAAGAGATCTTTCCCTTGGCTCAGAGGCTTCCTGATCAGCTCCTTCAGCCAGGCACAAGGACTGAAAAATCCCAATTCCTGTAAACAGAGCAGAGCCAGGGAACTAGATCCACCCAGCATCCCACCAAAGCTCAATGTCAGTCAGGCTGTCAGATTCAAGCATGAGAAAAATTGTTCAAAATTATGAAGTTCTGCCACGATCAGGTGAGCTCACTGCTTGTCTGACAGTGTTGAGGTTTCCATAGTTGCTATTTTCCTGTGCTTAGTAGATAAAAACAAATTTTTAAAAAATCCTTTATGAAATAAAATTGAAAAGAAACTCCATCAGAAACTCCACACTATATATCCAAACAAGCTTCACTGACCTGCCTCGATCCTCCCTTCCACTTTTTAATCATACAAAGTAAAATATAATGATGAAAATTGAATTCAGCAGAATGCTTTTTTGATAGAGCAATCAAATTATTCTATGTCAAAACTGCTGAAGCAGGACGCCTGGAGATTGTTAGACTTTCCTCCCCAACACACACACACACAGACACACACAGACACACAGACACACAGACACACAGACACACAGACACACACATAGTTATCCAAATGCAATTCTGGAAAAATGTGGCTGATTTTGCAAAGGTTAGTTTTGTTTTACAATAGGAGATGATTCCTTTAAGTAAAGTGGTTTTGTTTGTGGATAATTTTTTCAGTTCCTAAGTAGCTCTACTCAGACTGTACAGGAAAAAAAAATGTCTTAAACTTTCCCTTGAGTAATTGAGTTTGTTCCATGAGATCAAGAGCAGCACTTATGAAAAGCTAACATTTATCATCAGTTTTAGACCTCAACATGGATCTGTGTGCCATTTCCTTAGAGAAAAAAAGCAAAGGGAAGTCTGAGGGAACTCATGAGAAGTATGGGCCAAAGGCATTAACATCAGATGTATGAAAGGCCTGACCTCAGAGGTGCATCTCCTTGCATGGCAACCGAGTGACATTCATGCTCAAACTCTGGGGCATGAGGGCTCCAAAACGAGCAAGAACATGTGAACCCCTCCACCTTCTATCTCCCAGTGCAATGAACATTCATTCCCCACAAATTTTCCATGAAAACCTCCAATGTGCATAATCTCCTGAGCTCCAGCACAAGGATCTTATTTCTACATGGCAGGGAGTAATGAGATCCATTTCCCACCACCCATACACATGTATCTAGCATGCATCTGATGCATTCAAGAACAATTATGTGCCATGGCTTTCTTGCCAGATCCATGGGTTGAGAGTGACTAATAGGTGTTCCATTTTACAGCTTTTTGGTCTCAATTACATAATTGGGGGGACCATCTTTTCCTTTCTTTAGAAAATCAATCTTTAACTTGCCCTGGACTTAAACATTTTTATTTCTGAGGCACTGTGTACTTAATGTATGCTGTTATATGCTCAATGCAGAGGAGTGGCAGTGTGAGTCACTGGAAGGTTATGGTGTCATCCCTGTGGCTGCTCCTTTTGCTCTCTATTTGTGTCTTGCAATTATTTATAATGTGTACAGAAAAGCTTGGGGAGCAATTAAGCTACTCCATTAAAGTAAATAACATAGATTGTGTTTGTGTATCTTATTCAAATCTTTGAAAAGTAAAATAAAGAAGCAACTTAATTGCTACAGTGTACTCTGAACACAAAACTCAACTAACAAGACACCCCCTAATCACTGATTTTAAAGAGAATTAAATCTGTTAATAAAGTAAAATAGACTATAACCTGACTTCATGTGGTAGAAATTTTGCTTTGCTGGTAATCCAATACACACAGGTAATTTTTTCTACTTTTCTAGGATTTATTTTGAGGGCAGCTGAATAAATTTTCTATTCTTCTGACCAGCACATTCACATTAAACAGTGCAACTTCCTGAACTCCAGAATTTTGAATCTGCTTCCAAAAGAATTGATTTTTTCCAAACCAATGCATTCAGTCTGACTGTGAAATCGAAAGATCATTTTAATCTCACAGATCTAATTTGGGCTGCTGGTTGCTATTACTAAGGTATCTTATCACTAATCTATTCTAAACTGCAGCTGATATGGTTGGCAGCTGTTACAAATGTCAAGAGCCTCCATACAAACATGTAGAATAAGGGGTCCTGAAAGAAGTGTTAGAAGGAAGCTCTGACTTTGCCTCATTCACTTCCATATAACCTTAGAGAAGTTTTTAAGTACATACTTTCCTGTAAATCAAGGGAATCATAAGCACTTTTTTTATTAAGCATGGATTTATACACATGCTGTTGCTTTCCAATAGCATGACATCTTTGAGGTTCAAAAAGTCCATTATCATTTCTGTTCTTTCAGAGGCCTTTTCATCTAAAAAAAGAAATTACATCCCTATCTCCTAGTGTTGAAATAAATATGATTTAATTCACATAGCTTTGGAGCATATTAAAGGATGCTCTGAGCCACCACATCTTACGGGTTAATATTTCTGAAATCTACAAAAGAGTCAGAGTAAAAAAAAATTAAATCTACCATGATTATTAAATTCTTTGCCAACTTTGGTTTCTCCTTCCAGCTGATCCTGGGAATATGGAGAGGCTTTGCCTTTTTGAAGTGGCTGGTCAAGAGTAATAAAGGTTAGAAATTAAAAGATTAGCCAAACTCCATGAGAGCTGTGCTGAGTCATGCAGATCTATTACACTGAAAACCAGGACTGCTTTTCCATCCAAGTGTACCTGGTGGGTAAACTCCACTCTTTCTCCCATAGCCAATCTGATGTTCAAGTTTAAAGTAAAATCTATTTACAGAGAAAGGCTGAAAAAATACCTCCTTTGTCTTCTGTGGATCTCAGTTTACATCCAAGTGTGAGAAGAATACATTCAGCCATTTCTAATATATTACACGTTGTTTTTAAGTGCCCTTTTGATTACTCACATTGCAAACAAATCTCAGCATTATTCCAGGCTGGTATAAGTCCTGAAGTGTGTCCTATTTAGCTATGGCCTCTGTATCTCAATTCTTCTGCTCCCCATCTCTTCAGAGAGAAAACTTCTCCTCTGATAATCCATCTGCAGGTCTGGTGCATGCAGGGCTGCAGGCAGGGTTGGGACAGGTCCCTCTGGGAACACAGGCTGTGCACCTCTGCAGTAGCCAACTGGTCTGAGTGCCCTTTCTGCAGAGAAGGAAGCAACATCTAATGAGAACCCAAGGGAACTTTATATCTAAGATGTGTTGTACCACTATGCAGCTGGAGTCAGTTGTCCCAGAATACTGGGCAGTTTCACAGACCAAGTGTTTTTTGTGCCTTAGTCCTGAAGGACTCAGCAGGCTGGTCCTCCTCAGGAAGGGAGGGCATACAGTGAGACAAAAAAATCGCACCAGTGCTTCAAACACTGCCTTGAGAGGAGATAAGAAAAGTTTGAGGTTGTGTTTTCCTCCTCATGTTAAAAATCTCTGCATCCTTTCATATAGTAGCATTTTCTCCATTACCTGCATTGCTTCTCTTCTGCTTGGGTGTTGGTGTATTTAAAAGTTAATGGGAGTTCGGTCAGAAAGAGAGGAAAGGGAGGAAAAATAAGAGGAAATAGGGCAAAAAAATCCAGGGACAGATTTTGAAATCCAAATCCTGTTCTCAGACTGATTTTTCTCTTTGTTTGCTCAGCTGCTTTTCACAGCCGCCTTACTGGCACAGACAAATCCGAACAGCTTGCAGAACAAAATGACAGGAAGATGGAAGGATAATGTGTGTTTAAATATCATTGACCAGCCTCTTTCTTGGCACTCTCAGCATGGGGAAAGCTTGTTATATACTGCCTCCTTTAATCATTTGAGACAGGCTTTTTCCTCCTGCCTATCTATCAAGAGGAGAGAGGATCTTCTTTTATTTGAGAGCTGCAGTGATGGACAGGTGAATTATTAATATTGTTTGCCACTGATTTTCCTTGTTATTCTTATTTGTTAAGTCCCCAGATGATGTGACCCTCTTTTTTTTTTTTTCAGTCTGCTGAAAGCCTGACCCCCTCAATCACATGCAAACTGCATGTGACCACTGAATGGATTTGAATTTGAGAGGTTTTGAAAAAGCACAGAAAAAAAGGAACTTTGGTATGTGTATCCCAGTGAAACAGTGGAGAGGAGCTGGTGGAAGGCTGATAATATACAGCCTTCAGTTAATGAAATCACTGCCAAGAAATTCAGTGTCTACTGTCTCACTGGGACACTGATGTATGTCAAAATAAAAATCATACACCTTCGGTGAAATCAGACCTTTGCTACAGCCAGCATCTGAGCTGATGAAAATTTAAGCAGATTAAGGACTGAGATAAAGAGAAAAACCTCTCTTCCCTTAATTGGACATTGTATTTTTCTCTTGCTTCTTGATGAAGGAGGTTGGTTATTTCCTCTGGCACATTTTGCTCTGTGTGTGTGTGTATGTGTGTGTGTGTGTATACAAGCTTGCTTGTGCAAGCTTATACAGACAAGACCCTATATGAAAAGTTGGAGTGCTTGGCTGTAAATCAGGAACCACTGGTTGAAGGTATATTTCTCTCTTTTCAGACCAATGAGAAGGCAGAGGTTTTTCTTCTTATTTAGAATTAGACAAGGGGAAGGACATTGAGGCATAAGAAATATTGTAACCTTCAATTTATTGAATTAGAGGCATGGAGAAACTGTTCATAATTTCCTTTCTAAAATAAGTGAAGTTACCGATTTTGAGTGCTCATGTATCCAGAGCTGAATGCAGCCTGAGTACCTGCAATTTGCATCTTTTAAATTAAGAAAATGAATGATTGTGTATAAGTGCATGTGTCTGTGAGGGAAGAAGCATTTTTTCATATTCTTTTTTCAACAAATTAATCAATTTTCTAGACTCTTTCCCTCAAAAAATTGGTTTGAGGTAGTTTCACAGCCTTAACTTTCATCCTAAAACATTAAAGCAGCTGAACGGAGAAGGTCTTACCCCTGTCTACACTAATGCAAACATTTTAGGTAAAAGTATCATCTGCCTTTAACAGCTATCTCTATTTAGAAAAAAGCACTTAGGAAGCCTAATGTTAAGCGTATGCTTAACTTACTGTATGGGGGACCGTATGCTGTAAAAGGCAAGTGGTATAGGGATGTGAAGTAGGTAATAACAATAATGAGCACTTACAAAGCTTTCTGCACCCTCAAAGGGATGTAGGAGCTGTAAGTATAGAGCACCAGCAACAGCAGGAGATATGAAAATGCAAGGTAAGTTTGCCTGGCTGCATCCTAACTTCGGTTAAAAAACTTCCAACCTTGATAAATGCAATCAAACTAGATTCACTAACTAGGCAGGATGAATAATTCAGCCCAGGGTCTTTTATGTAGGTAAAGGGTTGATTCAAAAATTAAAAACTCCTCTCTCTTATTATTAGTGATTTCCATTTTCCTATTAACTTACTGCAGAAAATATTGCTTCACCATGATGGTGTTCTGAGGTCTAAAACAGATCAATCAAATCAAGCCAGCCAAAGATGGTATTCCTGGCCCTGAGGAGTAATTTACACAAATCAACAGAGGAAAAAATCTTGAAGAAGGGGGAATAAAAACCAACAGATTTTAAGGATATGGATACATTAACTGTCTTGCTTCTGGACAAGTGACTATATGCACCTAACCTTAGCATCAGTCTGTAATTAACCTCTTTTAAAAAACCAAACCAAACCAACAAACAAAAAACCAGCAAAAAAACCCCAATCAACCAACCAACAAAACCCCCCCTCCCGACAACAACAATGTTAATCCCACTGGTATGTGACAAACAGGCAAAGGAATGAATCCTGGCAGGTTGCCAGGCAGCATCAGAATTGTTTTAGGAAAATGAGGTTGAAATTAAAGGGAAAAGTTTGCACTAGAAAAGTATATCGTTCGCGGGTCCTATTACACAAGCATCCTAAACAGAAGTCTGGGAATGGTTTCCGGGAGCCAAGCCCTAGGAGGTTCATAAACAGCTTCTCAGTCTAGCTGGATGCTGTGACTGACTCTTCTCACAGAAATTAAATGAGACAGATCACAATAGCTGCTGTTGGCCATGGCTGAAGGTAGGATACTGGTTGGCTGAACCAGTCAAGTTTATGTGAAAGCAAGAGTTTATAAAAGCTTGAAACAGAGGGACCAATCCCTATAGTTCCTGTAAGGAGGAGAAGCTCCTCCTTGAGCCAATATCTAACTTGCCACATTGCCTGATGGTTAGATTTCATTCGGAAAAATAGAAAGGAACTTTTAGTCTAAACCATAGTTTAAATTATTTGTAAGACTTTCTGGAGCAGTTTCTGCCTCTCTCACCCCTTTTACTTGAATCTTGTTCCCTAACCACCTCCCAAAATATATGTTTGAAGTTCAGCAATACTAAAATGGGGTAGTATTTGAATTTGAGACATTAAAGTCTCATTTTCACAGTGTAGCAAAAAAGACAGAGTCAAAACATTGCTGACAGCCTCCTTTTCTGCCCAACATCTTTGAGGGCAAGGTGGCTTTTTGAAGTGTTCCCCCATTTCTTGTTTAAGAACACTGTAGAAGACAAAGGACTGCACAGGTCCATGCTGTGCTGGGCGAATTACTGGAAAACAGATCCACTGATTGTTATTAAATATATAGAGATTGTGTCTGGCTCAAGAAGACTCCAGTCCGTCAGTTGCTGGAGACCGGAGATTATTTTGCGAAAGAACTCTCTATACTTATCTTGCTCTTTTTCTCTTCTTCAGGTTTCTGGTCAGGGTCAGAGTCTGGAGAGAAGTCTGCATGGATCGTTGCTGTGACTGATGAGGGCTGCCCTTTCCTCTTTCTACCCTTAGGGTCTGTCCCAAAATACTGAATTGAATTGATCAGACAAGATCTGTTTTGTTTTGTAAGGAATAGGCTGTGTCTGTTCTGAACCTTAGCAGGAGATATTACTCTCCAAAGTAAAACGTCTTTTAGTAGAGACATCAGGTTCAGCAAAAGTGTGAGCTAAACTCTGTGAAACTCATGTCTCTGGGGAAATTCCCCCTTCCGGGGACACCGTGGGAAAGACAAAGGGTGAACAAAGAGGAAAAATCTTCTGTTGCATACTTTTAGCTCTCCAACAATCCTGTTAATGAAGCCATGTAATTCACATCAACTCAGCAGAACAGAAAGTAGTGCCAGGGAGTCCACATGCCCAGAGCAGGACATTCATCGAGCCACTGCCATGGCTTAGATGAAACCACCACCAGCTGCATTTGACACACTGACAGTATGCTCATGCCTGTTGAGCAGAGAACCTTTCTGCTCTGATTTTTTGTCAGCATGGAAGGAAATTTTCTAAAAGAGATAAATTATTTAATCAAGTTAACCCTGAGACGTCTAATGAGAGTTTTTGTATTTAACCACCAATGAATTTGGCAAATACTAAATAGCACTTGAGTTCTGTTTCTTTAACAACGGTAAAAAAAAAAACAAAAACAAAAAATTAAAGGGAGTTGATTATGTCAGGTTAACAACACTTAATTAAAATGGAGGGAAGGGGTAGCTGCAATTTGCAACCACCACAGAGAAGAACCAGACAGGAGAGTACTGTGCAAACCTATGAATAGCTCCAGCTTTTAATTAAAATTGCAGTTCTTTAAGATAGCCCTGTATCAGATGGATTCTGGTTAATCGCTGTCACTCCTGCAATATTGCCAGGAGGATTCTTCAGTGGCTTCATGTCCTTAATAGAAATCTGTGTGTCAAGGGACATCTTCATGTCAGGGTATATGGTGGATCTGACATGTGGGGTCCCCATTCTTCAATGAAGGTGATACTGCATGTAAGAATAATGATACTGTAGCTGTCTATCTCTTGAAATGTACAACCCATAGATAGGATAAAAGATATACTGCTAGTTAAGCAAGTTCCATGTGCCTTCATTTAAGGACTGATACTTCAGTCATGAAGACAAAAGACATTTGATACTCATAGTGCTCTTGGAAAGCTTTTGGCAGTGATGTGGGAGTCAAGAGCCATCAACTCTCTCATGGTTAACCTATTACTTCATTGTCAGATCTTGCTCCCTTTTCTTAACTTACCCCAGTATTATCTGCTGGGAAACAAAAATCCATTCAATCTTATAGTGGTGTTTGAGAGTTACATATAAAACTATCATATTCGTAAAACTGGCACAACTGCAATGTCCTACTGGCACATACTCACACAAAATGTGAGGAAATCAGATAAATTCACTGCAGAAACAAATAGTTTGTGAACAGCTTTCAGAGTCTGGAAAAGTCAGAGACGTCCAAGGTACTATTCAGAAACATTCACAAAGTAGAACAAAGCAAGAAAGAGATGACATCTGCTTAGTGCTGAGAAACAGACACGACACTTGTCAAATTCACTGTCTTGCACATATATACACACACCTATTTTTACTAATATATTGGTTTTATTTCCTAAACTAAAAGCTTACACAAACACACACAAACATACTTGGAAAAAGTTAATTCAGGAATTAAAAAAGGTATACACAATTTGTTCATATGATTGTGCTGATTCAAAACACGTCAAGCAAAATCTGAATTTTGGCTCTTGATATCTTCCATTAAAGGTGACTGCTGCCTCTCTTGAGTTGTCATTAGTAGTTTGGTGGGGTTTGAAATAAATATCCTAGAATTTTTAATTTTAACTGCCCTAAAACCTACCTGTCTCTGCGTTCCCCCACTTTTACCTCCTTATTGTCCAGTTATCCACAAAGAAAAGAAAGTGGGTTTTTACAGGGTTTCATACTCTTCAAACTGTGATGGAACAAAGGAATTTTGTTATTGCTAAAGACAGAGGATGCATTAGAGTTATATTTATTCATTGCACTACTTAATTACTGTATTTCTCTGTGAGTCACTCCATATCTGTGAAACTATGATATTAGGGTTACCTCCACATTTTGTTTTTTGTCATTCTAGGCAATAAAGTCTTTTAGGCAACTAATACATACAAGTAAGATATTAGCTGTTGTGGCTTTCCTCTCAGTTCACTGCTGCAAAGAAAATGAGTGTTTCTCACCAGCTAACTAACACTTTTTGTTTAACAAACAGCTGAAAAACAACAGCCTATCTAATGAATATTGCCTGTCAATTAAATCATGAGACTATAAACTCTAAAGAAGTCTTCAGCTGCAGAAAATTATATTCAGGTATACTATTGCACATGTTTTAAAACCTTTTTGTTTTTAGAGCAAATTTCTTTGAGGTAAAACTAGGCCTTTATTGTTTATTATAAAGAAGCCAAAAAGCAAAAGTAGAGCTACATCTATCTAAATTTAATTTGCTTGTCCCTTTCTAACCAAAGATTTTATATATATATTTATTTAAATAATGCATTTTCTAAGGAGCTAAAAACTCACACACTGCTCTGGGATAACTTCATTAGAATCCACTTTGAAATCCCTTGGTCAAATTCTGCTCCCACATACATGGCTGTAAACATGCTGTAAATCCACCGAAGTGCCTGTTCATTTAATTCAATCTCGAAAAGCTGGAACTGGCCACCAAATAATTTATTTATGGATATCACAACCCCATCGTCACTTAAAAGTAGATGTTTGTATTTCATGTTCTTGATTTTCTTGATTTTTAATCATTCATAGGACATCATCAAATATTGATGCTCCATCTATTAAAAATGTCATAAATAAATAAGTTACATACACAGGCCTGACCAGAAAGAGCATGGTCCAAGATATTCCAATTCTGTGTGCCAGAAACTGTCTTCTATTTGATAAAGTATTCAGCTGAGCCTGGAAGGTTGTGGGTAGATAGCAGACCTTCTTGACTGCTGTACCATAAACATGAGAAGACATTCCTCTTACTTCTTGGTGAAAGTAACCCAGGCAATCTCTGAAAAGGAATATGAATAAACATACCCAGTTTTAATCTCAAAACCAAAAAATGTAAAGGCACTAATGACCTACTCTGACTGCCTGCAGTCTAAATGCTGTATGCTGACTTCCATCTTTGGGAAAATGGAAATCCAAAAGCCATTAGATCATTTGAGAGTCTTGGATGTCCAAATCTGATCTGTTATTACTTTTGAAATTGCAAACAGAATGGGGGAAAAAAAAAAAAGGACCAACTTAGTTAACAGCAATCTTTTTGTATACAGACTTTTTTACATGAAATGATTCTCTTAAGAAATAGGTTTACTCCTATTTGCAGTTCAGAAGTCACCCTTTAAAAAAAGAGAAGACTAATTATACACTCAGCACAAACATTTAGGCTAGTAAGTGCTTTATTCCTTGAAGGGGTTTTAAGAAAATGGAGCCACTCATAGTCCTGGTGTTTTATTGTTTAATTGAGTTTTTACCACCTGCAAACTGCCATAATCCAAAGGACCTGCCAGCCTCTACATGAGCTCACAGTGAGGTATAACAAAGTATGCTGGCTCTTCTTCCTTCTTCCTAAAATGTGTTTTAAAGCAGAGTTGGCTTCACACTTTTCAAAAGAGCTGTAGGAGATGGTGTATTGTCAAGCATGTAGTCCCTGGGCTGGGAAACCCCTGCCACAGCAAGGGGCTGGAGGAGGTCTGTCATGGTCTGCAGTTGTTACCTAAATGACTGTGATGCGTTACCTAAATGATGTGTGCCTGCGTCCAAGAGGGAGGATGATTTCAGGTGAGGAAAGTCCATTGCTGTGCACTCCCTGTTAATTCAGACATGGGGTCACTCACACCCCACCATTCATACTGGATTGCCTGGGAGCCTGAGCTGTTGTCTCTTTCTGTTTTGGTTTAGGTAAAGCACAGGCTGTTGCGGAAAATTCTGTGACTGCTGGGTCTCAATTGACCAAAAAAAGGATCAGGATAAAGGAGTCTCTGCTATTGCAGTGATTTTAGGTTTTTTTTTTCCATGAAGTAGAGTCCTCTGCCTTCAGTGGTGTGCCCAGGACCATTCTGATAGTGTCTGTGGGAGGCATATAGGGACAGGCAATGGATGCAGCTGAAGAGAGAGCAGAATCAGAGCCCCATTTCCTAAAGAAGGAGGATCAGGCAATCAGTGCTTGTGGCTGTGATTGTTTTGATATCTCTCTTTACTCCTGCCCTTTGTTTTTTATTAATGGAGCTGTGGGGCAGTCCCAAACATGCTTGACAAGTCTCAAAGAATCAATTTCTTCTATGTTTAATGCAAATAGGCAGCTGGTAAAAGAAGGAAGCACACAATATCTCTTTACATCCCTGTCCCCAGGGTGATCACAAACTGGCTCAACCCCCGGGATGGCACATCTGCTCACACAAGGCTTCATGGAAGAACAGTGCCACAGGCTTTGGGGCGCCCTCAGTTTCCCTCTCTGTGAGATGGCTCAACTCAAATAGTGGTGAGAAACTCTGGACAGAGGGATTTACTCAGCTCTCTGCCTTCACAGAGAAACAAGTTAATAAATCCATAAAATTCTAGGCAGCTGGCTATGTAGGCCCTCTTTGTGCCCTTTGATCTATGCACCCATGGCTCTGTGGTGATGTTTACAGCTGCTGACAGGAGATTTGCTGGGGTCTCTGTTCTTTGTCGTGCTTGGTCTTGGCATGAAAATTTCACAGCAGTTAATGAGATCCACTGGCCGCAGCAATCCATCCCCTGTGCTTTGAGTGCTAATTAGTGTCAGGCTGTCACAATAGCAAGATGAGTTGCAAAATAAAACCATCAAGTGCACTCTGATTCTGATTTATTACTTATTTTTCTGTCACTGTGACTGAACAATAATAATTAAAAAAAAAAAAGTTGGTCTGTCCTTTTCTTTGGCTTCGTATGCTGTGGTGATGATTTCCATGTAATTAATGAGGTGCACTATCTAACTCACTCACCTTGCAGTAGGAAGAAAAGTCCCTTTTTCCCCCTTTAGTTGTTTCCAAAGAGGAACTCTCTGAAAGCCTTGGGAACACACAATCATTCAGAGTAAATGGCCTAAAAGGCAGGCTCCATTCATGGCTCTGCAAACTCCAGGGTCCTTTTGTTCCTCAATTTAATTAGATTTACTGTGGGCTGCCTACCCACAGCACTAAACACCACATTGATGTTTCAGGTCAATGCAAAGGTGGTTGTGAGAGAGATTCTTAGGACCTTATCCTTTTACATCTGGGTCCCTTTCCACAGCTCTGTTCTTACAGCATTGAATTAACTGCTGCAGTTTTCTAAGGTGACACAAATTTTCCCATATTAAAGTTAGTTTCTAACTAAAGTATGCATGTGGAAGAGCTCTAGAAAATGGGTCTTTATCAGTTTTACCTAGAACAAGCTTAGTGACAGCAGTCTTGCTCTCTCAGGCTTGAGATGCTAAAACTGAGATCACTCTCACTTGGAGTGCGCATTACAGTTTTTGTCTAGGAATATTCATCCACCACGAGCAGTACATTTTTGCAAATGGTTTGATTCATATTTATTGTATTTTTTAGACTGTCTAGAGAGTAGCAATTGTGATCAGAGTAAGTATCCTACTATTAATAATGAAGCAGCAAAATGAGAGTTGGCATAAAACTCATCTATGTCCATTCATCTGTGTGTGACTTGAATTATCCAGTAGTAGTGGGAGAAATACTTTCTTTAGTGCCATTACTTTTTTTTAAAATTTTTTTTAGCAATATTTATGAGATGATAAAGTTTTACAAATGCTGCATGAGGGAAAATAAGAGTGACCTAGGTCAGGAGAAAATGGCAAATTATCTCTGGTCTCTCTCAGTTCTTTCCAGTTGTTTTGTGATTAGCACCCCTGAATAATCCCCGCTGCTAATTATTTTTGGACTCCTTCTAATACTGATGTGACCCTCGAACACCACTACATTTTGTACTCAACTCAATAGGACTAGTCACCAAGGTACTTTCTCACATGCTAGTTTACAATGATGCTGACTAGCAGTGTTTCAGCTGCAACACACTTAAAATGAAACAATAATAAATTATTGTATAGCATACTCTATTTCAGAGCAGACCTCTTAGCATAGGGAGCTTTTGACTTCGCTGTGGCATTCCAAAATCAAAATTAATGCTACTATTTTAATTTATTTTTTTAAAACTTGAAATTATTTAATTTGATGTAGAGCTTTTTCATGTGAATATAATCAGACTTTCTGTTGGAAAGTTTGTCTTTCTCTATTATCTGTATTGGGTAATTTGGTATGGTTTAAACCAGTGACAGAGAGCTTCCCCAACTGTTGGTTTTTTGCAGTTTACTGGTGTGTGCTTTGCAAGCAGGTCAGTTCTCAGTCATGCACCAGTGGCCTGTGAGCAGTAGCAAAGGGCCATGTACAGTGTCGCTACTATGGAGACTGTTGAGAAAATAACCTCTCCGAAATAAATTATAACAGCAGAGTGGAAGACCCTAAACTCATCATACTATTTCCACCTTGCTCCCACTCTCCACTTTGGTCCCTTTCAGCTTCTTTGTGGTTGGTTTCTGTTTTGGGGGTTTTTTCCTCCTCAGATCTGATCAAACAACATCAGATGCTCTATTTTTCTTGTTACTGATGATTTGAGGGGGCATTGTTGGTTTGTTAGTTAGTTTGCTATTTGTTTTTTCCCAGAGAGGGCAGATTATGTCTATCTCATATAACAAGTCCTTAACTGGAAGTGCTAGTGTGTGCACAAGCTTTCCTTCAATAAGTTCTTTTTCTTCTTCATGTTGTATATTTCTGCTGCAGTAGCAAGTACAGCAGAGAAAGGTTTGAAAATCTGGAAGCTCCACTGATCACTGTTTTCTGCCCCTGTCTGAAGATGAAGGGATTTTTATTTAAGGACCTAAATGCCTTGCCCTGTTCCTCGAGTTTTTCTTGTTGTAGATAATCAGGAAAATCTCCTGAAATTTCTTGTCCCCTGCAGGAATTGGATTGTGATATGTTATCTTTTGTTTTCTTTTATTAGATGTTTTATGTATAAACAAGTGGGAGAAAAGGGTATAAAGTGAGAAAGTGAAGTAATTGTTGAAGTAATTGTAGAAGAGGCAGATTAGGAGCTGACCGTAATCAGTGAGATCAGACAATTTTTATACAACATGATACAAATAAGATTTCAATAGGGTTATAGTTCTTGGGTTTTTTTTAGTCTGTTACCTCTTAGCCTTAGAAAAATGGCACAACCAAACTCATACAAGATTCTGTATCATAGTCAGGTGAAGGACTAGGAGCTTTTGATTCCCTTTCTACTATTTGATCTACAGATTCATGTACCTTCAACTGTGTTTTGCTGTTACACAACCTCTCAATCCTAATTTTAACTGTTAGTTTAGGGTGATTTTGCCCCCTTAAGTGTCCCTGTGCCTCACAAAATTAGTTAGGATGAAATGGATCTCCAAGATCATCAAGCCCAACCACCAACCCAGCAGTGCCAAGTCCACCACCAAACCAAGTCCCTAAATGCCACATCTATACAATCTCTAAGTACTTCCAATTAGGGTGACCCAACCACATGCCTAGGCAGCCTGCCCCAGTACCTGACAACACTTCTGGTGAAGAAAGCATAATGACATATGTTCTGAAAAGCCTACAAAATGGAAAGTGAACAACTAAAGGCCCTTGTCTTAATTTTGTCGGAATTGGAATGTATTTTAAATGACGGTCTGGTCACCCTACAGGCTGCAAGTGCTAGTTATTTTATATAATTTTCCATATTCAGAGCTTCAGGGTGTATGACAGGTGTAAAATAGGTAATTTTATAAAAGACATCTGTGCTAAAGTATGGATTTGCTGAAATGGTACTAGTTTTTGCCATAAGTAGGTCATAAGAAAGAACAATCCAATATGAGAGTCTTTGTCTGTTTAAATGTCTAAAACCCAAACTAACTGATTAAAAGAATGAGAGCATACAACAAAAATCCCACATGACAGAATGAACAGCATTTGAAAGAAGGCAGTTTGTTTTCTAATATGTGCTTTACTTTTTATCAGTTGCGGCCTCCGAAATTGTATCCCTTTGAGTTAATTTAGTTTTTTAAGAACATAACTTGCTTTGTTAATTTGGCATGGAGTTAGTCTGTTTACATAAAACACCCTAGCAAAAGAGATTGGCAGAGTTTGTGTTGTAAATACAGAGTTCTTTTCAGTTAATTATATGCAAATCAGCTTTGTTAACAAACACCTAAATAACTCTGCCTTGTCTTCATTAGCCTGGGAGATACAGTACATTTTTCAAGGAACTAGACAAGGAATATTAATCAAAGCAGCTTGTAAGTTTTAATGAGCTTATTAATTGTTGACCTCTCTATTTCCAAGAAGTGGTATTAAAAGTGAAAGATAACTGAGATTTTTTTGTGGAGAAATATTTTGCAGATATATATGGGAAAAATGTTCATGGCCAAATCTGGGTCATGTAAAATAAAACCTCAGTCTAGCTCCTAGCATATTGATAACTCTTGTTTTTTCCAAAAAACCTGTGTGCTGGCTGATGAGGGTTTAATGGGAGAAACGTTCTTTTTGCACTAAAGGAACATTCAGTGGTTTAGAGAAAAATAAGAAAAAATAGAATAAAGTTCAGTTTTGTTGTTTCCCAGAGCAGGTATTTTAACTTTCCAAATCGATCGTAATGCAGTTCTGGATTTGCTTCCTAAACGGACTTCCTGAATGTCAGGTGATTCTAGCTGTTAGTTTTGGGCTTGGACAATTTCTTAAGGCAAAAGTAATCTTGAAAAATACAAACACAAAATGAACATGGAGGAAAGGTCTCTGTCCTGCGTGGCCAGCTAACCTCATCACACTCTGCACATCAATCCCATTAATGGTAAGTAGAAGGGTGAAACCCAGCCTAAGGAGTCTGGTAGTGAAGTTCATTGATGCTTTGCCTAGAGGTCAACTTTTAAGTCTGACCCTCAGCGGTGATCAGCCCTCACCATCATCCCTGCTAAACAGAAGAATATACTGTTTCTCATGGCTAATGCAAATGTTGTGGAGAAAGATGAAACCCAGCTGTGGCAATAGCCTTTAATGCTGTGTGCAGAAGCAGACTTTGGTGTAATTAATCCTCTAATTAATTTCTAATAGCTGTCTAGCCATGTGTCAATAAATAAGTACGATACATGACAATAAAAACATCTGTCAGAGTAACTAACAAGCAGTGTTGCTTCAGATAGAGACAGATAAGAAGGGAGGGAAAATGAGTAGGACAAGAAATAAAACAAGGCAAACCTTGGACTGAGATTAAATGGAGTCTAAGCAGGAGAGACAAATTTTGTGTTGCCAGCTGATCTTTCCTAATTTGATTTGGTTATTTCCAATTCTGAAGGATAAATGAGTTTCCAGAGCGGGAGGATGGATAGCTGATGATTGGCTCCCGGTACCCAAGTTGCTCTGGTCTCCAGCTCTGACCTTTCCATGGCAACAAATGATGGTGTCTACTTACTTTCCACCACTGCTCTCCACATGAAGCCATTGTAGATCCTTATAGATTTACACATACAAGAGACTATAGCTATGTAGTAGTGACCAACGAAGTTGGACAGCAAAAATACTGTAAACTAGACTATACATCATTTAGGGTAGCAGAAACAAGAATGAAACTTAAGAAAATATTTTATCAGCCAGTAATCTGTTCTGGAACTTTTCCACCAAAATTTTTATGATGTGGGAAAGAAATTAAGACTAAGCTGTTCTTATGACCGCATTTCATTTTTGATGAGAGAAAACTGAGTTGGAAATATTTTTATCTACTAGGCTCATTACAGATGAAAAGAGGAAAAAAAGGATTGAAGTGAATTGTTTACTGAGATATTTCTAAATCCTGGAACATTAGAGACCCAGGAAAGCTGAAATGACCATCTGTCCAGAGATCACACTGCTTAGGGAGAACAGAGTTGCAACACAGCCCATGATATTCTTAATTAGTCTTTGTCTTCTGTATTCCAGTTCTCTCAGGTTTTAGATATTCCATTGAATTTCTGAGCCAGATAGTCATAACAATTGCAACACATCTTAGTTTCAAGTCTGCGAAATGCTTGTGGCAATAATTCTGAGCGACATAAATCAGAGTAGTTACATGTGGTGGTGGTTTTGGGGGCAGTTTTGTTTTGCTTTGCTTTGCTTTGTTTTTTTCCTCTGTGAAAAAAACATTCTGCTCTGAACCAGTCACAGACTCTCTGGAAACTTTAAAAGGGTAATTCAGTCTCCTTTTTTCCATTTTAGATCTCTTCAGTCAGTTCTTTCTTCCTACCATGATTGCTGACATTGATTTATTTCAATTAAGATTCTTGTGTTCAAGTACTATAATTAGCCCCTGTCACTACTAATTCTCATCCCCTTGGATTATATAGATAGAACTAAAATCCATGCGGACACTGGCATTTGCTCACCTGTAAATTGGAAGAGAAAGAGCCCCAAATTCCCCACTGAGGCATACTTGGGACCAGGAAAATGTTTCAATGCCTGTCTCACTGAATGTGTGGTTCTGTGTGTTTTGAATGGGTTTATGTAATTACTTTCTGATTCTATTTTCTACAAATCTTCCTTCAACCTTCTTTAAAGGATTGAAATTAACCAGAAAACAGCTCTTTCCATAAGGCCCCAAAGGGGACTAATATAGATCCTTTACCCAGAAGTGGCTATAAGCTTCTAAAAATGTACTTTTAAACTGAGTTATTAAACATGCTTTTATCCTTGGAAGTAAAGCATATGAATAATACAAGTTACCTTGGGTAGTTGTTTGCTATGCTAAATCAACTTGACTATAGTTCATTGTACGCCAGATCTTCAGTGGGGCTGTGAGATACCCATCACATGCCAGATTTCTCTTGGTGCCAGTTTCTCTGCTTACACTCCTTGCATTAGGGAATTGCAGTTTGATGCACCCATGCATCTGTTTTCAGTCTCCTGAGAAAAGTGGCTCCTACTCATTCATGCAGTGTACTGGAAAAATGTTGGGATGCCACCACACCAACCAAAGCAGAGCCAAATCAGAATGCACGCTGTTATGTGCATAAGAAACACAAACAATTTGATGGAAAAAGATGATTTATTCATTCTCTGGGATATCTTTACAGCTTGGTGTCCATGTCCTGGTTGCATTAGTTGGTTTTTATCTTCTTTTTGCTTACAAAAGCCAAGAAATAATACCTAGAATGACACATTCAAGTAAAGAGTCAGGAGATAAATGCCTTGCTTGTTGTGAAGTCCACTTTGTTTGAAATGAGACCCTTTCATAGTCAATAGGAATACAGTGCCTCTCTGCCCTGTAAGAAAAAGCCATTAGAAGGCAACATGGAAAAATATGTACCTCAGACTCCTCATACTCATACACACACAGAATTTATTGTAAGATCTGAGGTAAATTGTTGTCAAGCTTTGTAAACACAGAATTCAGCACTGTTACATCTGAGTCTTGCATAAAATGCTGGAAAAAGGATCCAGTAGCCTTCAGGGAGAAGGCTGTATACATTATAAATGGTTAATGCTTCATAGGATAGAAATTCAGTGAAGCAAGAAAGTGCTTGTTCAAATTACTTTTTGTAGGTTTTTTGGTTTGGGATTCTGTTTCCCTCTTTCTATTTTTTTTTTTCCCCTCCCTGTGAGGCTCTGGATAGTCTCTCTTGCTGGGGACTAAAGAACCTGGAGTTTGCTGAACCAGAACCTCTCTCAGATCTTGAACATTCACGTTCAGTTCAGGATGCCTTTTACCTTAGCTGAGCAGGTGGGAGGAGTCTTGCACCTTAAGATCTTTTTCCCGACCAGTGACTCACTAAAGAGATAAGGAGACCTGTAATATTGGTTGGATTACGAAAACGACAAATAGCCTTTCATCTCTATCTGATCAGTTTTCTGTATCAAAACATGAACATGAAAATAAGAGCATTAAACCCTGAGCCTTTCCCTCCGTGCTCAGGAAAGCTTACATACACTAAAGAACATTCTGTATCACAGAAAGCAGCTGTGTTTGAAGCCTGGGATTAGGCATCATTTGGGAATATTTGAATCCAGGACAGATATATTTTGCTTCTCTCAGGGTATGGAGATATGATTTTCTGATTCAGATGAAAAGAAAGACTCCAATTTTTTTTTCTCAACACAGTAATGTTTAAAGAAAAGTAATGGAGAAAGCATCTCTGATTTACATGTTTCAGTGTGTTGTTTTTACGGTATGAGATAAGCTGAAATTAATTGGAAAAATTTAGTCAGGCAAGGGAAGTCTAAATGCCTATACTGCTTATATACCAGCCACATAGTGAAGCCAGAAGTCTTTTATTAAAGTGAATACATTCAAAATATACATATTGCACATATAGAAAAAGTATCTGACATTTGAAATTGAGAAGCTGTCCATCATAGGCAGACAAGAGACATAGGGTAGCCCTGGCTTTGATTCAACTGGAGTCCTTTTGGAGTGAGAGCACTTCAGTGGCTAGCAGGGATGAGCAAAGGGTGTCCTTATCCAAGTGGTCAAAGAAGGAATTGAGATTTTTTTCAATGTCAATGGTCAAGTGTACAAGGACACATGGGTTTAAAAGGTATCAGAATAGCCACAGGTGAGAAACCAGGATACCTTCTTCTATTGGGAAAGATGGAAATCAGTTTCCTGGAAAGGCTGGAAGTCTTCATCCTTACAAATATTAAAGAACTGCTTGTGCATTACATAGAGTTGATTGCTACTTCCTGAAACTGTTTGGGTGAGGTAATCATCCTGAGGTCTCTTTTGACTGTATTTTCTATATTTTTTCACAATTATGCTATAGAAAATTACTAATTTTCTGACAGTTAAGTGTGAGTGCAAATGCCCAGATGAACAAACATGAAGAGTGTGAACATAATGGCTGCAGTGTTAACTGTTAGAATTCTTAGATGTTCAGAATGGAAGAAAAAGTAAAGCATCCTTCAAGATAATGACCAAGTTAGGTTGCCTCATAAAAAAAAACAAACAGCTTAGTGTCTTGCATCGACAAACTGCTGTTAGGAGGAATACTAATAAAGGAATAACAAGAACATCAGGGCTATTTGAAAGGATTTAAATGCCTTGGAAAAGTCCTGTTTTTACTCTGTCTATACTGAAAATGAATGCAGGGAGGAACAGGACAGAAGAAAACTTTATCTGCCACAGCTGTGTGCAGTTACTTTCAAGTGAATGCCCAGATCTGCAGTTGTTGCTGGCCTCTGGGGCAGAGGGTGTTTGTGTTCATCCTGGTGTTGGCACAGCATACGCCCAGCCTGGGCAAGGAAGCAACTGGCAGAGCAGCACAGAACACAAGCTGTGCCAGCACCGAAGCTGCCTTATCCACCGGTAAGGCTGAAGCTCAACACTGTCCTACACCAGCACTGAGAGGGAGGAGGTCCTATGTGGCACTGTCACAGGGGTGGGGTGCTTGTACAAGGGGGTTGTGGCACGCCTATGTGGTTCTGGTTTCTTCCCTAGTTTGCCTCCTTCAAATCTGGCGTAGCTGTGAAGCCACGCGTCGCATCCCACACTCATCGCATCGCCCACTTGATACATCGCCCACCCTCCTCATCAACCACACACCACAACACCCCCGCAATGCATCACCCACCCATTGTACCACCCACCCATCTCATCCCCACCCAAGGCATCCCCTACCCGCCTCCTCGCCCGCCGTGGCGAGGCGCTCACATCGCGCAGCACCTGCTGCCGTATCCGCGTCTGCAGAGACCCCTCGTGGAAATGCAGCAGATACCAGCTGAGGGAACTGCCTTTTTGTTATTCTGAGTGTTTATGTTTTGCGATGTTAATTCCTCCATGGCCTTAGTGAAATGGAAAAAGGCTATCTCCCTGGGAAGAGAGCAGTCCCACGGGAATTCTGCAGTGGGACCCTGAGTGTGGGGCATTGCTGAATTTGATAGCTTCATTATTAAAATAAACACCCTTGCAGAAATGTGTTGTGAATAGAAATTTAGTTTTTGTTCTCTCTCCCAAACCTCGCTGGGATCCCAAAAATTCATCCGCAGATTTTGAGTTTGTTTGGTTGGGGGGGAGGAGGGAGGGAAACGGGGGTGTTTGCTTTTGGTTTTGAGGGGCAGTTTGGCTTGTTTGTTTTTTTTTTTTTTTTGGTTGCTTGGATTTTGTTCTTGGGTTGTTTGTTTGTTCGGTTATATTTTTGCTGGGTTTGTTGTTGTTTTTTTGTTGAGGTTTTTTTTTTTTTTTTTTAGTTTCTGGTGACAATGAAACCCCGAAGGGAGCATGTCAAGTTGTTTTGCATTTTACAGTATAGACATAATTTCTAGCATTTCCCTTCACTGTTCTCTATCAAGATTGTATCTTTAGTCCTGCCAGTTTGGAAGCAGGATATAAAGAGCAGAGTTCTCCAATTCATGGGAAGTTTGGTATCTTCTTCTGTTTTTTACCTTTTAGGAATCAGAAGGAGCTGCAGAAAGCTCAGCACTTACTCCAGAGAGTAATAAAGCATCCAAACCAGGACTTCAGGATGTCTCTTTAAAATCTTGCCTGAAGTATATGAAGACATTCTCCTTCTTCTCCCTTAACAATATGATTTCCTGCAGTACCACAGACTAAATTTTCTCTGCAGTGGAAGGTATGAGCACATTCTAATACTACTTTTTCTATTTAATCACTCTCTAAAAGAATGTTTATCTGAGTCTAAGGGAGAGGCACAGAAAGAAAAATTGGTTTGAAAATTCAAACCTTCTCTTTCCCACCTGAAACATGGTGTCCGAGCTTGATATAAAACTACATGATATCAGCTCAATGAAGCCTTTTGCCAGCTGTGGACCAGTGCTCCATGTGTGCTTTTCCCTCACGATGTGTTGTGTCCTACGCCTTCTCTGCGTGACTGTGTAGGACCCTTAGTCATATGAAATCTGCCTTTCTTTATTGTAGATGTTGGCCTGTGAATCCATTGTTTAAAAAACAAAAAAATGTTCATTGCAGCAGTTCCAAGCCTGATGTATGCAGGTGCCTTAGGCCAAGGTTCACATGGGAGAACTCTACATCACGCAACCTTTGGTATGACACCAGCTCCTTTCTAGCTAAGGAAACCAGACTTTTTAACACAATATATCTGTGTCCCTGCTTACCTTTAAACTCATGGACCAATTTTGATAAGATGGTGACAGAAGAGGATATAACCTGAACACATTTTTTTTTAAAATCTGTTTAGATAGTACAAAGCCACAAAGAATACAGGAAATTCCTCTCAAGATGTGAATACACAGACAACCCAACTGCAACAGTTCTGTCAAATCATAGGAACTCCTCAGTAAAACCTTTGGTGTTATATTTGCTCTATGTTCCTTTGCATGAGGAAAACAGACTTTATTGTAACTATAGTTAGTGATAACAGTCCAAGTAAACTCACATTGTAAACTCTGTAGCTATCATATTCTTTGCTTCCCTCTCTTGAGTTTTGAAATGTATACATACAGAATTTCCAGAGGAACTTTCAGAAAGCTGATGCAGATGAACAACTGTATAGATCTTCAGGTCTTCTTGGAATATGAGTAACTGTCACCATCACACAGGTACTTCATATAAGCTGTCAGAATGCTATGAGAGGAAACAGAAATGGCTTTTTTTTTTTTTTCCCCTAATGTTATTCTGAATGTCCTGGCTGGTTGCAGTGGAGTTAAAGGCAATGGGAGCTGTGAAAGATGAGCATACCTGAATTTCTGCCTTTACACTTCTGAAAATACTAAAAATAAAAAGTTAGTGTTAGTATGACACTCATCCAAAACAGAAAGGTAAATAGTTCCTGTGAAAAACTGAAGGGCTGAAATTTCAGCTAGTCTGAAATTAATGTCAGATTCACACAGTGACTCCTTTAGTAAAAGGTAATGTGAAAATCTGCTTCTGCCTCCCATCTACAGTTGCAATACTGGCATATTTTCATTTCCTTCTTTTCTCTTCTCTCTTGTCTTGGAGCTCAAGGAGATGGTCCTGTCTGGAATTTATTGGCAATTGTAAGAGTTTAAAGTTTTTAAATTAGCTATTAAAATGCATACTGATTTTAGAGCTTTAGAAGATGTGCTCCTGTGATGTGTTAATTTATTTTTAACATGGAAAATTAAGAGTGGTTTGCGTTTTTTTGGGGTTTTTTTTGTTTGGTTTTTTTTTTGGTTTTTTTGGGGGGGTTTTTTAAAGTATCTATGAAGCATTGCCTAATGAGTTGGCTGGATCTGGTATGATTATCATTTTACCTTTCGTGTTCCTGGACCCTTTTCACAGGGCTGAATCCAAATGACAGAAGTTACAGGTGTATTTCTCTCATCATGCAAAGTTCCTGTTATATTTCCTGACCCCACCCCTGTATACTGCAGGCCAGATCACATGAGATTCTGATTTAGGATTTGTTCTTGCTCGGATGCCACTAAGTTGTGTTTGATGAGAAAGAAGTGAAAAGATCAACCCAGATCTTGTCAGAGGTGTCAGAAGCTTCCAGAGAAAGATGAAGATTGATTCAAGCATTATCTCTTGATTTAAGTGTTTCAGCTCATAGTGCGGATCTCTTCCCTCTGAGGTTTTTGTCTAATCATGATAATGATTTAAGTAACAGCAGAAGATACTTTGCATTTTCTCAATGCCATCAAGCTCCACTACCAATCTGGGCTATTTTGGCTTTTTTTTCTTTGTTACTGGGATTTAGAATTACTCCCTATAGAACAGCCAAGAAACTTTTTGTTGTCTTCACACTCCAGTGAAGTTGAGACTCCTATATAGACCACTGAGAGCCATAGGCAAAAATCTGTCCTTAGGTGAACCTACCCTAGCTGATGCTACAAGCACTTCTTTCCATATGAAAGTAGCTCTTTGGAACAGAGAAACAAGATGCCTTCAAGAACTGGATCCAGCAAGTCATAAACAAATAATATAACTTTGATTGATGCTTAGTGTTACTCTAAGAGAATGATTGGGTGGATTTACAGCACAGACTATGTTTGATTAGGTTTGTACCCTTTCATGCTATTTAAAATTTCTTTACACTTCAGTGTTGCAAGAAAAACACTCTAAAGTATTTCAGTAGCATGAAAAACAAAGCATAATGTACAGAACTTATAACAGAATGAAACCTAGTGCTACAGCAATAGTGGTTTGATTATTAGATTTCCTTCATTTTAACTCATGTCCTACTCCCCCTCCCACAATGCATCCATTGTCAAATGTCAATATTAATATTGTTTCAGCTGAAGTGATACAGTTGTGCAAGAGGATTACAGGCTTGCCAATAGATCTGGAATTTGCACTCTCATTCACATGCATGAAAACCTCAGGGATTTAATTTTCAGATCACATGTGATTCTATTGATTGAAGTCTACAGGGGTCAAAGAGTAATCTGCAATTTGTGTCTCCCGTGTCTACATTAGAGGCCTGTCTATTGCAGGGAGGGTAGTGGGGGGTAAATAAATACAGCAGCTGGGGGAAAACACATCAGATTCTTCTCAGAATTTCTTGTTTGTTTTTTTTTTTTTTTTTGGGGGGGGTGGGTGTGTTATGTTTTTTGATATTTCCCCCCCCTAAGTTTTATCAGTTCCAACTCTGAAACTGGGGGAATATTGATCTTTTCCAGATAGATAAGCTTTCTGATTCCTTCAGAACTGTAAATGATATGGTAATAAAACTGTATACTTAGATTGGCCTTGCGTGAAAAATTATATCAGACAGGAAAATTGTTTTCTTCCTCAACAAAAAGGCTAAGTTACCCTTGGAGCCTTTAAATCTTGTATTTGCTATAGCAAAGATGCAGACCATAAAAGTTTAGGTTCTATAGCTCTAATTGCTCATGCTGTGTTCTCACATGTTTAAGTTGAGTCAGAAAGAGTCTGTTTCTTGTAATGGAGGAAAATCTAGGTGATTCAGAGGTCTTTTCTCTTATCGCAGGCTAATTGCTGAACTAAGATATTAGCCTGCAGAACTGGAAGCCTCTGCAGGAAATGGTGTAATACTGCACCCCTGCCTACTTCCAACTATAATGTCCCTTCACTGTCTTCTTCCCAAACTAGACTTTGCCATTTGGGGTAATGGCAGAACCTGATTTTTCTTTCACCTTGAGTTTCATTGATATGTCTTCATTCCTGCTACCCTTTACTTACACTTTGCTACTTAGTTCCACCCCATCAATAGCTGCATTTCTGGTTCAATTAGGGCTTTGTATCATGCTTTTTTCCAGTAGTAGCTGCGCATCCATCAATATCCAGTGAATAATGTGACTCATTGGTTCTGTGTTGTTTTTTTCAGCCCACCACTTGGTTGAGGTGTTATTGTCTTATTCTGATAGTGATTTGAAGGAAAACTTCCTTTTTTTTTTAGGTGAAAAATGTCCATGTGGCTCTCAATTTGTATTAGAGAATGATAATATGAAACAGAGAGCATGAAAGTGGAGAAGATGGCGTTGGTTCTGGCAGTCCTTAGTTCTGCTATAGTTCATTAATGCAGTCGTGGGGAAGAACCTAAAATAATTATGTTCTGTGAGCAACAACCTTTGCCCTTTAGAAAGAATCATTGCAGTAAAGGAAATGCCACTATAACTGTTGATGTGTGACATCTATTAGCTTCATCCCTCTCTTGGAGCTAAAGCAATAGACTAAAATGTGACTTCAAAGATCAAAATATAGGAACAAGCACCTGATTTTCCACGTGCTGAGAGAAAGTCAAGTTGGAGGATATTTATTAGGAGTTGCAGTCACTGTGTCCTTAGAATAAGTTAAACTTTGAGCATCACAAAATAAACTAGAACATGGCAACAAAGCTTCAGTAAGGAAAAGTATTTGACTTTTCAGATTTCTTCTCTGGAAACAGGATATATTACTGATACACATATATTCCATTGATTTTTCTCTGGGAAAAGAGGAGGAAGGAGTATTCTGTGGGCTGGAGAACACTGGAGCTGTGGGTTCCTGTCATAGATGAGACAGAAGGTTCTGTAGAAGCTTCCTTTCTGCTAAAACAGAGCCACAGCCTCATTTAATCTTTGAGAAATCCATCTTGTTTGGTTTCCAGATTTTAAAGTTGTAGGGGTCTTGGCCCTTCTGTTCAACTTTGTTATTTCTTCAATGGAGTAAGAGAGAGTGAAAAAGTAAAACAGAGATCTTTGTTCCTTGCTTGTGGTGACCTAGTCTTGGGAGAGGGTGGATTGAAGTGGAATTCTTAAAGCATGGGACTAGTCTCTATTCCTACCTCCTCAAAATCAGAGAGAGCTATTCTGGGTCTATGTCTTCTTTAGGCATAGATTCCTTTAGGTCAGTGGGGAGATGCAGTATGAATGTATAGCCCCTGAAGAATATTTAACAAACTACATTTCAAAACTGGAAGTTTAAAAAAATCTTTCCACATTTTTCTCTTTATCCTTAGCCTTAACTAGGAAGTAAATAACCCCTGAACATATTTTCAGAGTGAGTTTCAATGTGGTTTTGCTTTTTTATATTCTGAGTCACAAAAATGTACTGTCATGGCACTGTAAGAGACTCTAGTGGCTTATCTTATTTAATGCTGCTCCATCAAGGTTGCCACATGAACATAATCTTGTAAATGAAGGAACCAATGCAAAGACGATCAGTGTCAAGCTTTGACGTATATGATATGCTTTTCTGATCATCTTTCCTTCATGGGGATCAAAAGCTGGAATATGCTATTAGATTAGCAAGGACCAACAACACTGTATTCATATATTTATTTATTTGAAGAGATCAACAGAAAATGAAGGGTTGCTTAAAAATGGCTGTAAAAGTAATTTGAGTATACTTTTTTGGTTGGTATTTAGAGTTTGGGTGCCCCATAATGTAATGCTAAGGTAGGAATCCTGAGATATGGGGAATGTCCAACACAAAAACATTTCTGTCTCAAATACATCTCTGCATCAAAACATTTTTCTCTATATGCAAAAGCACCTAAACTACAAGAATTGTGCACCAAGATGAAGTCTGTATCCCTCAATACTTCATTATTTGCTTGCTCAATTTATTTTTCATTAGGGATATGAATGCTATTTTTGCCTGTATGTTGACCAGTCACATTCACTTTGGATTGGGGCTTGCTTAGCGAACTCTTACCTCAAAGTACTGTGGGCTTTAGTATCTCAGTCTGTTCCACTGGGAACAAGAAATACAACTGGTCAATCTGACCTGTGATCTGGTGACTAGTTCTGACGAGGGACAGCATGGATAAGAGTGATGATGAGATCCCTGGGGTTGCCATCTGATCGAAGTTCACCTGTAAGGATCAGTTCGGCCATCATCCTGTAACCTGATGATACAGCTTGCTGTAGGATCTGGAAGTTTCTTTGGGACACTCCCTGGCATACCGGAAATCAATACACTTGAGATATTTGCTTATATCCACACTGGTAAATATAATAAATTTCTTTCAATTATGCATGAAAGAAAATTGCGTATATATTGCATGTGTAATGGCAAAATCTTTTTATCAGTACAGCTCAGAGAGGTGCTACTAGCTGTTTCTGTAAGGGAATAGAATTTCTGACTTGTACTGGCTTTCTCTTCTTGCTTTCTTTCCTGGGATAAATTTCATCCATGCTAGGAGAGTTTTTTAGGATCACTTTCTTTGGAAAACTTGCAAATTCAGACAGGTCCTTAGAGATGCATCAAAGCTAGATACTGTGAAATGTACAGCCTCTCATGAAATCAGATGAATTCATAATCATACACACAATTTATACAATGTCTGAGATGATCAAACTCTGTGCAAACATTAACTCATTAAATGGGACAATAGTTGCAAGCTGTCAAAGCTCTGATTTGTAGAACTTGAAGCCACACTCAGTTTAATCCTAAATAGACTAGAATTTCAATTTCCTTCCTCTGTGGAAAAGATTGTGTGTGTGTCTGTGTGTGTGCGAGTGATACAAATAACACGATTGTGAGAAATATGACCAAGTATTGGTGGACTACAAAAGGAAAAGCTCTAAAAATAAAATCCATAGCTGTTTATTTCTACATCAGTAAACAATTTTTGGAGGGTCACAACATAAAAAAGCATAGAACTTTCTCTTGGCTCACTTTCTGTGACTGGACCAGAGGAATAAGTCAAAGCACCATGTTCCTGAACCTGGTTTTGTGGGAAGGAGTTGATTCCTACTCTGCTTTTTAAGTTGAAGTGGTTGAAAATTCTAAAGATAAAAGTCTGAGATAAGATTCCAGGACCTGTTTTTAAAAAATTCCTAAGTTGGTAGGAAGTCTTGGATGAGCTGTCTCGGTCAGTTGTGTGTATGTTCAGAGTACAGATATCTCCATCTGAACTAGTCTCCCCAGACTCACTGGTAGGTAATGAAATTAAATAATGGTTTCTTTGGAATCTTGCATCTCTTCATCTGGCCTCTTAGAAACATTTGCAGGGTTTTGGTGTTTGGGTTTTTTATTTATTTTTGTTTGGGTTTGTTTGTTTGTTTTTGTTTCATTATGTTTTTATTCAAAGAGTTGTGCCTCACATGGTTCCTTTACCTATTAAATATAAACGGATCTTGAAAATGTTCAGACAAATGTCTACATATCAGCCTCTGATGTTGGGTGACATTTTGAAGGTTATTTCCTATTTCTAATGAGACCCTAACATGCTGAACAGAAACAACCTGTCTTTCATTGATTTTTGTGATATGTGGAAATCCCAACAAGCCTTTTCCATATTATTTATAAATCTGACTTGATCACCAACATAGAACTGAAGTTTCTTCCATGCTGTAAAGTAATCTGGTTTTCAAAATGACTAAGAAAAGCAGAGTGAGTTTTCTCCTAGTGCCAGTGCTATTGTTGAATGAGTAAGTGGGATCTGTGGATGGCCCCTGTTAGCCCTACCTGCCCTGGCAGCTGTCATGTAGGGATGTGAAGGCCACAGCGATGAACCCTCCATGATGTTGAGGTCTGTTGAGTGACCTGGGGCGAGTCCTGCCTTCTTGGTTTGTGAGAGCAGAGCATGTCCTGGTGGTGACTACTGCAAAGCTGGGTATGGAGAAAGCAGCTAAGAGGAGGAGAGAGACATGGCTGAAAATTTGGGGTGCTTGGCTTGGGGGCTGAAGGGTATGGGAAGAAGGAACAAAACTTAACATTAGTTAAACTGAAAGGTTGATGTGCCTCTGGTAAGAAATTAGCAGTGAATAGAAACAGAGCTGTTTTTCCTGCTATAGACTCTACTGGCCTCTCTTGTGCACTGTGAAAACCTCAATGAAAAGATGTGTCTGCTGTTTCTTGAACTCCATGATCCCTACTTTTTCTAATACTTTTAAGATAGTAACCAACTAATTAATTTCTGGGAAATAATAATAGTTAGGTATGGAGCATCTTGTGAAACATATTCCTAGAAATCTTCACTTATAGTTAAATACATGTTGATTTAATGTTTCAACATTTGATTCTTTCTTCTGTTTCATCTCTTGATGGCTACAGGCCCTCTGTGCATGGACACATGGTTCCTGTGAGAGTCTGATGAATAATCATGAAATCATCCTAATGTCTGACAGGCTGCTAGTTGTTCAGAAACTAAGATGACAGAATCTCTAAATAAGCCTCTAATGCAAATAAAGGACAAATACTGACAACACAGTTTGACCCCAAAAGGTAAGAAGACTTGAAAAGCATTAAAAAGAAAACAGTCCTAAGATGACCATTAGCACACTGTCTCACCAGAAACTCCCCACTGTTTTGATTAACAGGCAAAGCATTTATTAACAAAGACAAACATGGTTTCCTACTAACATCACATGTTTTTGGAAACAAAGCTTTCTCACTAAGCTGTATATGATAGTTTCATAACCTGAGAGCAGTTTCTCTTATTTGTTAGTTTTAGTTAGTGTGGATGCAGCCATAAACCATAGGATTTCTACTGTGCCTGTTGAACAGTCAGTGTGACAGTGCTATTTGAAGGAGAGAGGAAAAAACAAAGTCTTTGTGTCTGTTCGAAGTATACCATTAAAACTATGCGGGGGTTTTTTCGGTTTTGCGTCCTGAAATCCCTGGTGATTATGCCATGAGAAACAGGAAAATTGCAAAAACCAAACAGTTGCTGATTTTGTTCCTATTGAAGAGAGCAGATATGTATTTCAGCAACATCTGAGAAAGTAGATATGTCTGATACAAATAAAATAGCTTTTTCCTTCTCCTGCTTTGCTCAGTCAGGGAGAACAGGATGCATCTACATGCTCATCTTGTCTGGAAACTGCTTTTGATTTTGCTTCTGCCTGCTTGGAGGATAAAATCCTTTAACTGCCTTTGTTTCCTGAGTTGCTTTCAGCATTTGATAAGAAGTCCCCTAATCTGCTGTTATAAAAGCACTCTACACTGCCCACAAGCAATCTGATTTCTCTGAAGTTCTGTCTTCTCATGTACACCTTGTATCTCAGCATCACTGAAGGGGAAAGAGTTATCTGCATTGTTTTCATACAGATGTCTTTAACTGAAGCTTCTGGCTATAAGGCACAACTCAGATACTGAGAGATGCATCCATTTTACTGGGCTTGTTTTTCATTGAAAGAATAGAAATCTGTGATCATTTAAGAAATATTTGTTCATCCCAGTTGCAGGAGACTGTGGCAGTGGGGAACATGAAGCAAGATTCCCATTTCCACAAAAAACTGTTCATGATCAATGCTATGGAGGAAGGATTGTTCCCTCATATCTATAGCAGACATGGGAAGGATGGTAGAGAAAGGTAATTTATTGTCTCCCCACTTCTGCTGATGGTCTAGAGTGTTATATTGGGCAAATCCCATGAATGCTCTGCATCTCACTCCTGGCACTGCAGAGCTGCTGCCTTCAGCCCTCCTAACATCCTTTCATCTTGCCCAGAAATGCCCCAAATGGCATGGAAAACAAGAGATGGTGTTACTTTTGGTCTGGCTCTTGCTAGGAGTAGGGAAAAGGTGATGAAGAAAAGGAAAGGAAATCTCAGATACATGGACAGGACTAGAGTCTCCCCCATGTATCCAAAACTATAAACTCTCCAGTTCAGTTGAATAAAATTGTAGTGTATTTTGATGCTTATCTAATCCATGTGTTTCTTGCCTATGGGGTATAAAGTGAATTTGCAGTTATTCTTTTTCTGTCTCTTTTAAGTGACAATCACTCTTGAAAATTTGCTGTTGCTTCAATAAAGTTTTATGAGTTTTGAACACCTGGCCTCAACAGTGGTATTTCATAACATGGAAAGCTGACCCTCAGGTTTGCAGAGAAGCCAGGCCTCTGTGCATATGTCCATTAATAGTTCATTTCATCTGTCTGTGTTCCTTCATTAGGTGTTTAGCCACTGGCTATTGATTTGTGGTCCATTCTTAGTTGAAATTGAAATTAAAAGAAAAAAAAGACCAAGTTGGGGAGCAGAAAGGGTGTATTTATGTTGCTCTTGCCTAACATGCTGAAAGCTTGTGCTGCTGCAGAGCTTCCACACCATTTGACCTAGCAGTAAGGAACTGAGATGAGTCAGTGGCCTAAAAATATTCACAAAAGGCTCCCCTCGCATTTCAGCCTTCCTTACAATACTATCAAATATTAAAACATCAAAGCCAGAATCCATCAAAAAAGAGTGCTTATTCTCCCCATTACACGTTATCAGGCCCATTTGTAGACTCTCTCCTAAGCTACCCTGACCTCTTCAGGTGGCTTTCTGCAGCCACTGTGAGTTTGCAGAATAAAACTAGGCATATTCCTGCTTCAACATGGGTTAATCTTTGAATATGGATGTGTGAAAGTGTATGTGCCTCTCTGGGGTACAACAGCAAAACACAACCTTGAGTGTTTGCCAGTGATGTCTGCGTGCTGAGAACTGAAAGTTCCCACTGCATTCATTAAAATACGTGTTTTGGGCTGAGGGCATCATTAACAGCTTGGTATTGCTCGTGGCTCCAAGTGGAGCAGTTCCCCGCCATACGGTGTGTCAGTGGGGATCACACTAATGATCTGGAACGGCGAGCTGGGCAGTTGGAGGGATGTCACACATATCGGGTGAGATTTTGGGGAGGACTCGCTTAAAATGGCAACATCACTGCAGCAGGACTCCTTGAATTTTGACAAAAGCATCTATTTTTCAGAAATCTGTTTTATTTGTATTTACTTTCTTTTTAATACACAATATTGTGATTCATATATATGAAATGTACCAATTACATAAGAGCTCCTTACCTTAAAGTCTAACATTTTCTCAATATTTTAACTTTGATGAAAAATGTCTTCTAGTATTCATTTACATAAGTTTTGTATGAACTGAATTTCTTTGCTTACAGTAGTCTATGGTAAGTGATAAAGCATGTGTGGATTTCCCTGTGGCTCCTATGAGGAACGCCAAAGATCAAAACTAGTGTTTCCCTATGTCTTCAGATGTGTAGAATTCTAAAGAAAGTCATCTGACATTGCTCTCTGAAAGAAAATTTCAAATGCATGCATATGAGCACACCCATACACTAACAAAGACATATACAAAATTGTACATTTTGGAAGGGTATTTTTTCATTTTAATTTCTTTTTTAATGCATTGATTTTTAAAAATAATCTTGATTCTGTGCAGCAAATAGTTGAAAATTTCTGATTAACTCTGTGTAACTGAAAAGCTCATCAAATTCATGCCTGTACATTGGAAACTGGACAGTCAGTTGCATGTGAGGCAAAGGTTCCCTCCTTGAGCCTTTCAGCCAGGCCAGAAAATATCAATTCTAGATGTTCCTGTTCAGTTCTTTCCATGATGTGAAAAGGTGAATGGGGAAATAATGAGACAAATGCCAATTTCCCCTAAGCTGTGTCAGCCTGGTTTGAATCTGATGCCAAAATTTGTACCAGAGCTAGCTTCTGAGGTAAAGCACATCCAAATAGCTTTAATGAGTTCTATTTACAATCTGGCCTTCAGTTATTATTTAATCTGGAGAAGCCAGCTTGTCTTTACTAATTACACATTACAAATACCTTGCCATGCTTTGTTCATTAAAGCAAAGTAAGAAATCCAATACATAGAGGTTAATGACTTCTGGATCTGCACAGAAGCTTGTCCTACAAATGCTTTGAGGTCAAAGGGAGGTTTCTCTGCGCAATCAAACTTCTCGAGCTTGGACTCTGCAAAGTAATAAACAGGAAGAACAATTAACAGATTATCTAAACTAACAAAATGGGGGCGGGTTCTGAATCTGTCCTTCCCGATCAGAGCAGGAGTGATTTGGCAGGGCTTGAAGGCATCAGGAACTGGCTCCACTTTGTCATCTTCCCCTGATACTCTGCCATGTCAGACCTGCTGAGCAGCAGGCTTGTAAACAAACATGTTTACACTGCCACCTTGCAGAAAAAAATGCTACTGGCTTCAATTTAGATGCCATTAAATCTTCATTTGGAGACTGTTGTGTGGCACTTCTGATTTTGCATGCATAACATACTGTAACTCAATGACAATGTTGGCTCTCCCCATCATTCTTAAGCAAAATAGCTTTCTTAGCCATGTGAATGTAGATGACAGATGTTTCGGATCAATCACCTCAAGGAGATAACAGGAGTATCTTGGATCATTACAGAACATGAATCTTTAAAAGTAATTATAGGTGGTAACAGCCAGTATGACAATTGAGTCCCTCCAGCCTGTGTTTCACCTTAGAAAACAACTACGTGTGATATTTCCCTGTAGGAATGTGCTGCTGACTGCCAGATCCTGCTGCTTTTTGATGTGAAGTCACATTGTGCATACAAAAAAGGAGAAACGTTCTTAGCAGAAGTTTCTTGTTAGCGTAGCAGATCTAATTGGAATCTAAGGAAGCTGGCAAGGCACTTGGATGTTAATTTTCTCCTTTTTGCATAATTAAAAAAAGAAATATTCTTCTCTTTGTGTGCTATGCAATTGAACTGTCATATTTAGCACATCACACACCCATGGCGTATTTTATATAATCTTTCTTAACAGGGATATAATCTATACTTATTCTTTGAAGAGCTAAATTCTTGTTGACTTCAGCTGAAGCTGAATATAGACATATAAAACAACACAGAAAAAGTTTAGTATTTGGTCTTTTCATTTGAAAATACAGAAAGACAATACTGGATCAAAATGGCTCTTCAGATTCTAAGCACAGAAATTATTCTACTTCAGTCTGATCTCTTCAATTTGATTTAAGTACTGTAGTGTTTGGTGTGTTTGTGCATCACACTAGAAATCATTTATAAATTCTTGTTTGAAAATGGAGATATTCTCGTGTGTCATGGTGTAGGTAGAAGCTATGGCTCAAGTCATCTGTTTTGCATTCTCTCATAAGCACCAGTTTCAAGCATTAACTTAGGGTAATGAGTTTGCTAGAAGTAGTCCATTGTTCCAGCATCTGCCCAATGGGATCAGATTAAAGTAAACGTGCTCAAATGTAGAAAAACTGATGCTAACTTTCAAAATCACAGAAGATAACGTGAGACAGGGAAGCTACAGAGAAAGTGTTCGGATAGTAAAGAAAGAAATGATATTGCAGTGAGGGTATATGCCTCAGCTGTGAGAGCTACCACCAAGGGTTAGTGCCTACAGCAGCCTCTGAGTCAGAAGTTTTAGCAGAAGCCAGAGCCAAGCTAATGAGTGGGTGGATCATGGATGCACACACATGTGTACACAACTTGGAAGCAAAACTGCAGGAGCCAAGTAGCTCAGCTAACTACCCTTTTTGCAGCAAGGGGAACTTTGGTGCATGTCATCATACTAATTTCAGCTTAGCTTGCCGAGTGGTTGAGGTAATTTTGCATTTCATTCTTCCCAAGCCTGGAGGTATCCATGAAAATTCAGTATAGCCACTGTTCAAGGCATTTAGAAAAGTGTCACCTGCAACTAGTGGAACAGTTCACTTTCTGTTTTGTTTGAAAACCTGTCATAACTTCTTTCTGCTAAGTATTTTTTAACTCTTTATGCATCTGACTCTTCATAATTTCAACCAGAGCTTTCTTTTGATTCCTGATGAAAACATCATATGAGACTCAGAAAAAAGAATTTCACTAAGGTCTAAGTGTACTAAACATGCTGCCTGCTACTTTTTTACTAGCAAGGATATCCTGGCAAACAAGAAAATTAGATTAGTTTGATGTGGCCCAGTTTTGATAGAACCATTACAGCAACAGGGTTTATTTTATTATCTTCCTGGTAGTTACAAACAGATTGTGTAATATTTTGTTCCAAAATTGTTTCAGAGTTTTCAGATTCTACCAAAGATAGCATGACTAGTTGTAAACCTCCCTGAAAAAGTGATTAAGTTGCCTTAATCAGTCTTGAGAGACCTCTTCTGCCCTCCATGGTATCTCAAGCCAATTGCTGAAGATTCGTTTAGTGAATACCCCCAGATAGTCTGTTATTTTTTTAAGACCTTGAGGACAGGCATGACTGTGAGTTAACTAAAATTATCTTGAATTTTTACTTTCATCTGGCCTCTCTTCTTATCTGCTTCCCATAAATTTATGATGTGCAAACTACCTTCTAAGCTAGTCTCTGATGCTGTTAGTTGATTAATATCCTCCTTCTCTTCTTCTAGCTGAAGAGTACGTAGCTTAAGAAAAACCTTTCGCCCTTTCAAGCAGTCTGCATTTGACTGCAGCCCTCTTCTCTTGCAGCACACCTAGCCCTGGGAGCAGCCTTGCTTCAATCTATGCTTCATCAACTCTTCTTTCTCTTTTTTCTTCCTTTTTTTTAGCTTCCCTGGAAAGCTGTTCTTTCCTTTTCTCATTACTCTTTACTTTATTTCCCCCTTCCTTCTGTTATGGTTCTTTGAAACAGTCTTGTTTAACATTATAGAACACAATGGATTTTTTTCCTCATGGCAGGTTACAAGATAAAACTGTACTGCCTAGTGAACACTGTTGCTGGGGATCTGGTAATGTCTATACCTTCTACTCATATAAAATTTAATCTTAAACATAGAATATATCAGACAGATTTTACTGAAGGAGCATCTTAGCTGAATTACTAAAGCTACCAATCTTCTCATGTGAGACAACCAGAATGGGAGAGAGAGCAGAGTCTGGGCCTCAGAGAGAGGCAGAAATAGGGGAGCAACAGAAAAAGAAACATTCCTGAGAGAAGAGACAGGCAGAAAAACCATACTTGAGTTTCACGGAATGGTTATGCAGAACATACTGCAGAGAAATCACATACAGCAATGAAATATCTAAAGCCAGGGCGTGGCTGAACTTGCATCATAAAGAAAGCTGAGGTGATTTCAATATCTGTAAAAAAGGAATACGCTGGAACTAGTGGTTTGTTTACAATGCAGCATATGCAGGCACGGGCTGTTTGAGGAACGAAAATCCTGAACAGAATAGAAAGGGGAAATGCTCACATGATGCAAATTGGTCTTCTTCTTCAGAGAGAGTGGGATCTATGGAGAGAGATACAGAACACTCTTGAAGTGAAATACTTCAGTGCAACAGGTGCCTCAAGCACAAAATAAACTTTGTCTTTTATATTGACCTCTTCCAATATTGCTCTCTTGTGGCCACAGAAATCAAGGTGCTTTTTTAGCTTTGTCTGTAGAAACAGGGATTCTTCCTCTATATAAGTGCCAGTTTAGTGTCAGTCAGGAAACAGACCAGTTTCCTGGAAATTTCCCATGTGTACATTTACATGTGAGTTTTCTTGCAATTTCAGTGTTTCCCTGCTTCCCTCCACACTTGGATTCATGTCCTAGAATGGATCTAGCTTAGGTAATCTACCTAGTTTAGATTAATTATATTTCAGTTAACAATGCCAAGCTACTATTGTAAATCAGAAAAAGGGGGGAAAAATTATATTGAAGAAGCTCTGCAGTAGATTGCATACAGACAAGATTGCTAAAAGACAGCTAGAAGGCTTTAAGAAATATCTCTGGGTCTAAATTAATCAATTCTGCACATTTGCAGTGAATTCACACCATCAGGAGTCTGATAAGGGGCAGTTTTTTAAGTGACTTCATAATGAAGTGCTGCAGCAAGTGACTAATAGGGAAAGCAGAATGTGCTGCCCTAGCTTGCCCCAGCTGATATTTAATGGCACGATATCTGCAGGAATGTGTGCTGGTTTTAGGTCAGGGCAGAAGAGCCTGAGTGGTTCTGGATGTTCTCTATGCATTGACCTTCTTCCAAATAAATGCTGTTGTTTAGCATGCAGGAGCAGTAGAGGAATCCATTGTATGCTCAGCATACTGAGAAAGACAAAGACCCTTCCCTTCATAAAGTACTATAAAATAATTTTTTTGGTGCTGGAAAAACTCACTGTGGGGTTGGATTTAGTGCTAAACTACCGTATCACTAAGGGCATTGTGTCAAGTTTCAAGATAACACGAAGTGCCAGGCTGCTATAGAACTGACTAGAAAACTTGTAATGAATAATTTGTAAACCCCTTTTCTTTCTGGTTTACTGGAAAATCTCATGGTTTGACAAATGCCCCTAACAGGTACTGTAAATTTGGTCATTCTATTCAGCCAATAACATTGTGCAACAACTTTTGTTCTGAATCTAATATCTCCCATGGTAAAATGGTCCTATTTTGACTCCTTGACTAGACTAAGGGTATTTTCAGTCAAAGTCCATAGGAATACCTGTGTTTCTCAGATTAATATTTGTTTTCGGTGAGATATTTCTGCAACTTTAGCTTAAATGCTGTTAAGAGGGGTTTTTTGCTGTAAATCCTTTACCAAACAACAAAAAATTCAGCCAGCCAACTAACCAACAGAAAAAGCCCACAATCTTTTAATAATAATAAAATATGATTGAGTAGAGTTCATTTAAAACATGTAAATATAGTCTATAGAACATACAATTCCCTCGTTACACATGCACATTTTAACAAAGTGTGAATCAAACACATTTAGCACGTTGTGGCTGCATATTCTTCAAGAAGGATTGTCTGTATTTCTGCCTGTTATAGAGATGGTAAAACCAGTCTGCCTACACTTTCCCTTTACACATCTCCTGTGGTGTTAAGAAGCTGTTTTGGTGTGATCAGGTATCACTAGGAGGGAGAGAGCAAAAGCAAGAATAACAACAGAAACAAAGACGAGACACAAGACACCAAGAGAGAGTAGAAAGAAGACACAGGAATGAAAAACACCATGTGCAGAACAAGGACCTAAATCAGGATTCATTTGCTTCTGAATACAGGAACTCAAGTAGGCACACCTCACTTTCATCTCTTTGTGTTTTGATAACTTTTGAAATACATGGGAATATTTATATATATATGGGAATGTCCTCTTGGAGTCTCTGGAAAATTTCTTGCCACTTCTATGCTTTAGACTACCTTTGAAATCTAATGCCAGGTTTCTGCCTGGAAGTGATGAATTTTTAATTTTATGCAGGTAATATTTGTTGTTTTATTTGATTTTTCTGTAACTGTAGACTGTATCTACATTTGTGACATGTCTGGTGTGCTCTCTGAGAATACCATCACGTATGAATGTGCTCACTATGCAATGGCTGTTATTAACACTGAGTAAGCAACAAGTTATTTGAGTTCCCAGCAGCCATAACAGTTTAGTGTTAGGTATCTGAGTTTAGTACAGCCTTGTTTAAAGGACAATGGCCTTACAATTGCCACACAACATGGAGACAGACAGGATTTGGAAAGAGCAGAAAAAAATCTGTTTGAGATACCAGCATCCCAAAATGTCATGATGCTTGTATTCCTGTTTAAGTCCATTTCTTTTTACCATATGGACTGCCCTTGAAACATAAGGGAAGATGAAGGTGGGCATGTCTTTATACAAAATTGTGTTGATGGCTATTCGGTAGCCAGCCAAATTGAAAAAGGTCTTTCAAAAATGGCCATTCTTCTCTGGCCAAAGAAATTAAACAGAAGGGATGGTCTAAGCCCAATCTGATCCTGTACCTGAAGTGCAAGCAATTTATCCCAAAACTCAGTTTCTCATACTTCACCAAAACTCTGTACCAAATCTCTTCAGTCACATTTCCTTTCCTAGTTGCTCCCCCAGTAGATATGTGTCACCTCAGGGTATGTTGTAAAATAATGAGCTAGCCTAAAGGAACAGTTTCCAAGAAAATACAGCAAACTGATGATGGACAGCAAATCAAGCCTCTATTGGCAGCAGGCCCCTGAGGTGCTCTGAAATCTAGTTGTCTTAAGGGCTGAACTCTAAAGAAAACTTTCTAAGCTTTCTGAGAAGTTTTCCTCTCCTTAGATGACACCTTAGAAAACACTTCTTGTAGTGTTATGACAAAGCTGGTGGATCCACACTGACCATAGACCTGCCATTTCAAGCCTGTTTATGACTGTCTTTGTAAGGGAGTTTTCCTGTACTTCACTCTGTTAGGGTTTTCATTTTGCAAAGTTGGGATTTCCCTTCTTTCTTTGCTGATTCCCCATAACACATCAGGTACAAAATACATTACAATAATTAGTTCCTTGCATTTTAGCTCTAAAGCTCAGTGGATATTTTATTTTACCAGTCAACCAACATCGACTGAAGATCATTAATGAGCTTATAGAAAACTCAGGAGGCAGTAGGCAACGGCAGGGCAGTTCTCATCAACTTCCCCAGTCTCTAGATCAGTCCACAGTGGTCACACTTTAATTTGCTTCCTTGCTATCAGGGTGAATCTTCTCATTGCCATGTTCCTGGGTGAACTGTAGAATCATGTTGCTTAACATGATTCCCTCCCTTCATCACCCCAGAAAAGCTCTAGAGAGCAAGGACAGCTGGTAGCACAGCTGGCTGGATTATGTCAGAGAAGAGCTGACTATCCATTTAATTTTCCAGAAATTTGCAAACACCATGACCAGGAACGGCCACTAGAGGAAGGTTGTCTCTGGAGACGAAATGAGTCAGAAACTCTGTAAGAAAATGAAAAAAGTTTTATTTGAAGTTGAGAGCATGCTCCTGCTTCCGTTGTTGAGGGAACCTGAGTTCCTTTAAATTGATGAAGAATTTCCAAAGCCTCTTATTATGGTGTCTTTGGAAAGGAAAGAAAGACAGGGAAAAAAATAGTGATTTTGGAAAAGCAAATTAATCCTAATTCAATAATTTACTGGCTTTATAAACATTGTCAATGTTTCTTTCCCATCCCATCCCCTTTGACTCTCGTTTGTTGAGGTCAGGGTCTGATGCCTGTTATCTGTATTGTCACTTTCAATTTCCTTGTGAATTACAGACTGAAGATCTGTTTGGCTAAAGATGTGAGAAATGCAGACTGCACCTAAATTCAGGAGAAAATCTCTCTGTTTTGACATCTGATTAGAAATAAGGGACAGAGACAGAAGCAAAAAAAAAAAAGATAAATGGTAAAATACAGGCTTTTCACAGCCCAAGACAGTCTTCTTTCACTCCGTCTGGGTGCAAGCCATTTTCTATGTCAATGTCTGAGTAAGCCCTCCAGTGCTGGCCTTGAGCGAGTCAGCTTGGCTGTATTACTTGAGTGGTTGAGTGTCTTACTTGGGGATTAGTATCAGGTAAGAGTAGGTTTGTACATTGAGGCTTGCAAAACAGGCAGATCAAGCACAGGATTAGAAGTAACTGGTCACTGTAAGAAACAGGAGCTCCACAAAACAATTTCAGGAATAAAGTCAGTGTAGTCTTGAATAATTCTGTAAAATGAATCTGAAACCCCGGGAGATTGATACTGAAAGACAATCTCAGCTTAAGTTCTTAGAATTGTTTGCACATACTTTGTTTCTTTTGTTGTCTTTATTTGAATGTCTGTTTTCTGAAAATAGAGTTAGAAATAAGAAGTCATTATGAGACAAAGAACAATATAATCCCTTTTGTTCTGGATTTTTTCCTAAATGAAGCTTCAGCTACATAGTCACATCTAAGGAAAATTCTCATGTTGATGGTCAGTTCTTTAAAAAACAAGCAAACAAAAAACCAAACAAACCCCAAACTGTATTTAAATAAAGGCAATTTTGACTACCTTAGAATTTAAATTCCTGTTGTAAAAGTCATGCCTAATACCTGTTTGGATGGAGTGTGTGTGACAACACATAGAACAGAAATGTGAGTGACTCTCGAGATTCATGCCTATTACTGGGCTTAACTTCTGCTTTTTGCTGAGCAGCTCTGATTTCCTAGTTCTGTTAAGGTCTAGTGTAATCCTCAAATGTGTAGATCAGTGCCAATAGGGATGTAATCGGGCTTCAGTTTAAGAAGTTCTGTTGGATTTTAAAAGAAATGTGATGAGGCTGTTTAGCATTTACAATTAATTGTGCTCCTGTTTGTGCAGTTATATATGGAATTTCCTCGTGCTGTGTTTGGTTTCAGACAGAGTGCTGTAGCTCATTGTGACATCATATGTTTCTAACAGCTCCATGAATATGCCCTGTTTTGTTCTATCAAATTGAGAAGTAGGTAATTTACAACCACTGGGTCATCTATGGCTTGCAATTTTGTCTCAAAGAGCCTGTGGCAGACAATTTTAGTCTGGATAACATCAAAATGCATATTGATAGAAGGTCTGCTGGAGACATTTGAGAGGTCTGTCAGGGTGAGGAAAAATGTCCTCATCCTAATTCAAAGTAGCATTCAAAGGGGTAATAATGACAGGAAAATAAAAATCGTATTTTGTGCATCAGTGTGTTTAGATGTGGACCAGAAATTTCCACATATAATCTCCATGGTAATTTGGATCAGCTTTCTTTCTATTGTGGCACTAGAAATCTGCCGTTAAAGGGACTGTTGAGATGTCCTTGAAGCTATGATCTGGTACCATAATGATAAATGATAATGACTCTGATGGGTGTCAGGTTGCGTTGCCATAGCTGTGCCTCTCAGAGTGTTTCTCCCATGGACTAAATCTGTTGTCCGTGCTCTCTGGTAAAGGAGCAATATGTTTCACATAAATGCCACTCTCTCTTCCCACAGATACGGCACATGAGCTTCCTGCAGACAGAGAAGGTGCCCAAAGAGTCTCATTCTATGGTGAGATTTGTCTCTGATGGGGTGGAAGAATAAAGAAATGACAGCTAACTCCTGAAATCAGTCGTGGCAGAGCAGAGCCACAAGTAAATACTCATGTTTATCCCCATGAAAAGCACAGGTAGGGACAGTCAAATCACAGCCATACCAAGAGAAACAACAAAATGCTGCGACACTTCACATACCCCCAGGCAGGCTATGGTTGGAGCCATTCAGCTCACTAGTTCACTAAATTACCTGCTCTCTCACTTTGGTCTATTTTCTTTCCACTGTCCTCACACTCCTCCCTCCCAGCAAACCCACACAGGGGAGCTGCCACCTCCGCACAGGCTCCTGTGTGGGTTTCAGGTCACAGCAGAGCAATAAGAAAGAACTCTCAGGACTGACACACGACATCTTCCCCTGCAATGACTCCATGAGGAGGTATTTTTTTAAGCAAGTATTGTGATAAGGACTCGGAGCCTTTGACTCAGTCCTTGCTGCTCAGAGAAGGAAAGGTTATTATTTTTTTCCCCCAACAGTTTCTAATTGTAGTAACAGAACTTCAACAGATGCTTTGGCTCATAGGAAATCTCAGAAAAAAATCAAAACATCACAGGTTGCTGAGAAAGGTAATTGCCAATAGCAGATGAACATTAGGACATATTTAATCAAGTTTCTTTTCCTAGCACCCATCAAAACACTTGTTTTGTCTATTGCACCAGTTTTAGAAGTTTGTTATTTCCTGGCTTTAGCCATTTTCCTGATCTGAAACTCTTGCAAAGACTGTCACCTCCTTTCCCCATACTGGTCTTATTTTTTTCCACAGTGGTGCTACGTTCTCCATTTGTGGGTTGCAAAGCAGAATGCTGTAACTATCTGTGCTTAGGGCCTGAAAACAGACAATTTGGTGCATTACAAATCAGTTCCAAACTCCATTTCATTAGCAGCACCCTTGGACTGCAAGTCATAAATAATTCCAACTATTCTAAACATCAAGAATGCTATGAATTATGAGCTTTTCATTAGAATAACATGTAGGATCAATAGAAACAGAAGGTGTTTAGATAAGCACATTACATAATTACTGCTTGGATCTGTATAAATCAATTTACTAGCACACTTCAGGAAAAAAAAGTTCTTTTTTAAAGATGTATTAAAATAATGGTAGCTTGATGGAAGGTTACATTCCATCTCCCTTTTAAAAATGCCCCTTAAGAAATTTAATTTCAACTTCAAAGGGAGCTGCATTAAATATCAATCCTGTATAAGTGGATCTGACACATTTATGTTTCATCATTTTATTTTATTCCCTCCCCCAAAGGAAATGAATCAATCATTTTGTTACTCCTCAGTTCATGTTACTCTTTCTTCTGCAAAGATATATCCTTGAAATTATCAGGCCTCTTTGGTAATCAGTTAATAAACAGACACTTAAATATTCTTTTCTTGCAGAAAAATAGACAGGCAATGAGGTTGAAAAACACTGCATAGTGCACATCGTACTTGTTCCTTTTCTCAGATTAATCTAATAAACCCGCAAGCTCTCTAGTATTGTCAAGGAGATTTCTTTCAAGTGTCTAATTCATCAGTTAAAAACAAGATAAGAAAATTCAGTCATTTTGATGCAAAGTTTCTTGTGTTCATAGGTCTGATAGCTCTTTCTTAGGTTAAGTCCCATTTAACTGCATTCAAAACAGTGAAACATCACTATAGCAATTCTTCATGGGAGTGGCCATGAATGAGAATAGTTTTTCCAATGAATTTTAATTCTTAGAAATTAATTTTCATTTTCATTCATGTTGTTAGGAGTGTAAGACTGAAGAGGAACAAATAGCACATATTTATTTAAGAAGTGGGAAATTATGATGCAGGCCTACTTTGGTACAAAGAGTAATTCAAGATGTCAAAGTAGCTGAAAAATGAAGTCAAGTAAAATCTGGATTTTCCAAAGGTAGATCACAAAAAACTAACTCAATAACTGCATTTGAGAAGGGAATTTCCCTTAGGAAACACCAGCGTTCTTGCTTTTAAGAAAAGCATTTTATAGGTTCCAAACTTGAAAAAAGTAGAGAAGGAAAATTGGAGGATCAGAAAATTTCTGTAATGGAGAAATAAGAAATTATAAAATAAGAAATAAAAGAGAATAGTAATAAACAGTGTTGAAAAGAGGTAAATGTAGCTTGAAAAAGATAACTAATACAGTTCATAAAGGTCACATTTTGGAATTGATTGTACCTAATTTTTTCAATAATAATCTTGCCTTAACACAGTCCCACTTCTTAGGCCAATAAGCTGATGAAATGAAGATAGAAAGTATTGTTAACACAGATGGTCAGGTTATCCTACGGAAAGAATTCAAAAGCTAGAGTCTTAATGTTGGGATGAAATAAAGAATACAAAATATATTCAATATGTACATATATATGTTTAAAATTTATGCATTTAGAAACTAAAAATTGTTTGTTTTTTAAAGTGAGTTTTTCAGCTGGAAACAACTAAAGGAGGATATGAATACACTCAAGAGTCAAATATGACTGTTCACCAGAGTGGCGCTGCACCTTAAAACCTCAAACACAATCTTATGAAGTATCAAGCTAGGTATCAATCCTGTTATACAGAAGTTGTTATTTAGTCCAGGAAATAAGAGTAGTTGACAAAGTTTTCATTTTTGGCCTGTGCAATATAAAAATAAACCGTGGGACCTTTTTTCCTTCTTTCTTTCTCTGACTCAACAAGTGAAATGATCTGTCTCACTGAGGCTCCTTCACAGCTGAATTCACAACTGCTCACCCTGTAGAGAGAAAGTATCATGTGAGGGTTTTGGTGTTATACTAAATTTTCCTGCCTTGTGCAATATATTTCACCACTACAAGCAAGAAATCCTCTGAGGAGGACAAACAAGAAGATCTCAGCTGCCATTTTTTGCCCTTTGGCTATAGTGCCCTATTATTAAATCTTCCCACAGATATCTGGCTATGGTTTACCACTAATATTTACAGGTACCTATAAAATAGGATTAACAGTAATATTTCAGGCTATTCTTCTTCAACAACATATTGTCCTGAGTCTCCCTGACATTGCCTATGGCATTAAGAAACAATCAAGTTAAAATTGAGATTGGCAGGAAAAGCAATGTCAGACTGCTGTGGGGCTATTTGTTCACTATTATTATTCCATTGAAGGCTGGAAAGGAATTGGATTAGACCTATTTCCAGTCAACCGCAGTTGAAGTACAGTTTATGAATTGCATGGCCCCAGTTCAGCTATGAGCTGTATGGGGTTTTTTTGAAAGGCTTCTTGGGGAAACTGCAAGATACAGATAGGAATAATTAGAACTTTTATCTAAGTCACTTAGAAGTGTGCATAATGAAGTTGCTCCAAATCTTAAAAGATTATCTTTAAATTATCTCTGAGAAAATTCCTTATCATGCAGTAACAGCCTCTTCTCCCTTACCGCTTAGAAAGAGCTCTTGAAAAAATGGAGTACTCTAGAGAATTACACACTCCTTTCAAATAAGGAAACAAACTGTGTGTGTGTGTGTGTGTGTGTATATATATATATATGTATCCTCTGACAGTGTACCTGGACACCCTTAAAATTTTCATAGGATCCTTTGAGACAGACAGACAGCAGTAACACATCCAAGATATTGCTGATGAAGCCTTGGTAGTGCACTTGTTAAGTCATGGAGCTTCTGTGGTCAAAAACCTTTCCCATTTTGGCAGTCTGACATCCTTCTGCCTTTCTTTATCACTCTGCACAGCCATGCTGACATTTCCTGATGAAAACTACCTCACTGGCATCAAGAGCACCACACCCATCTCACAGATACCACCAGCTGGTCCCTCTTTTATGTGCTGAGAGCACTTCATTTTTCCTCCCTGACCAAAACTGACTGCTGCCTTTCCTTTTCCAGCAGCAAGTAGATTGAGAACCACATGGTGCTTTGAGTACTGTCTGTGACAGAAATGATCCAACCCCCATGCTTGGTGAGCACTTCTAGGAAGAGCATGTGGATCTAAATCAAGAATACTATAATTTGACAATGAGACCATACCTGAAACATCATGGCCAGGACATTCTTAGTCACCTAAGGTCACAGAATCAGTTTGAAAAGATAGTCCTTGTCTCACAAAACTAGGCTACTGCTCAAACCACAGGACTGTTCTTCCTCTTATGAGTTTTCTTTCATACAAAAATCATGTTTGTCTGGACTGAGTTTTATTTTTTTCTCTTTTTCCTTTATTTTTCTCTCTTTTTCCTTTTCAGTGGGCAGAAGTGGAGTCCCTGTTTTTCTCAGATTTAGGAGTGTAGAAAGGCCATTAATTTCCCCAAAGACTGTAGCTCAGTGGTACAAGCAGTGACCGTGATTTTCAAAGGCTTTGTCACTGGTTTTGACTACCTGCAAGCACCACTCAAAATCAGTGGGTTTTTTGTCATCTATATCATAAAAAAGGCACTACAGAGAAAATTGTAACTGTTCTCTGCAGGTGTGGAAATAATGAAACTGGGCTCAACCCTTCCTAAAAGGGACATTTTTCCCTCTGCATTCAGCTCCCACCATGTCTGTCAAAGGGCAGTATGTGATAACCGTATTTCCTCTGGAAGCTATAAAGTCAGAGCAACTACAGAACAAAGAATGTAAGCTCCCTTCATGTCAGACTTTGCTGGTGGATTTGTTTTGGTTTGTTATGGGGTTTTTGTTTTTTGGGGGGGATTTTGTGGGGGATTTTTGTTGTTTTTTTTAGTTTGTTTGTTTTATTTGTTTTGTTGTTTTGGGTTTTTTTCTTTTGAGCTAAGCAGAATATGTGATGTTTTATTCAACTGTCATTTGGTGCAAATCAAAACAAACATTACGATGCCTTCACAAAAGGAGAGAAATGGTCGAGATTCTAATATGTTTATTTGTGGGTGGTGGTGTCATTTTCAGACAGAAGAAGAAGTCTGCATTCATGAAACACTACTTTGCTTCTCTCCTGTCACCTAATTTTTGCTTCATTCCAGGTGGGAAATGACCCTCTCAAATAGTTCCTGCTGATGACTTTCATAAAAATCACACAAAACAGGGGAGGGCAATGTTACTTGCAACACATTCAGGGAGGAATACATTTGGTTAGGACTTGTTGGCACCAGTGTATTTTGAAAATATTCCAGCTAAGCAGGTCTCAGCCTCCTGAAGACTTGAGACTTGGGAGAAAAAATTGAATTTTAGCTCTCAGACATTCTGATACCAGACACTGGAGATAGGAGGAAGAGGAAGGAGAAAGAGGGAGAAATGAATAAAGTTGCATAAGAAAACTAGTAAGGTAACAAGTGAAGCACTCAGCACTAATGCACTGAAGCCCAGAATCCTCAGCCATGAGAGAAATTCTGCAAGCCAGCTCAAGAAGTTCCTTCTCCAAAAGCCTGTTTATGTCAAGCAAGCCCATCCATTTTTCATCAGCTACTGCAGTCATCTACTTGTCAAGAATAATTTAGTGTTACTGAAAGCCATGCTGATAAAGGGGTCTAAGATTATAACTATTGGCACACCATGATGTGCCAGAATACAAAACTATACAGCTGATGATGATTCAACATAATATTTTCTGTGGTGACCAGAAAAAGAAAAGAAATGCCAGGATGCACAAAACTGACAGCCAGGGAAGGCTGTTCAGCTACTGTGTGGGATGGCTATCCCCAAAGAAGCAAGGAGGCAGGCTGGACAAATGTATGGTAAGGTCTCTCTTGGAGCTGCAGTCCACCCATCATCGGCTCCCTGGGGGCAGAGACTATCTGGGGGAGCAGCCTCTCTGAATAATTTCACAGTTCACTGACCCAAGACACAGGAGAAAGGCATAGTTCTTTATCAGTCTCTCCTGATTTGGATTAGTTTAAACTTCACTGTTTCTCAGCTCACCAGTTTCTCGAGTATCAAGCAAAAGTCATGTGTGTGCATCTGTGCATGGTGCCTATGTGTGTATATATCCATATATGTGTGTGTATATGCACATACATGTGTATTCCCATCTTTATTTACACTTCTAGGATAGACACTATTGCCTACCATGAATATACCAGAAGTGTTTTTTTTTTGTTTTTGTTTTCTACAAGGTCCTTTGAAAGTCTATGTGGCTTTTAATGCTCTTCTGAAACACAAATTAATGTTTTGAGATGGTTTCAGTAGAACTGGTTCTTTAATATGCTGTGCCAAGTAGAGGGTAGTAGCAAGGGTGTTTGGACATGGCATGGTCAGTGGGTAGAAAGAGGATCTGAGTCTCCAGCACTATTTAGTGGATAACTGATTGGAATTTTCAGTCCATCTGGAGAATTTGGATCTCCCGATTACCTGAATCTTAGCTTTGTCTTGGACCGTCTTCATCCACAGTTTTACGAGGATGAACCAGGCAGTAACTCGGCCCTGGGACTGAGGCCAGCTGCTGCCTGAATAGTTTTATGGAAAAGGTACATCTATCCTTCCTGCTCAGCCCAGGTCTGAGTCAGAATTCGTGCTGGTTGATCCCCATTTTAGACAGTTGCTCTTCTCTTAGGTCATGGCAATTCCATGATCTCTATAGTTAGAGAAGCTAACTCATCTGCTGAGTTCAGTCACGGGTCTTCCCAGGACTTAATAGGTTATGAACACCAGAGCACTGAGAGGGCAAGTAAAACTTCTTTTAAGGTTAACATTGCTTTTAGAAGGTCATTCACTTCTTTGAGAGAAAACTTTAGACCTTGCCACTTCCCAGGATAAAAGTGCATTCCTGTGTCCCTAGTCAGTGGGATCATGAAGGTTTTCTAGCTCCTGAGGGCCAAGGCCAGAGATCTGACACTTGCCAAAGCTGTGGAGTTCAAATCCCCATGGCCGTCTCTGCCTGACCATTATGCCCTAGCAAATACAGGCATTTCAAAATAATTGGGTTTTCAGAAAGACATCAAGTCTGACAAGGGTAAATTTACACTTTTCAGCTGACTTCTGCAGAAGAGAAATTCTTCCTGGTGTTGAAGAAAGCTGCTGTCTGTGGACAGCCAAATCTCAGTCAGTCAGTCCCTTGGGCTTGATTCTGACACAGGGGCTGTTATTATATGGATTATAGAACTCTTTTAGCCCTAAGAGCATTAGTGTATCTAGTTCTGGCCAGTATTTCACCCAGAACATGAGGGCATAATCAGCGCATATATATAGTACTTACTAGATGAGGCAATGAGTACTTTTGAAATCATAAGAATGTTTCTGCAAATAAAGGTAAAATGGCTTATATTGTTGGTGCAACCTCTTGAGAACCAGCAACTTTCCTATGAAGAGATAAGTTTTATTTTTTTAAGAATTCAGCTGGAGAGATAGCTTCTTGACAGTTCTACAGCTTTGTCAGTGACATATTTATTTTATCTGAGCACATGTGCAAAATCCTAAAATTTAGAATACATATCCAGTGTAATTTACCACGAAAATTTTAACTTTCTAACTTTACACTAAGATGGCATTGTCACTGAGGGCCAAGTTTTCAAGGAAAATGTGTTCAAATGAAGCAGTCTTCAATCCAGACAGGTATTCTGTCTGCCTCTTAATTTTTATTTTATTTATTTATTTAGCCCTTTGGATATTGAGGAATGGTTGCCAAGGGCTTTGTTAATCACTGGAATGTGAGAAGCTAACCTTATCTGTCTGTTCCCATGTTCAAAAGAGATATCATACACCTGCAGTATTGACATGTTGTAGAGTCCATTTCCTTGGATTGAAATATGATATTTAACCATGGAAGCAGATCAATAAAAACAGTGATTTTGAAGAAAAAATGTCTTTTTAACAGAAGATATTATTGCTTTTCTAATGAATCAATTTTTTAGCTAAAAATTTTCTAATTTCAATAAAAACCCTGACAAACAATACCTGTCCTTCCCTTCATCCCGAACTCAATCTTTATGTGAAATAAAATGTCTTCAGGGATTGTTGACAATTGAAACTTCTTTGGAGATAATTTTAATAATGAAAAATTCCAAAAATTTCTCAAGCAGTTCTCAGGAATCTCCTTTCTGCATCAGTATTCAAACTAGTGATGTAGGTAGTAAAGAGAAAGCTATCAGCTTAAAGTACAATCTGAATTTAAACAATTATTGAGCTGAATTTGCAAACTGGGCACCATACTTCTCAGCTACAAATTTATGATTTACATACAAATGAAATGCCATATTTGATAATTTAAATACCAAAAGGAAAATTCTTATCTATAGGTTACAAGACAACACTAGAGCGTAAATTAGAGGAATAATTTTCCCATTTAAAAAGAATATGAAATAAAAGAGTGTTGATAAAATCCAACTGAACTGTTTGGTCTGAGTTTCAAGACCAGATTAAGATATTATTTTTCAGCTGCATGTGTAAAACAGATTGGTAAATAGGTAAAAAAGGTAAATGCGTACTGTCCTTGATAAGACCCACATAACTTCCTGCATCAGTTATTCTGCCTTTTTAATGTTGGCCGGTGCATTTCAGCTGTGTTACACTGTGTCCTTAAGAGTTTAGAAAGGTGTAAATTGTCTATATTACCTTTTGCAACAAACTGACTCATCAAAATTCTGATTCTGTAATATGATTAGCAGGGGCAGGGGCAGAGGCAGGAGTTTGAAAGTCCTCTCTCCCCTGCTGGTGATATATCACTAGCAAGAATGATCTGAAGGCCTCCTTTCTCTCCTCTGTAGTCTAGCAGGAAAATGTGGGCCTGACCTCTGGCAGCCTGATGCTCTGTGAGGATGAGCACATTTCTGCTTGCTCTGTTATATGCTGTCCATCACTGTCCATCAATGATCAGGTTAACATGGAAGTTAAAAAAAGTGACAAAGCCTCTATTATTGCACAAGAAAACATAGGAGGTTTTAGACTGACAGAAATGAGGACGTTTATTGATCCAGATGATGCTGGATGTTTTTGAAAATATTTGTGATATGCCCCTCTATTTTCTGACAACATTGAACTAGAGGTTATATGCCAATTAAAGAATTTAGTAGGTACCAGGGAGTCTATATATTATTTAACTTCTATTTTAGTCCATCAATACTTTTAAACATCTACAAAATACTGTGTCAACAAGGTCCTTGATTTAGTTATGTGTTGTTGGGAAATGTTTTTCCCTTCTGCGTTTTATAAGCTCTGACACCCGGTAATAATACTGTGGTTCCTCTGTTCTTATACTGTGGAAAGCTGCAACTCATCATCTCTTTTTCACTCTTTGTATAGTATGTGAATGCTGAGAATTGGCTGTATACTCATGATCCTTGTCATCTGTCTTGGAAGCCAAAAATATCCAGACTCCTTAGTGTCTCCTTGCTTGGCTGTCATTCTAACTTTCCTGATTAAGTTGTTATGTTTTGTGCCCTTCTGAATGTGCCCCTTTTTGGCATAGAAAGACAAGAGGTCCTCTTAGGAGTCAGGATGATGATGCACCATAGATGCTTGCAGTGGCTTAATAAGGGTTTCTGTTTAGTTTAGGGAAATGTTCACACATGCTCCACAATCTTTTTGCTGAGTTGTGAACAATATTCATCTCAACAAATCTGTCTTTTTCTCCTTTCATGACCCCTTTCTATGTTCTTTGTTGCACCCCTACTGGAAGTTACCTCTTGTTAGTTTTGGCAGCTTAATTAGTCTTCTTTCTGTGCTCTGAGTCAGGTCTATGAAATACTTGAACATTAAAAAAACCCCGCAAACGCTCTATCACTAAAGAAGAAAACATAGGGGCTTTTTTATACTGACAGAAATGAGGAGGTGGATATAATGAACTGGGGACAGGCTTAAGGCACTCAGATTTGCCATAGTCAAGACAATTTGTCAGAAGCTTCTTGCTGGGCCAATCACTAAATTCCACAGCTAGAATTAGTGTCCCCAGTTGCATTATTTTCTGTTGGCTTTCACAGGCAATTTTATCATTGTCACACTCAGTATCATGAGATACTCCATAGTTCCTCCTCTTCTGCTTCAGTTCTAGCTGCCTTAGTTTTGTCAGTCCAAATTTTGCATTGTCAACAAACTTTGTCCCAACACTATTCACTGAGTTTTCCAGATCACTTATGAAACTCTGAAAGTCCCAGTATAGATGAGAATCCCATGGTAACTCCTACACACTCCTTCAAAAATTAACATAACATTTATTCAGTTGAATCTTCCCTTAATTAATACAAGAGAATTTAATAATTTGTAGAGGACTGAAGAGCTTAATTTAAGCCACATAGGATATGACCTTCAGGGTGTTTCCTGTAGCCATAATGAAGAAAGAGTATATATTATGTGCACTCAATGGATCATGAACTTGGTAATCCTTATGTGTTCTTTTTAACTCAAGATATTCTGGGACTCCAGATGTAACTAAGAAAAAGGATTAATGTCCAACCAAGAATGTCTTTGATATTAAGAGTATCACCTAAACAGGCATTCAAGATAAAGGAAAGAGAAGAGGCATCACCCATTCACTTACGTAGAAATGAAAATAAAGGGAGTGCCTTTAGATGAAGTCATCTAAGACACAATTGATAGCTCAAGTCTAATTTCTCTGTTTACATGTCTCTCTCCTTATAGCAAGTCCTAAAAGTACATCCTCATCTAGTTCAGGTGTAGACATCTCCATTATCAGTATCTGGAGATAGTACATTATCTAGTGTGTGGTAGGCATACCTGCACTTGAGACTCATGCTTAGGCAATAGCAGAAACTAATGGATTTCAGGGTTGGGTTTTTTCCAGACTTTTCCTACAAATTTTCCAAGGGAGATTCAGATTTCTGGATACCTTCTTTGAGGTGGACTTCTGGAGAAATTGTAAGAACTGGTTTTTAATGTCACCTTTCATTAATTGCCTAGAAATAATGGATCATGGGCTGAGAGTTCTTCTAGAGAAGACCTATAGGAAATGTCAAAGAGAGTGGAGTATTACTGCTTCTTGCGTGATACCTTGGGACACCAAACTTAACTGTATTGCAGCGCAAATTTTAATAATGTGTGCTTTGAATCTGAATAGGGGTCAATGGTAAAATACAGCAAGACGTGTTTAACTCCCATCAAAGCTCCAGGGCTTCAATACTGAAAATTTTATTTGATTTTTTTATTTTTTAATTAAAAAAATAGAAATCCAGACAAAAGACTAGCCTGACAATAATACTGCATGCAATTTTAGGCAGTGACATTCACTTGCCTGTTTCTCAAGACTTTTTCAACTCTTTTTTCCCTTCAATATTTTTTCAGAAATAGGACAGAAATGTATCTTCCGAAGAGAGGAAATGTACTAATGTACACAGATTTGCTAGTCCAAGTGTAATTTCGTTACATACTTTCAAATGCAGATTTAAGATACTTCGATAGAGACGGATGGCCAGATTAGACATATATATGACAGACAGATAATTAGTAATAATGACTGTAGTGTAGCAATGAACATTTTAGTCAGCCACTGTGTGACAATTTTGCTGATGAAGTCCTGAACTTCCTTTAGAAAAGTAGTTTTCTTCTTCCCTCTCCCCTGCTTCCACCATTGCCCTTCAGCTTAGAACCAATGGGCATGAAATAATGTTCCTCGTCTGAATTGAAACCAGAGCAACTTCATCCTTGAAGCTACTCAGAAGAAAACATTTAAGATTTAGGCTATATTTACCTAGAGAACTAGAAGTAGTTAACACAATTTAAAACTTGAAATAGAAACCAAAATTAAATGTGCTGCTTAAAGGATTAGACAATCATCTTCCTGTACAAACAGCATAAACAAGAAAATCGTATTAGCTCTTAATGTAATTAGCTGAACCCAACAGTCTATGGATAAAACCCTTCTATGCACTTCTCAAAAAAAAAAAAAAGAACAAAACAAAAAACAGGGCAATCTCAGAAGGACTTAGAACTTGACAATTTGCATGAATTTCTAATGAGGCAAAATTCATTGAACTGATTAAATGAAATTCTTCCTATTACCTAATCCTCCTAACTGCTGCCCAGAAGAGATGAAAGCTTTACCTATTTCCACACTGAGAAAAAGCAGCAAAAAAGAACAAAAAATTCATAACCACATCATGACCTCATTTTTTCCCCCCCCCACTTCTGCTAAGCTACATAATATCTGAAATGGAATTTATTTCTCATTCAGAGCAGCACAAGCTTGAGAACATTTCAAGCTAGATAAACATATCAGGGACCTGATCCAAAGGCCACTGAAGTCAAAGAGAATTTTCAAATATTTCAATGGGTTTGCATCAGAAACACATTTCATGATACTTCCTGACTTGTAAGATAGCATCACTCAGTAATTGTTATCAATAGATTTTTTTGAGGATGATAATGTGGATTATGAAATTACAAATTAGCACAAAGGTGTGATTTTTAAGTAACTAGAATTACAGCTAGTATAATTCAGAAATTGGATTTCTCTTTCCATATAAAATTCTAATATTTTTATTCATGTTTTGATCCTAGTTGGGTAGAAATGACAAAGATTCTTTCCCAGAACAATGTTGTTTTTTTCACATAATACCATTTAGAAATGCTTAATTTTTGTTTGAAGTGGGTCCAAATTTAAGTTGTCTTAGCTATGAAAGTGCAGTATGTGGGGAAATCTCAGCAGCAGTGACTGCTCATGAGATAGAGAGCATGGCCACAAAATCAGTTCCATGAAGGAGAATGTGAGAAGTACTTATGTATAATACAGTTTCCATTAGCTTAGACAGATTTATCCCAAATGAAAAAAAGGTTTTGCTTCCATTTGGCTTACCTGCCAAGGAGAAAATTGAAAATAGTTGTAACTAATAATGTTGTTCAAAATTAAATGGCAATTTTGCAGAAACCAGTATTTGTAATGAACTAGTTGTTATTATAATCCATAGGCCTAACAAGGTCAGTTTTTCTAGGAGCTTTATATTTGATTGTATTACATTGGATTTCCTCCTACATCTTCTACAACCCCACATCCTTCCCCAGCCAATAGCTTTATCTCCTTTAAGACTATTTTAATACCCTTGGTTTCCCTCTTTCATATGGAAAAACCTACCTGTACAAAACAGGTAGGTTTGTAGGGATGTCCAGACCCCACATAGTTGTCCCCGGAGGGTATTCTTGACCTGCATCCTGTAGGAGGGCTGAGTGTAGGAGTCCTATGTCTCATCAAATTAAGTTGAAGTTGGCCAACTGATTGAAATTTAGGTAGGAACAGCAGAAACAGATGGTCTGTCATATATATACTCTTATTAATCCCATAATCCTTATCAGGTTTGGGGAACTGAAGTGAAAAACAGATTTTGGTGAAAAATTCCTAATCCAACAAGACAGGATTGGCCACTGGTATTCACTGGTTTGCAGGATGTACACATTACCCATCAGGAAATACCAAAATGAAGAACAGCCCTGTAAATCAAAACTATGCTGAAACAAATATTGTCTTAGACAAGATTCCTTCCTCAGAAAAGTGGGATGGAAACTGCATGAGCTCCAATTGCAGAAAGACTGATGGTCATTTTATTTAACTAGACAGTTGTTGAGCTAACACTGCCTAATGCCTTTCTTTTGTAAGGTGCTTCGAGTAGGAGTGAGATGAGGACCCGTCTTATTTTATAGGGTTGCAGACGTTTATTGTATATCACCAGGTACAAACATCATATTTCAGGGAACTAACATAACCCATGGTGTGTGAACATCACAGTGAGAGAAGAAATAAAGCGATGGAAGCACAATTTGCTTTTACAGTCTAGTCTTGTATATTTAGCTGTGGAGAATCAACATGACATGAACAAATTCTTCAGATTTGCTCCCACTTCCAGTGTTTTATTCCCCTTCATGAAGTATAATGGACTTGAATTGGCCTAAAGAGGTTTCTTGTGCATCTCTGTAGAAACAGAAAAACAGAAAAAAAAGAGTAAATTCCTCTCAGAGTGGTGAAGTTGTGCCAGGGGCTGCTGTCAGCTCTTGGGTGAGAGGGTACATAGCTGGTTGTGGCTTAATACCAACAACCCAAATCTATCTGCACTGACCCAGAGTGGGAAAACATCACCTTAGAGACATAGTCAGTGGAGGTGGGTTTGCCTCAGCAGGAAGAGGGATCTGGGAGCAAGGGGAGCAGGGATTATAAACTAAACCAGGAACAACTAGCCAACCGTGATATCTGATACTAAAGAGGAGTCTGCGTCCACTGCCACATCTCTTGCAGGGTGAGGGAGGGACTAGAGAGAGAGAGCTGTGACCAGGAGGGATTGCTTAGGATGACAGCTGCTACACAACAATCCCTTGAGTCTGGACACTGATGTAGTTACCCTGGTCCATCATTCTCACGTGGGTTCTGTAAAGTTCGTTAACATGAGCCCAAATACAAGGACTGAAAGCACAGGAGAGCAACCACCATTCCCAGGTGTGCCACCTGGCATGAGTTTGGCCTGAGCCAGCCAAGTAACAACCAGCAGCTTGCTCAATTGCTATGCAGAGCTCAGATACTGAAGAGGGACAATGTGTTACACTTCACCCCTTCCTAAAAATTCACTTCAGCCCGTAAGATGGATCTTCCTCTTATTTATTAACCCTCTTGAATTTTCTAGACTTGATCTTAAAACTATCATGTTAAGGAGCCTCTTGTTATGACTCATTGCAGATCATTAGGTAGTCCATGGACACATTACAGAACAATCCATACAGTGCAGTCTGTAGCACTGGCTATTGCCAAGCACAGTGAGGTAAAGTATTCTGTAAGTCCTGGATAAAACCTGAAGGCTTGTCATAATCTCAGATTTAGCATGGTTGAGGACAGCTGCTTTTTCTTCCAGTGAAAATCAGTCTTATCAAGTGAAAGAACTATTAAACAAGTTTCCATTCCAATGAGTAATGACTAATTAAAAGCATTACAACCAGGATGTAATTTCTATTGCTAAACTTGGCATTGACATAATTTTATGCTCTGTGGCAACTATTGTGTGAGAACAGTAATTGTACATCTGAAGGAAATAAATACACATATTTTAGCAGGACAGGAATCTTCCCCAGTTGAAATGACAAATTGTACTCCAACAGGTGGAACACAGAGGGGCAAAATAAAATAAAATAAAACAAAATAATCAAATGGAGTCCTTTAGTATAGAAGTGTATTAAATCACAAAAGATACAGCAGCAGCTGTCAGTTGTGATGGACACACATAAATATTTGCAAAGATTTAGCTCTCAGAAAAAGCAGAAAGAAGCATGCACATGCACTCTGTGTGGTTTGCAAAATGTTAACCCAAGCAATTATATTAAACTTTCCATGTTTAATTTTTTGGGGTCCTTTCCTGCTTTTAGCAACAGTGAAATCTGGTCGCTGTACACCACTAAAGAAAGATGTTGGGTCTGATAGATAGAAGGAATCTCCTGTGTAACCTTCCTTCATGATGCAGAGTAACAAATTCCATCAGGTGATTTCTTCCTTCTCCAGCCCCACGGAAGGATGGTGCTGCCAGCTAAATAAATACATCTCATTGAAAAAACACTCAACTTGATTTAAAATTTTAAAGTGATGGAGGACCTGCTTTGTTCCATGGTAAATTATGCAAATTATTAGTTACCATGTCTGTTAAAAAAAATCAAGTTCTGTTAGGAGAGTGAATTCGTCTGGTTTCACTACTGAGTTCCAAGGTTTATTCTGCTGTTTCCAGGGTACCTTAGAACTCTCTCAGGTATGAGGAATATCATCTCCATATGTGGCCCAATTTCTTGGGTTCTTATTATGTGACGTAGAACTCAGATGTACCAAAATCATAAAATTATTTAAGGGAATCTAGCTTGTCTAGCAGTTCAGACCAATCTGAAGAGCAGAACCCATTGGAACTAAATTTGTGATTTTATTAAGGGGGAAAAAAGCACATAAAGTTTTTTTGGTTTGTTGTTTTCTTTTGTGGTGGGGTTTTTTGTTTGTTTTTTTTTTAACTGGATTTTGTTTATCTTCAATTAAATTATTCTTGAACTAACAACAGTTTGTTTCCCAGTTGAACCTGCTCTCATGCTCATATTTCTGCTATAGCATTCCACTACTGTTCCAGCTGAGAATATCAATTGTTACAGCTAAGAATATCAATTGTACCAGCTAGGAATATCAATTATTTTGTCAATTCTTTTAAAACTCTTGAAAGCAAATTTCCAAAGTGTGGAGAGTGAAGCAAGGATGAAGTATTAGGATTTAGCACTTCTCCTTACTGGGCCTCCCACAGATATCATCTATAATCTTGGATTGATCATATAATCCCTTTGTCTCCTCTGGTGTGTGAAGACAATGATTTTTCACTATATCCTGAAGCTGAAATGAAAACATTTCTGTAATTAATCCAGAGCTATTTATTAATGAGGCTCATAAGCGAATCTAATCAGAGATGCATGAATATTTCAGATTCAAATGAACAAGTAGCTATTACTGTATACACTGCTTTATGTACAAAATCTAAACTGTAGTTTCTTCATAGTCTAGGTAATTCTGATGAAAATGGTGCAACTATTGGCTACACATTCAATTTTACTGCAAAGTCTTGGAGAGGATATTTTTCTTCTTGCAATGGATTAGCTGTGGAAAGCAACTGGAAAGCTGCTAATTAAAATAGCCCAGATGCAGCAGGACAGCATGTCTGAGGTCATCCTTGAGCCCAGTGTCTTGTCTGAACTAGGCTGAACAAGGCCATGAATTTAGATTTCCCATATCCTGATGCAAAATTTCTCACAAATCCTAGAAACCTCCACATCCAAAATGAAATTAATAACCTTGCACAAAGTTTTAACTTTTGTGACTTTGCACACTCCAACAGCTAGAAAAACATTTCTAATGGAAATTTCCAAGTAGCTGTATCCATAGACATTCAACTCAGTTTTTATTCTCTATCTAAAGGGACTTAAAATTTTACAAAACCTGTTTTTCACTCCTTTAAAGATAACTAACAGGGAAAGGAGAAAAATCTTCTGAATGTTTTTTTTAGCAATATTCACATTTTGTCAAGCTTATACTGTATTGTAAGAGGATCCGCATGTTATAAGAATCAAATAATTCACATCCTTGTTCAGCACAAGTAGTGAACAGTACTGTCTATAAATCCCTTTGGATTACCACATGGCTTTGAGCATGCAATAAATCCTTTCCCCTATCCCATCACCTCCTAATCTGCTAAAAGTCTTCCAAAAGATCAGAACCATTAAGATGTCATTTTATAATGAAGGAATTATAGCCTAATTTAACAAACCTTGTCCTGAGGTCTATAAACTAGGACTCAAATGTGAGAAAGAAATCCTGTGCTGAATTCAATCACTGCTTGGGATTCGTTGCCATGAGAGCCCATTCACTGGCTGATTAGCTGCCGGCCTTGCAAACTGGCTGAATATCCCTACCAAGTTTGAGCTGTTCTGTTCCAATAACTGTTGTTCTTTATCTTACTGTGCCTTTTTTTTTCTTGTCCAACAAGCGACCCAAAATGTGCAATATCCTTGCAAATTTTGTAGTAGTAATAAACTTGCTAGGAGATTCCACATTAAATTATAAATATTTAATTATTAACAATTTTTACAAAAACAACACCAACACCAATAACAAGAATAATAAGAATAAAAATATTAATAATAGCAATAACAACAAAACAAAAACAATAATAGTAATAGTAATCACCATCATCATAATGATTCCCTGTGCAGGTTAGATTTGTACTTTCTCTATTTCAGTGTCCAAAACTTCTACACAGAGGTTTGTAATTCTAAAAATGGCTGTTAAACCATCAGCAAGCAGCCTTCCAGCTTAGAAATTCATAAATCTGACCTTTATTCTACTGTTCTGTTACTTGAGAAAAGGGAGGTAACTCAGTTCACATAAATATATGTGTATGGCATACAGTGCTGGCTGAGCCCCTATGCATTTAATGCGTGCAGCACTCCTTAAAAATAATAAACTGGGCTCATACATATTTTTACACCCTATGATTTTTGTGCAGTATTTACCTTAGTCCGTTTCTCATTACCATTACAGCTGGTTGACTGGATGGGAGTGTAATTAGGATGAAGGTGTTAGTGATGAGTAAGTGAGTTAGCAAACCCTGTGAAGCTTACAAAACAGATTGCTTCAATATTTCTCTCTCATACGCACTATTTTGATGTACGCTGGCATGTATAGTCTGGCAATTGGTCAGGTTTCCATGGAAATTCTGGAAGCTGGACCAGCAATAACTGCTTTTCAAATCTGATTCCTTGCCATTTACAGATGCCTTTGCTTAAGCAGGCAAAACAGTAAAGATTGCCTTTTTCTTCTCTCTCTCTGAGCTACTTGGCATCACCCTCATCCTCTGAGAGCCTGAAAGAAATATGTGTATGTGTGAGAGGACTTTCTGCTCGAGGATACCAAACAAAAATGTTTGGTGGTTTCATGAAGGACTGGGTCATGGCTGTGGTACAGCTCAACAAATCCAAGAGTGGCTCCGTCCAGCCCTAAGCATCAGTATCATGGAGGAGGCAGTTTCAAATGTCCTCTCTTTACAATGGTAGCTTTTTTTGTATGAGAATTGATTTCTCATGCTCCAAGCCTGCATGACTGTAAGCTATGGTAAGGGTCATATATTTTTAGTCCCTTCCCAGGTTTGAGCTATTGCATTTGACTAGCTGACCTCCTGTGAGACAACAGCGAACTATGACACAACACAATGACACACGGCACAGCAAGGCTCTCCTGTTAGTCTCTTCTAAATTTCCCAGCCATTAATTCCACTGACTAACGTCTTTATTACAGTACAATCTTTCTTTAAATTTATAATAAAACGTTTTACGAGCAAAGGTAGAGAATGAAATCGCAGCTTAAGCCTAAAAGTGGAAATGCATCCATTCCCGCTGTGTCCTTTTTGTTTAGGTTTCTCTGGCCTGTTCAGGTCCTGAATGAAGCCTTAAAATAGTTTATACCCACTCTAAGGGGAAAACAGAGGAACACTACTTAGAGAAATAGCTCAGGTGTTGAGGATCCTAGAAGTAATTCCTCTTTGTCCTACTGGTTTTTCTGTGGTCTTGTGATGTGCCAAAACCTTTCATAAGACCATGGGCCAAATGGGGTTAGTCCCATATGTTCCCTTCAGAGATGCTTTCTCTCCACTTCTTGTGGACTACTTATTTCCTCTTGATTCCATCAGTTCCCTCCCTTTCTGAGGAGTTGCCATCAGGAATTCTTAATTCCCATGAGAGACTGGTTTGCTGAATGACATCATTATTATTTCTACTATTTTCTGACAGGAACTTAAACTGAAGATTATGGATCAAGTTTCCATATTATTCTGCCATTTAGCCCCTATTTCTCTGAGTTCACAGTTCTATTTTTGATGTCTGGGCCATTAAGGAGAAATACTGTGTATATTATTTATTCAATAATCTGAGTGCAGCTGTCTGGCACTCCTTGAGGAAAGACCATTTACATGAGGCAAAAGTACATTTTTTCATGCAATGAAATTCTTATACTCATATATGTATTTATCTAAAAATATATATAATTTTAAGATAAACATTACAACAACAGATAGTTTTATGAAATTCCATTAGAGAAGTGCCACTGCAGTGTAGGGTTATTTCACCTGATGTGGATGTCATGCTTATGAACTTAACTCGGGAACTATTTCCACCTTGTTTTTTGGCATGTATGTGGTTCAAATCTTGTTTCCCACCACCAGTTATCCTCAGAAAGAGGCTTCAAAGACGTTCAGCCACTGTGTTCAAACAGTACTCACTCTTGTGATGCAGCTGTAAGCTTGGTTCCATGTACTTAACTTTAACCATAAGAATACTTTCATCATCTTCAAAACCCACTTCCTTATTTTTCCTGTTTCTGCAAATATCTTATAAATTTTAAAACTTGATTGGAGGGCAGATACTTTCCTCAGTTTAATTATTCTTCAAAACATTTATGTGTATCTGCCCTTCCCTCACTACCACCCTTAGTCCTGCAGATATCCACTCTTGTATTAGATGGACAAGGCTAATAGATTAACTGCTGCAAAGATGTTTTAACTTGAAGTACACCTTCTGCCTTACACTTCCTTTCTGCATCTCAGGATCTGAATAATTCTTGTGTATTGTCTGAGACTGGAAAAAAAAATTTAAGTAACTACAAAATAATAAAGACAAATGAGCTAAGCCAAGTGCAATGGAAGTTTAGCATTTGGATTTGATTTCTAGAATGGTTAACAAACACTAATTGTGCCTACTCTTCAGCAGTCATGTACTGCCTTTCAGTGAAAAACTGCCCACTTGAGTTCTTGGGTTGCATATGTCAATTATCCTCAGTTTTTATTAGGCAAGTGTAACAATTTAGTTCATCCATGCCTAAAGGCTATTTATGCTATCCTGCATAGCTTTAAACACTATCACATTGAAAGTGTTCACACAATCAATCCTTTTCAGCCTTTATAAATTGATTTTCAGAAGTTGACAAGAACAAAGCTTCTCATGAAGTCAGACTTAAAATTAACCAAATACACAGAGTAACTGGGTGAAATGTGGTGCCTTCTAATGTACAAATGGCAAAACTAGAGTTGACCTCAGATGTAATTTCCAAGTCTTTCCTATAAACTGTGCACTACTTACTAGCTACGGAGAGGTCTTATCAGAGTAGTGGGAAAAGTAGGTTTACTGCTCTGTGTTTGTAGGAGAAAGCCAAAACAGGACACAGTGGCAGGATGTATTGAGCGTTGCTTGGAATTACAGAGTATGGGATGCATCCTTGCTGATCTTCAAGGATAGGACGTGTGTCCCAGGTGAATGCATGTTGCCAGCTGTTGCATGTCTCAGCAACAGTGTAATAGTCCTTTGGAAGCCAACTCATGACACCTATTCAAGGACTAGGAGGATGACTGGCAGTTGTTTGCAAGTAAGGGCCTTGAAGTTAGGATTTGAAGGAGATATTTGTTCTATTTTCTTCTCTACACTACAAAACTCATTCAGTGCTTTTGTAAATGTTCCTGGAAGCCTCCCATTTTCTCTTCATTTTCAAATTTGGCTCTAGGTCTTGAGAAACCTGATTTTCTTTCAATCCCTTGAATTTTAGCCTGGCCAGGAGTATAATGAGGAAAGGCCATGGTCCCACTTCAACTAACCAGTATAGAAATCATCAAATACTAAATAAGCTAAACAAGCTGACTCTCCACTGTAAAATAAACTGATTTTCCACAATATCTAAAAGAAGTTCAGTTCTGAACTAGAGGCATTGGATTAGTTATTATTGTGAGTGCTCTGATTTATCCTGTAAAAAATTATCACCTCACTGCTTCACTTGAAAATCTTTAAATTGCTGTGGAAATCCTTTTGTTTTCCTCTTGCCCAGTAGCAGTGAAGCACAAGATGTCAAATGAACACCAGGCTCCTGTAGTAAAAATAACACCATAAAGAGATGATGTTAGTGCTGAACTCTCAGATATGCCTGAAAGGGATGACAAAGACAATATTCCTCTCTCATTACACCTCATCAGGTCACACAATGCTTAGCTTGGAGGCCCTTTCTGATAATAGCAAACCAGTTCCACCTCAGAAATCTGAATTTTAATTGTGAGGAAATCTGACTTACTGCAACAGAAATGGGTAACCCAAGAGCACTGCTCAGTGAGTCTTCCAGCTCAGCCATGTTGCTGGGACATTTCTCTTCATGATGTTTCTTGTTCTTTTCCCGACTTTTGAAGTTTAACAACTGGTGGATTTTTGGTTTGCTTTTTTCTCTCAGAGTCAAAAACACTTTAGTTCTGAAAAAAAATTTACATTATGACAGTATTTTCCTCCCCTTTTAGTGGCACTAACTAAAAGGGGAAATGAAAGCAAAGCTACACGCCCCTGTGAAGAGTTTTCAAATGAGGATATTACATGGCAGGAGTGCCAGCAGGCTGTGCAAGAGGTTACATTCAACAGCTGGATCTGGAAGAAAATGGGTATTCCAGGAGATGGAGTTCCTCTTGTGCTTTCTCACAGGACTGAGAGTGGGAGAGTCTGAGTTTGGCAGAGAGTGGAGCTCAGGAGTGGGTGTCCACGGCTCAGGAATCCCTCTAATCACCAGCTCTTTCTAACATAAACTTTCCATGCCCTGAGCCTCTGGAGCAGGATCCCTGGAAACCAAAGGCCAAGTGTTTTTGCACCCACAGACTAGCCTCATGAACTGGCTGCCTGATTTCCTCTGCCTCACCTAAGGTCCAGAGAGAGGAGAAAAGCCAAGGGCAATTTTTTCCAGCAAGAAGAGAAAGCTGAGAGACTGAACCACGTCTAAAACTACTAATTCACCATGTGCAACGTAATATTTTAGAATTAGGACAGACATAATTTTTCTCAGTGTGCAGTGAAAATTCAAGGGAAGCAACGTTCACAACACAGCTTACTGGCAACCTTTAAACAAATGCATCTAAAAAATAAAGACAAGAGCTTATAATACTCTTCTTAGCAGTGTGAAGAGTAGAGTCTGATCCTGTTTTCACAGCAGGAATTTGTTCATGGTTCTGTTTAATTATTGTCAGGAGCTTCAGGGTTGTTCTCCCAGAGAATTAGCAAAAGAAATGTCACAGCTGGGGAGTCACATTGAGAGTTCGATTAGGCTTCTTTCCCCACTCTAGTATTGAAAAAGTACACTTGCCATAATGAACATAGAATGGCTGAGAACAAATTAGAAGACAAGAGGAAAGAAAAACAGATTTCCTTTTCCTATTGAGACAGTCATAAATCTATAAGCTTACTTTTTATTAGTATTTGAGAAGTATCCTAAAATAAAGAGTATAGCCCTTCCCTGCCCCCACTCCCTTGCAGTTTCCTAACTGAGGAATTTGCTGTTGTATTGGGTTTGTGTGGCAAGGTTTTGGCAGTGAGAGGGGGAGGCTACGGGGTTGGATTCTATGGGAAGATGCTGGAAGCTCTTAATATGGAGTTGCAATCATGTGACTCACATACTGCAAAACAGTCAGAGGAGAAGTTGCATTCTATCATGGCAGATACAGTCCAGATGGTGAAATCTCCCACTTGGAAAAACCTTGGTATGAGTCGGGTCCACCATGAATCTCATGAGGCTTAGAGATATTCTGGATTGCCATTCCTTCATTGGAAACTGGAATTCATGTGTTAGTACAGTTCAGTTAATTGAAATATTACCCTCTGAGAAGTCTGAAAATATAATATTTTTTTTAATATATTAAGTATAAAAAATAACAAAGCAATTTTCTGGAGGAAAATGCTTACTTACAGAACTTTTTCTATCAAATTTTTTTTTTTTTTCCAAATTTTCCAGCAAGTTCTTTTGCTCAAGCTCATGACTTAGACTCTACTTAAGCCTTGCTTAGCGGCTGTGAGCTGTAAGGAGCTCCAATTTCCTCTTGGAGAAGGTCCCCTTACTAGTTTTGCACTTTGTTAGCGAAGACATTTTGAACCAATCCTAAGTGGCATAAATCAGTGTAACTCCAGCTGGAATCCCGCTAATAAATTCAATTGTACCACATGAGCTGTCACGCAATGATACTTCTTGCTTTAAATTCTTCCAGAAACTTGTTTACACTTGTTTCTCTTTTGCAGAAACAATCATCTAAGCGCCTTGACCAGAACATTTCTGTGCATTTATCCCAAATCCTTGGCCTCCTGACAGTAGTACAGATGAAAGCAATGTGTCCACAGAGCATGAAGGCATTTGCTGGGATCCTCCCTCTTATCTCTTGCTGCCTGTATTTGAAGTCTGGAGTACTCTTGTCCCAGATGCCAGGAATCTAAGCAGCTGGGATAATAGCATTGCAATGCTTGCACTCAGTCAAAGCATACTCCTCATTGCTGCATGACTGCTTCTTGTCGATCAAGACGATCATGGAGATGGACTAAATGACCTCTCAGAGTCCTGAGAGTGTGTATTTGTGGTTTCATATTTATTTTTTTTTTTTCTAACTTGCTTCTTTCATTTCTTGATATCATTCTACATAAATTTTATTAACTATAACAGAAATTTAAATACACAAAAAGAAGTGTTATGAAATCCATTCTTCAACTCCCTAAAGGTTAACAGACAGAAACAAGGACTTCCAAACAAGGACTTTAAGAAAGAAGGAATAAATTACCCTAGAGGGATATCTACTACTATAACTATTCAGGGAGTATAGATGTTTAACTTCTAGACACCTACAGTTAGATGACGTGAATCCTCACCTAAACTCGTCCTCTGCACTTTCTCTGTAGTTTAATTGTGGGGGCAAAGGAAGGGATTATACACCAAATGTCTTAGTCTTAAGTGAGTCCTAGAACACGAAAAATTGCTTAGTATATGTGCTTACCTCTTCTCATTGATTGTAGGAGCCCAGGTCCCTGGTTCAGACTAGATACCCCCTGTTTTGGTGGCTTAAGAGAAATACAAAATCACACAACAAGCCAATTACAGTGCTTGTAATTGAACCAACAAATATAATTTTTTAATGGTTTTAGTACTGGACCATGATTTACATCATCTCATACATTTTTTTCAGAATGCTGACTCGAAGGACAAGGGACATTTTACAATTGAGAGGTTGAATAGCGGCTACTGAGGGCTGTGAGAAAAGAAATGCAGATAAATCTTCTGGCTAAAAAATTGAGCCTGACAACTGCCTTTAAAGGCCACTCAGCCCTTCATGGAACTCAGTGTCTGAATTTCTAGGCAGGCAGTGCAGCAGAGTGAGAAGTGCTGATAATGTCCCTGCTCCATGGTGGTAAACAGGAACACACGGAACCACTTCTCCCCAGAGCCCTGCAGATCTCAGTGGCATCGAGCTGAAAATACTTTGTCTTGAGGGATTAATGGTTCCCTTACTTTTAAATGCTGGTGAACCCAGTTATTTCAGCTCTGTTTCTGCTACTTAACTTATTGCTCTCCAAAGTATTATTCATTCATGGCTTTCTACAGACCTATAATGCAGTCTCAGAATGCATTTCAGGGGATAGGGATTTGATTAGGGTGATGCATTTGAAATGTCAGAGGTCTCTCCACCTCATCTAGAAGAAATGGATAGATTTGACAGATGTGCTCTGTGATAATGGGAACAGCATTATTCTTACAACATTTTTATAAACTACCTCTGTTTATTCTATCCCTCCCTCTCTTCCATTATTTTTCTCTCTCCTGGAATAAACAGTAGCACAATACTGAGAAATAAATAAGGAAATAGACTTGACCTGGGTCACCTAACTTGGTTTCTTTATTATTATTTTTTGGTATTTACATAATCTTTTCTCCAACCTTTCTTCTGGTAGGACCACAGAAATATTTGCACACGTTTTCTGGAATATTTGTTGATCTGCATAGCTGAAATTCTAAATTCTTCATAGTAATATTTTTTCTTACTGTGAATAGCCAAAATCTGACTAGAAAAATGAAGTATCAGATCAGAAAAACTGGTACAACTCTAGAAAAGGATGCAGTCTGGAATTTCTGAGGAGAGTATTTGGGATGACTAGAATCTCAGAGACAAAAGGCAGTTGTTTTGAAAGCTTTATTGCCAAGGCAAAGGGGGGTTTCTGCAGCAAGAAAAGCTCTAAGGAGTTTCACTTTTTAGTTTCTCATTTGATTTTCCCAGGGAAATCCAGAGCCCATTGGATGGCTTTGAAACTTCCAGTACAACAATGTAATCTGCAGGACCAAAGCTGCACATATATTTAGACTCCTAATTCCCTCTGATTTTTAAATACCTCGATACCACTAGAGACCTGGGCTGAATAATCTAGCACTAATTCTTTTAGTAGTTTGTTAGGCTCATTTGTCTTTCATGCACCTACCAGTGTCTCTGGGCTTCCCATGATTCTTTGGCAAGGTTACATTAGGGCTTCAGAACCATGTCATTCTCTGCAGCCCAGCAGAAAGGACAATCAGAGGATACCAGGGACCTGCTGAAGGCTGAGACTTACCTTCTCTGTGTTGACCAATACCATAAACTAACTCTGCTAACTTCTTACAGGAGAAAACGTGGGACCAGCCGGTTTGTCTCTATACCTCTTCCTCCTCCCAAACCCAGTGACAGAACCTTTTTATGTCATCATCTACCCTTTAGATAACTCAGAGGAAACAAGCTCCACACTGGTTCCAGTAATAGTGGAGGGAGTTGAGTAAATGTTGATCCATTTCCAACTTTCCATTACTGATACAAGTGCTGAACAATAGCCTTTATTTAATGCTCAGAATTCACCATGACCTTGTGGCCTGCTTTTCTGAGCCATTTATTTGGCGCTATGAGAAATAAACTGTAATTACGGTGTTTCAGTAAATTTATCGCATCAACTCTTCACTTGGAAAGCTGACCATTGTAAACCAACCTTATAAGAGGTGGGCTACTATCTCACCAGTTCCATAGGTGTGTGTTAGGAGAAACATCTCTTACTGAGGCAATAGACTTGCTTTCTAGACTGATATATGAGGGACCCTCAGCCACTAGTAAGGGGCTTGGTAAGGATAGACATTAAAAGGAAAATGTAGCAAGTGTTTGATAAAAGAAGGACACTTTAGACCACCAGCTAAGCAATAAGCTGTTATGCAGTCCTCATTTTGGAACGTTTCTCATCTTCTGCTATGGACTAGCCTGGATGAAAGTCTAATATGCTGCAGCTGCAGGCTGGCTGTAATTTGTTTGATAATCAAACAGATACAGTCCTTTCATCTTGCTCATGAGCAGCTCCTAATAAATATTTGGAAAACTGCATAGTTAAGCTTCCTCAGACTCTTTCTGAATCCTTTCCTCCTGGTTTTTAAACAACAAGAATATAAAAGAAAGATTCTCCAAATTTTCATAAGAAGCCTGTTTTAGTATATCACAGCAGCTCTTGATTTACAGACAGTGTTTGGTGCCAGAGCTGCGCTAAAATATTGCACAATGATGGCACCATTTATTCCTCTCTACCTGCTCCTTCTGTCTCTCTCCTCTTTCTCTCTCTCCTTTTATTAGCTTGGCTAAAAGCACCCATTGTGGGAGGGCTCTATAAAACCTAGAAAAAGGGGAACTGCTTTTCCTAGTTTGCTCTGATATTCAGATTGAGCCCCTCTCATATCCCAGTCACTGTTAGACTGAACCTTCCCCCTACTTTATTCCTCCTTGAGCTGCTATGCTGTATTCTGGTGGTTAGTGGTGGTGTTTGGTGGGAGTTTTGTTGTTCTTGTTTGTTGTTTTGTTTTGATATTTTTTTGTTTGGTTGGGGGTTCTTTGTTCTGGTTTTTTTTCAGTTTTGTATTTTTCGGTTTTCTTTTTTTTGGTTTTGTTTTTGGTTGCTTGAGGGGTTTTTTTGCGTGGTGTTTTTCTTTTTTTTGGGGGGGGGGCGGGTTTGTTTTCTTTTTGGTTGGTTGGTTTTTTTGGTTTGGTTTTGGGTTTTGGTTTTGTTTTTACTTTTTCAGGTGAAAACTTCATTTTCTTTACCCAAACTTGATGTTTGTGTGTGACAGGAAAGGTATGTTCTCATCTTGCCTTTCTTGTATGTCTTTAAGGTTTTCCTGATGGAAAAGATGCCTTTTAACTTGTGCCCTTCTAAATCTGTGAACTGGACTATTTTAAGATTTAATGTTTAAAATGCTATGCTTTTATTAAAACAGTAAATGACAAGATTTCAAAGGCAATACCTGAGCAAAGTAAGCACGTTACCTCTCTGGAGAGCAGGTGATGATAGTTGCCTTTCACTCAAGTACAAAAATGCAAAGACTCAGAAACACCTATGTAAATTTTCAATGTTATTTTTAAATGAGCTTTGACCTGTTCTTTGCCCTTGCTTTGGCCTTTTTCAGGCTATACTGTGCTGATACCTGGCACTGGGACTCTGTTTTTTGATAAGACAGTCTTTTCCCTCTCAAGATTTGCTAACTTAGCATAAAGTTTAGGTAAATATAAATATTCTAGGAGCCTAAATGGTAGTGTTGTTGTAGCCAAGATCATGTGATGCTACAGGCAAACAAAGTCTGTCAGCAGAAGGAATTATGTTGTTAAAATAGCTGGTATATTGGAAAAACCAGACAAACACTGCACTAGCAGTGCACTAGCATTTCTCCTAGACATTCAGGTATTGATTATGATAAAATGTTTCTTAGTTCTTGTCCTGTGTTCCTTCCATTGTTTATTTATGTTGGTTTGCCTTTGGGGCAGATGCTGACTGCTGGCACTCCATCTTACAAACTGCTTAGTGCAGTGGTGTCAATGAAGCTCAGGGCAGCAAGGCAGAGGATAAAAGCTTGTGCTTTATGTTCCACTATATTTCTAAAACTTATGCTTTCCTTGAATTTTCATCCTCTCATGGTCATTATGCAGATTACTTTAATTTGTAGGGTCTTCTATAGTCTGTTTAGGGGAAGCGTTACCTGGTACTTTAAAATTGAAGATTTTTAAACCAGGAGTCAAGCTGCCAGGATTGTCCAGAAATTTTGCAAGGCTGGTCAGAGAGAACATTTGCATTTCTCTATTCCACTAGAACATACAACACTCCATTAGGTAACTGCAGCCCTGGGGCTTTCAGTGTGCCCCCTTTGCATAGTAAGTGCATTTCAAGTGTGTGTATTCCCCCTACCAGGGCACATAAAATTGAGCAACAGTGTGTAACATGCAGTAAATGTCTAGCAGCCACTTCTGAAGTAGCTGCTGGCCAATTTAATAGATAGTTAACAGGCAGGGAATGGGAAAATAGTACTAGTTTTGTATTTTAAAGGCAAATTTTACTTTTTTATTGCTTTCTCATGTGAGAAAATTGTTATTATTTCTGTACCATGTGATCTTTTGGGAGGCTTGCTTACACAGTGTTTGTTAATGGAAAACAAACAAAAAATGCAGCAAAGGAAGGTGACAGAGTGGGAAATGAAGGATATTTCCCTTGGAAAGCTTCTACTCCTTCTTTTGTCAAGTGACTCCTGAGCAGCTTCCCTATGTTGCTGTCTCAAGCCGACTTCAGAAAACGGAGTCTCTTCTTATGGTATTATCCAGACCTTCATCCATCCAAAAGGGTTTAGGAACAGAGATCACTCACAGTTTCATGACTGGATCTTTATAGCTGCTTGTCAATGGTATTTCAATCTGATTTCACGTCTAGAGTTGAGGTAAAAAGACAGTTAGATTGATTACTGTGGTCAAAAAGTTACTGTGGAGGGTGTCAAAAGGTTATTATGCACTGTTAGTGGTGTAGTCTCTGTGGAGATGATGAGAGGGTTCTCCAATCTCCCTTAACTGTGAGGAGCAAAAGAAAGCTTAAAACACCAGATTTTTTTATTTTTTTTTGCATGTTAATGACTTGAGAAAGATATTGGAGTAAGCCCTACAGACTATACACAAAGAAAGGTATGGAATGGTATAGAACACCAGAAAACAGGTTACATTGGAATGCCTTGTCAATGCACTTGAAATGAGACTTTCTTTTTTAGCTCCAGTGTTTATAAGATAGCCTGTATTCATGCAAGTCAGCAGACACTAAATATAAGTGTGAGAAAAAGATGCAAAGAATTCTCAATGGAATTCATAAATGAAAACTTAATTAATATTATTTCTGTTACTGATCTCTCTGAAAATGGTAGACTTTGATCAAAGTCCCCCTGTACTTTAAAACTGAGGCAGCTTGTATTTTTGGTCCCCACATACCAGGGCAGGCATTCCATTGATTTCACTTGAGTGTAAAGAGTGGGTCACTTGTTTGGTTTTTAACTCAGCTACAAAAAGGAAACAAAATTTACTCCATTTGAAATCTTCCTTTTTGCCCCCCTCTCTTACACAGGGAGTCAGATCACTTTGAAAAATGTATTATTCAGCCAGCTGTAGTAGAAACACAAATGGGAACCAAGCAACTGTCAGTTTTCCAGCAGAGCAAAAAGCAAAATGTCACAGAAATTGCATCAAAACGGGTAAATACATTAGTTTGATTACACCCTTTCCACTGGGATAATAGAAAACAATACTAGTGTAACAAGAATGAAAATGAGTTAGGCCTGGTTCAAATTGAGATATAGCTGGAGATGCTAGAAAACAATTCCAATAGGTGTGTCTTAAAGAAAAAAAAAAAAAGGATTTTTATAATGCGTATTTTATTGTGTCTGTTTCCTATGATTTTTCATTTAAAATAAATATCCAAAAGCTCTAGCATTTCTTTATATGTGCTTCCATGGATACCATCGCCAGCTTCTTAATTTAGAGCAATTCATTGGCTCAGCTCTTGCTGCAGTCAGAGAGGGGGTGGTGCTCTCACAGCTGGAGGGGCAGTAAATGCTAGTGTGTCACTCTCCTGGTCAGAGTGATGCAGTGTCAGATACCCCAGGGTGTGTGAGCTGAGAGCTGACTACAGCTGCTGCAGTTTACAGCAAGCTCCAGTACTGCAGGAGATTGTGACTAAACAAGGGTCCAGAATATCGGGTCTTGAAAAGACCAACAACATGGATGTGAGGGGATAATAGATTTTTGTTCACTAGAAATACAGTGCTCACATCTTTAGGTGTGCTTTGTGATAAATATGTCTCTTTAAAGCTTCTAGACCTCTGCTCACAGTTGTCAACTGAGGATTTGCTGTTGAAGACCTCTGCTGAACAACATTTGGAGGCAGGAATATAAAATCTCCTGGACTTGAAGAATACTGGTGTTTGGATTTCTTCAGGCACTCTGGGGCCAGCAAACTTAATGTACCATCTCTTACAGCTATAAAGCTGGATAGATTTATTCAGTTTCCTAAATGGCCCTATAGGTAGGAGGAAGATCCTAATGATGTATGACAAGACTTTCATTACAAAATAATTTCATTTGCTTCATGTGCATTAAAGCACCTTATAGCTGCTTTGGAAACTTGAAAGTGGGTTTTAAGCAGGTTTTAAATTAAAACAGATGAGGGATAGGCTATCTCAAGAGTGGAGGATCTTTAAAGCCCTAATTCCAAATGTCCTGATTTTTCCTTCAATTGATGGAATCACTTATGTCAGGGGAGGAGAAAACATTTGCATTAAATACAAATAGTTGTATTTACATGTAGTTTACAGAAGGCAAGTTTGAGAAGAGATAGTGTGGAAAAATATCTTACTTGACTGCAGTACGATTTCTTCAGAATCTTTCAAAATAGTCCATAAAGGAGACAAGTGTAGCTGCTACAGCTGTTTAGCTGAAGGAAGAGGGGACATTCAGGGATTTGCCAAGTTTGTGTAGTAGCAGCATCAGAAACAGTACCTGGCTCTTGCTGCTATTAAATGCCTGTTAGCACACTCTGCTTTGTGACGTTGCTACATGTCAGGGAGGTGAAGGGAGGTATCATCACACAGTAAGTACAGTTGCAATCCTATACCTGGTCCAAAGAGCTAAAACCAAGTAACCATGTAAGCAATATAGAACACACAGTCTTACTAAGAGACAGAAAACAGAGCATTTTTTTTAGTCAAATTTTTCTTGGGTGCTTCAGAGTATGATGTCCAACACTGGATAGGTTTTATATCAAAGAGAAACATTTTGACAAGAGGATACTGGCTCAAGTACAAGTAAGTCAGAACCAACTGTAATGATAGATTTTTAATTTTTTTTCCCTGGACATTAGACCAGGGCTGTTCTGTTTCCCCATAATGGGGGGGAAACATATCTTGAATTTAGAGTTGGTCAATGGATTTCTTTCTTTCTCTTCCTAGAGGAACTAGGCTAGGTGCTCTATGAGGTGATCTTTTCTCTGAACTTAAATGAAAAATTACAACCAACATGTATATGATGCTGAAGAAAACATATCCAGAGCACCAATGAGGGTCACATACTTAATTTCTATACCCAGGGTTCCCCAGCTAATATAGCCCCTAAGGAGAGAAGTCCCTAGGATGTTAACTCCCCTTGTGGTGTTTGGGCATGTGGGATCCAGCTCCTGCTCCAAGAATGTGCTCTCAAGGCTGGATTTTTAAGACAGCTGTTTCTTTTGAGGATGGTCCAAACTGCGTATCTGGAGTCATCCTTGTGAGCCAGAGTGTATAAACCTGAGAGGAACTGTACTGGTCCAGCATTTCAAGGCTGTGGCCTTTTCCAGCCAAATGCTTCAGAGGCAGGGAAATGATGACCTGGAGATGGTGTCATCTTGACTAAGGAATCTTACAGAAAACTGCTAGTTAGCTTTCTATGTCTGAGCTCTGTGTGCTCTACTAGAGTAGTATAGTAGGAATAGGCAAGCCTCTGTTGAGAAGTGCCACAGGGGCGCACTCTACTATGCCCTATAAATTGCCATGAGAGACTATGGTGACAATCCAGAAAACATCAGCCCTGCACATTTAATTAAGGGTATTGACGCTACTACAACTTTTTGCCTCAGTGATTTTGTGGGTCAAGAGTGAACTGAATCCCAGTCTCCTTGGAAATGATAGGGAATGATGCTGTTACACAGGTGCTGGAAGAGCAATCCAGGACAGACCTAGGAATATGTTTTGAGTTATAATGAAGCTGGCAAGTAGGTGCATCATCAGTCCCATGATTGCTGGAGTGCTCTCTTTGCTTAATTAAAAATAGCACTCAACAAGCAGTACTTATCTTCCAGTGAGGTGACTCCAAGCAGCTCCATCAATCCTACAGAGATTTATTTAAAGGGCAGCTCTGATGGTATCACTCCCTCTGGTGGCTTCTTTTCAGGAGGAGCCATCTCATTGATGATAGTCCCCATTCCCAGAGGCCCTTCTGCAGGAGTGGATGAACAAATTGCTTCTGAGCATGCAAAACACCACTTTGAAATCTCGACAGAAATGCAGCAAAGGATGGTCTAACCTTGAAGTACAGGGAGGAAGAGAGGGAAGGGGTCTTATATGGAATTTGGTTTTTGATGTTTTATCAGTCCTGGGTCATCATCATCATGAGGAAGAGTTTTTTAAAAGCATCAGCTTGAGATGATGCACTTTGGGAAGGGGAAAGGGATTTACAATGTGCTGTGAACATGCAAAGCGAAGAGGGCTCACCACAGCCATTAATATCTCTGAAATGAGGCTGCTCCTTTTCTACCTATAAAACTGTGTTGTGTTTTTTGGGCAAGAATATCACAAGGATTTGCATATAGAATCACAAAGGATGCTCTTTAAATGCTCAGTTTTAATTTTTTACTTTCTTGATCAGTCTTAAACCTTTATGCTTATGTGCACTTCTGTATGTTGCCACTCCTTTTGATCTATCACATATTCACTTATGTTTCCATCTCTCAACAATAGCATAATTATGAAAGTTATACTGTTGTTATAGTCAGGCATCTTATCAAAATGCTCACTGCTCTAACAGTCTGGGAATGAGCCTATCTACACAGCAGTCTAACATAAAATCACATCTTTACAATCCTATTCCTCAAATAGCGGCAGGTTATGCTCTGTTTCTTAATTAACAAAAAAATACATTACACTGTATGAGTAAAGCCAAAATGAAATCAGCTTACCCATAACTCATCTATTTATGTCATAGTGCTCTCTAGGAGGCCTAGTAAATTAAGAGGTTTTCTGTTGCTCTTCTTTGTTTTACATGACTTGATTTAATTTAAAAATTCTCAAATTCTACCTCAGTGGCACATGTACTTTCAAGATTTTTTCATGTATGGCCATCATATTCGGGGGTAAAAATGACAACAGCATTGTCTAGACTTTGGCAGTAGAGTCAAGTACGCTGAAAATTCACTTGAGAGATGTTTTGATATCTCTGACACCTCAGAGTTCTGGACATCAGCAAAGCATACATTGTAGAAAATTTTCTGATCTCAGGTGAAAAACTCCAAAGAAGTGGCATTCAGTGTAACTCTGAACATATGGTTTGCCAATCACAGATAATTTCTTCTGAAGTACAAAAAAAAAATACAAACCAGGATTGTCCCCAGTTTGCACAGGGAGTCTGTGTCAGGCTTCAATGCAGAGCTCTAGACAGAAAAGGCATGAGAGGCTGGTATTATAGGAAAATTCAAAATGGTACAGCTGGGTCTTGATTTGAGAGTAGGACAAACATTCACAGATGAGCTATAATTTTGCCTGAGACCCCTTCTCTCTGGGGTAATGTGACAGGCAGGATGTCACTCTTCTCTCTGTAAATGAAAATATTTTTCTTGTAAATAAATAAATTTTGAATCAAAATACTATCTTTTTGTTTGTTTGTTTGTTTGAAACATGCTCCATTCTAAGAAAATATTTCACTTGGGACAAAATAAAAAGTCTTATTTTTAAATTTCTGATTTTAAAAAATTATTAAATATTGTCCTAACATCAAAGCACTCTCCATTGAGACAGTGAATGAGTCACACCTGTTACTCCACTCTTTTGGGGTGCTTTTTTTGGAAAAATTTTATTTTCGGTTATTTTTCACTTTGCTTTTTATCTTGGAGCGGAGTGACTTTGCCAGTCATGACAGGAATTTGTAGCAAAAAATGGTTTCAGCTATTAAGAAAAGAAAAGGAATTCAACAAATGTGTAGTAAGAACTTCAAAGTTCCATGCGTCTGAGCCATGTACAGCTAAAAAGAGGAGAGTTTCTGCCAGCCTCAAATGTAGAAGCTGAAGTCCTCCAATGTCATTGAAGTAAATCAAAGAAAACCTTGAAAATCTGGCAGGGAAAGTTGGGCATCTTTTCATGCCAAATGAAAACCTGGCTCAAAAGGGACTTGTGGAAATGAATAGTTCATATTCTGAAGGCAACATATATTCACAGAAAATGAAATCTTGGTTAAAACACTTTTTGAATCATGTTGAAGTGCCCATTGTAAACTGAAAAGGTCTTTCTTGATTTACTTGGCTCAATTTCTGAACTTTTTTCTTCTTCTGCTAATGGCAACTCATCAATCATTGGAGCTGTAATCAGATTTTGCAGAAGTCCATGGGCATCATTTTCAATCATTTAAACTTTGCCAGCCTGCCTCTATTTCTTATGAACCATGGGGATTAATGCCAAAGGATTTTTCCCCTTTAAAAAAATTAGCAGATGTTGATTGCATCTTTTTTGTTACACCTGACCCACTTATCACCATTTAACCGTTTCACTGCTCAGGAAATAAATGGCTGCCTGAGAGAAACAATTGCATGCAGTTCTAACCTCATCTCCTACGAAATCATCTATGGGTCAGAACCTCAAAAATTATTTGACTGTCTAAGTGCCTTTAAAATTGATAGGAGATAATTACGTAAAGTATGAATTTGATAGCAGACTTGGGTGTGGGTGAGCAGTGTGGGTTTATAGCCAGAAGCAATGCGATGTCCTATGTAAAATCCACTCCCAACAACATTGTTAGCAGTAGTTGTAGCAATAGTGATTTGACATTAGTTAACTTAGCTGTAACTTAATGCTTTGCTCACACCTTTGTGGCATTATAAACATATCCCTGGGAAATTACAGAGTCTATGCTCACATATCAGTAGAATTTCATGCTACTATTCAGTCTAGATTTAGTACAGAACCACAGCTAAAGGCAGCACTGGCTGTTTTCATGTGATGCTAATGGGTTGCTTATGACAGTTATGTCATTCCTCCTTAAGAGTCAGAAACAACACAGTTAAAATTACACTATCAGACAAGATTCCCTGTATCTCTCAAATGACTGATATCAGAATAGTTTGTACAAATCATGATGAGTGGGGAGTAGTACCTTTTGAACGTGATGGGTAGTTTATTCAGGTAGTAGTGATACAGGAAAAAGACAAAAATAGATGTACAAAGAAGGATTTCAAATGGTGGCTGACTGACTTTTCTCTGAGCATGAGTACATGAACTCAATGTGGATTCCACATTGTTAAGATTTGATCACTGGTCTCTTCTGGCCAATTTTAGAGGTTACATTTTTCCCAGTTTTATGTCTGATATGGGAAAGTGATGGCATAGAACTGGGTGAATGATATTCCCTAGGAAAAAAAAAAAAAAACAAAAATCAAGAGGATATCTCTGTTTAATGAATAGAAAATATGAGGCAAAGATATTATGCTGTATTCCCTATCCTTTACCACTTTCATTCATTTAAAGATCTCTCTTTGCCAGCCATGGGTCAGCCTCTGGACAAGTTATCCAATGTCCTTCCTGTCACGTGTCTAAAAGCACAAGCAATTTCCAGTGGGTTTTCTTCAATTCTGCAGAGGATACACCATTGTGAAATAACTTTGACATTCCCTGCAAAGCGGGAACTTGCCAACATTCTTTTTTTGTTTTTCTGTTATATAACAGTCTTCTACAGAAGGAGTCCAGAAGAGGTAGGGATAATATAAGGTTTCATTTCAATATCTTGTGCCAAATGATTTCCATTCAGATCCTGACATATGATGATACTGAAGTATTTTGAAATAAGAGGGCTTCTTGTACCAGGATTTCATTCCCTCAGCCCTACAGGGACAGCCAGTTTCTGCCCTTAAATGCAAAATTTGATCTTATTTATATTTGGTTACTCAAAGTAAATTATAATTTTATTAAACTTCATTAATTAACAAGAACATCCAAAAATCAATTATGTAATCCCACACATTTTTACCAGGTTTTACTTCTCCAATAAATGGTCTCTTCAGTCAAAATCCACATGTGCTCTCCTCTTAAACCACACTGCAAATGCAATCTTAAAATGATAATCTGAAATGCTTCTTTACAACTGATGTGTCTTGAAAGAGTTTAAATCAGATGGCCTTTTGCACTAGTGAAATCAGAAAGTAAAGCAGTCATCTAAAACAAGGATCTTTTTTTTCTTGCTTTTTCTTTTGTCAGTACGTGTAGAATTATGATTGCACAGGTAGAATATCAGCTGTATGTGTCAGGGTGATCGGTCACACAATCAAATGCAGGATCATTCTTTACCATAGATGCATTAAAAGAAAATCAGTCACATAGATTTGGCTTTCAACAGAGCAGCAGGCTGAATTTTATTCATAACAAATCAGCTCATGCTTTGGGGAAAACTACAAATCACTCCCACGGCATTATTCATTGGATTGCCCTTTGCAGCCCTCCAAGGAATTCTTATGTATTCTCTCTGCTGTTAGGCTGACAGTGACAGTGGAGGGAGGCAGAAAGGAGGAGCAACCCCCTTGGAAGGACAGCTTGGGTGTTTTTTTTTTGTGGGATGGGTGGGTGTTTTTAAAAAGTAGGTTTACATATTTGCTTTTCTTGGCAAGCAAGCACTGTAATTGAATGCATGGTGGATTATCCGGGTTTAGGTTTATTGAATTTCTTATGATTTAGCTGGAAATATCTACTTTCTATCCCTGTGAACTGATCATTAGTATTGCTAAGGCATAGGTTGCATTATTGGTCATGCATAAAGCTACTCGCTGAACTCAGAACCAGTTGTACTGAGCTCTGGACCTCACCATATAGAAAATAGCAATAAATATTCAGTAGAAAACTGAAATGGTCAGGTCTCAGTCTATGCCTTAGAACAGAGAATCAAGAGAGTTTCAAAATTCCCCCAAAAGCCATGGTTGCCTAGAAACATATATACCTCCACCTTGAACAAGCAAAAGGATTATATTAATTTACATCTTGTAACCAAAGGGGCTAAATTTCTTTTCTTCTGCCTGCTTTGCAGTCTCATCAGGGGAGTGCTGATGTGCCCAGGTCAAATGCAGCCCCACACATCTTAGAGGAACTGAGGAGGAAGATGAGGATTTTGCCAGCTGCTGTCTGCTGGGCTCTTGCTGTGTTTGTTAGCTACTTTAAAGCTAGCTCTGGTGTGGCATCCTCTAAAACCATAGCATGAGGGATCAGGTGGTGGCACAGCAGGCAAAGGCTCCAGAGGCATCAGCAGGGCAGGCTGTTGAGGGTGCTGTGGATCCACTGCTGCAGCACAGCTTCAGAGATGCCCGCTGGCTGCTGAGCAGGGCTGGGCCATGCAGTGCCTATGCTGAGCATGGCTTCTCACCAGCTCTCTCATTCCACTCTCAGGAAAGTTGCAGCAATGTGCAACACAGCTCTATCTGTCTCTAACTCCAGATTTCTATCTTAGTCCTCCTTCCTTCTCCTTCCTCTCTTCTTCACAGGACAGTAGAGGTCACCATCAGTTTTTAGCCCAGCAGGGTGGCATTTGCATTTGCTTCCACTACTGAGAAAATTTGAGCTGGCTTTGTGAACCCTGCACTGTCCATTGGAGGGATGGATGCAACCTCCACAGATCTGGACCCCTCTCCAGGTAAACCCTGAAGTGAACACATCAAGCTTTGAATTGCAGTGTCTCAGAGCTTGACAAACCATTCATTCTGCTGCCCCAGCTAGGAGGGTGGTGAAGTCTGGTGGAAAGGCAGACTGGGCAGCAGCCAGCACTTCTCTTGTGCATTGTTTCAGTGCCTACTGCTAGAATATGCAAGTCTGAATACAACTGTGCATCAGATACTTTGTGAAAGACTTTGGGTCAAGTCATCGCATGGAATTTCTCTCACTGCTTTCTTAAACCATGTTAGTGCTCCCTGGGTTCTGATCTCAGGTTTATGAAGTGGTCCTTGGGAGGCAGCCTGAAAACTCTTTTCAGTAAATCTGCTGGCTGAGAAGCCTCTCGTCAGTCTACAGTCTACAGCACAGTTCTCGGAGACACCCACCAATTGGGATATTTCAATTCATTGCTGTTCCGTCAATAATCCATGAAATGGAAGGTAGGAGATGTTCAGTGCATTTACCATGAGGCCATCCTTTTCCAAGCAATTCAAATAGTTCCTAAAGGGAAGAGCTTGCACTTTAAATCAAAAACACGACTCAGATAGTAGATGAAATGAGTAAAACAAAAAGCATCTCATGCAAGAGAATCTGACCCATCAAATATGTGCCATCTGCACAGAGGATGCGGCTTCAACTTTATTTTCTCATTAACTCTCCATACAGCCACAATGAGTATGAAGCTAGAGCAAAAACATTGCTGACTGACACAAGGAGGACGTGGGTTCAATTATTCAGCAATGCCCCCTATGAACTTTCGGAAAGTCAACTTTATGGAAAGCAACGGATGGACCTAGTAGCATTAATATAAACACGTGACATAAATCCATGCAGAAGAAATGATCTTGGAGCATCAAAACATGGATTTTCTTCCAGATGGTTCCTGACTCACCAGGAAAAATGGTAGAATTAGAAAATCAGGCTACCACTCCAAGCTGATAATAGTTTTGAAAAACAGGCAGGCAGTTAAATGTCAAATTGCCTCAAAGGTTAATTTGTTGGAACAGCAAATTTAAATGACATGCCTAGATTTGGGAATATCAGAAAGTTTAAATTTTTTTGTAGAACTGTTTTTTCATTTCCTGACATATCTTCTCTACATATGCATTTATCAGCTTTGTACAGATACTTCCATACATTCCCACACATATATGCAAACACAAATCAGAAAAGAAAGAAAAGCTTATTTCTACATGTTTCAAATACCAGAAGAAATAAAATGGTGATAGTTCAAAATGTTTCCAGGAACAAAAATTTCACTTTCTGCTTTAGCGTAGCATCAGATGAGCATCTGGCCCTTCTCTATGAAGTCAGTTGATTATTTCCAACAAGATAGCCTCATTTTCCTCCTAGCATTCACTGGCATTAAAACCAGGGGTGACAACATTTTTGTAAGATCTTTCCTTCAGATGTTTAGACCTAAAAGCCACATGGAGTATACCAAACATTAATTTATTATACCTCTGCCTTTGAAGACACAGGCAGGTGAAACCCTTCCTGCTTGAACCTATCCACATTTCCTATTGAACTCATAGAAAATGCCCCATGGTATAAAAGTGCCCAGATAGCAGTGCAATAGAAGTACTTGGGTAGATAATTTAGTTAGTGTCAGAATTGCTCCTTAATTGAATCTTTTTTTGTGATTTCCATGAGACATCTGGGAATCTTTAAATTTCTTTCCCCAGGCATTGAACTGAAATTGATCGCCTACTGTTTTAAAAGAACTAACCTAATGTTGTGATTAGTTAAAAATCTTTTAGACGAAAGAGATGAAACAGAAATAAATTGAAAGCATTCTGGCATCTATAGGAGTTAATACAAGCTTGCTTCCCCTCTCTGTGGTTTCTAATTGAATTCTGTATGAAGCAGGTTGTAACCTTTCTTCCAGTACCTGATGGAAATATATTGTATCTTTGTCCTACCTTCAAGATCAAGACACCCACCTTCTGCTCCATGACTCAATAGTGAATAACAAGGGGAACGAGTTATGAAGCCAGAGTAGCTGGCTTGACTAATTAATTCTGTTGTTATCAAAGTGCTTCTATCAATGTACAGCAGGGAGTGGGAGAGGGACATTAGAAGAAGAGGGAGAAAGGAAAGCCATCTTGTGGGGATATTACTAATCTATTACTGCTTTGGAAATGATGTAAGAGAAATCTTAAGAGCTCCTAAACAGTCTGGTGGAGAGGAAAAGCAAGGACATGACCCATACTCATTTGTGATATGAATGGGAAAGAAAAATCTTAATAGGCACAGAAACTCCAGCTGCTTAACCAATATAACTTTTCTAGGCCTTTGCACAGTTAATAATATTTGTCAATAGGATGTCTTCTCCAGAACATGAAGGTTTTAGGAGCAGTGAAGGGTAATCTTTGTAACAGTAAGTGTGAAGAGCACAGTTGCCTCTTCAGTTCACTGCCAGTCATGACTCACACGTTTAAGTCCTGTTTCAATAGCATAAACTGAGCTCCCAGGACACTGTCTCTAATAGGCTCGAATGCTTCTCAAAATTATTTCAGCCACTACAGGCCAAAGTTCTTTAAGGCTACAAATAGAGCAAAGTGGACTTGCCTGAAATTCCTTTCCTGCTTTTCAGAGTTTGTGGGTAACTCCTCACAGATGGACTTGCAGCTTTGTCTGCTTTAATGCAGACAGACCAGCCCATGCCAGCCCCTCATGAGGAAGACGACAGGCTCCCAAAGTCTGTCCTGGCCAAGAGCCTAGGGATTCATACAGGGCTCTTGTGAAGTCGGGCACAGTCAGAAGTCCTGACAGGCCATGTGCAAAGGAAATCTGGATGCCCTGCAGGACCCTATCTGTAGTGGTTGTATCAGATTTTGTTGGAGTTGCACTATGTTACAGGGCCCCAATGTTCATTGCAATTCCATGTGGCTAGGTATTGGTGTGAATTTAAATGAAGTTGTCTCATTTTTGCTATCCTCTTGTGGTAAAATAATTTGAGAACTAAAAAGACAAAGAGGATTGTAAATTTAATGCTCCTGTATACACATAGAATAGATAGACTTCCTTGGCTTCCGTCATAAAGAAAAGGTATTAACATGTAAAAGTTTCAAAGTTGAATTGTATTAGCCTCTTTCCTTTCTTCTTTTTGCCCAGTAACTCTGAAGATAGAGCACTAGAGATGTATGGTCAGCTTTTTCCTGTCCCTGTCTCAGAAGTTAGTGTGGAAAAGGCTGCTCAAACGCATTGTGTTTCACTGTTAGTGAAAAACCTTCTTCCAGGTTTTGCACAAGTGCTGCCCAAACATCACCAGTTCTCTTTTTTTGAGGATAAGGGCCTAAAAGAGGAACAGAACAATTGAAATCAAAGTAATTCAGAGAGGATTATTCCATCTGCCTCCCTAAAACGCATCAGGTAGGTTTCTGATAGCAAAGTGCTGCAGCAGTCTGAGATGTTCATATTTCTCCCAAGGCTCGTACATCATACAGATTTTAATAAATAATTGAAAAAGCACTGAAAAAAACCCCAAAACCTCCACAAAGATCTTGACATTGTAGTTCATATCTTTCTAAATACATTCATTATCCTACAAAAAGTGCTGAGGACACTTCTTTGTGTGCTGAAATGAATAATTGATTTTTCATCTGATACACACACCAACCAATCAAAAGAAAAATCAGCTCTGATAACATTTAATTGGGGAGGGTTAGTATGGAAACAAACAGAAAAGCATTTCAGTTTCAGATTGAAAAGAACATTTTATATAACATATCTCTTTCTTATCCTATGCTTGTAAAGAAAGCCAAAGAAATTATTTGGTATATTAATAATCCATTGAAATTCTCTGACTTTGTAACCCAGTGGGTAGTATAGTCACATTCTAAACTCTGTTCCTGCGTTTAATCCCTGCTCATCCCCACCTGGGAATACTATGGATGGGAGCTATCAAATCAGATATTTATGGTGCACAAGCTGTATCTGATTCCTGTTTGAAAACCTATATCCAAGTAAAGGCCTCTCCCCCAAAAATATGAGAAGAACTTGCTGTTTAGAGGAAACTGATACAGGTGGGTTGAAAATTATGTTGTTAAATTTTTATGTCTTCTACATTCCTTATGTCTTTGCAACTTTATATTTCAAATTGTTATCAAAAATCATGCTGTACATTTCAACTTTTGAGAGCTAGACCTGTGCTTTGTTAGACCATTTGTGGGACCAGAAATCCTTTTTTTTTCCAGGTGGACATTCCCACCTCTTTCCCCTTGCCTTGTAGCTGCATTTAGTATGGTGCTAAGTAATGCTTCTCTTCCTTTCCAATGAAAATATTTTATTTTCGAGTGTGTTCCACTTTAAGAGCAGGAAGTTTTTCCAAACTGAACCCCACAGACAGACCTTCATTGTATTTTAACTAAGTCAACATATTATCTGTAATGTTTATCCATTGACAAAGGTACACCCAGAAGTAATATTGTAATTGTGATTTGAAGCAGATTGAGAAAGATAATATGTACTGATTTTATGAAAAGGAAATTTGGGTTTGCTGCTTCATAATGTTACTACTCTGTTTTTTGTAAACGTTTTTTCCGTGTCAAATTTTTCTCTCTTCCATTCTGTTGAATCAGACCATCCAGGTCTCCAAATTACTGATACAAGTTGCTGTCTGCAGTGCATTTCCTATTAAATCCTCACTAATCCTCAAAATCTCTTGAGAGTTAGTCCTTTTTACCTTCCGTCTCCAAAAATACTGCTGAAGCAAGTAGTTTGATAATTGAGGATTTTCTTTTTCTTCAGAGGAGTGTTTTATTTTTTGCCATCATAACAAATGAACTTTTCTGATAAGTGTTGGAAACAAACTTCAGACGGGTATTGACCAGGAAATTCTTTCAAATGTGCTTCACTTTGAGCTAGATCTTTGGCTGGTACAAACTGGCATACTTCCTGCAAAGCTTGCAGAGCTGTAACAGCTGCAAATCTGGAGCAGAACTAGCTCCCACCTATCCTACTGAATGAAGAATTGTTCTCCACAGTGTGTTCTGCAATGTTTCAGCTGCAGCTATTCTTCAATGTCTGTTTTGTGCTAAGACCAGGTTGATTTTTTTTTTCCTCCAACTCTCCCATTGATCAGACGAAGTGTTTCTTTTAATTAAGTTTTGTATCTACTGGAGGTATGTTGCAAGTGCAGCATTATTTCTTTTTTCTCCTGATGAGGTGCAAATGTATGGGATTTGGAGACAGCACAGAGATGAGGTGACATGTTGAAGAGAAAAGGAGAGATCAAGAAAGAAATTCCTTTCCAAAGATGATTGGCAAAAAACATTTTCTTTTTGTGTTTATGTTTTTCTGTAAGCTGATGCTTACATTATTTCCATGTTTCACAATTCTGAGCTCTTTCTTAAGGCCCTAGGATTTTAAACAACAGCTTATACCCTTTGCTGTGTTTTTATGATGCTTGGGGTTTGTTTGGGGACTTTTCTTTCTTCCATGGTATTTTGAAAAAACACTCCACTTTCTACAGAGTGTATCTGCCTGTGTGAAGAGCACCTCTTTCATTGCTGGACATAAGTGGAGTGGTTGGGGTTTGTAGGCTTATTTTAAATGATGTGTGGACTTGCTAATTTGTTTTGTTTTCCCCTGTGCTTATGTTCTCATGTAATTCCTCACAGGAGTCAGCTATTTTTGTGCTCCTTTTTATACTTTCTTCACAGTAGACAGGAGGCAAAGTTCCTGCTCAGTGGAATTGCTCTTTCTATCATGTATTGTTTGCCTGTGCTAAAACTAAAGGATTCAAATGAAGGAGAGCAAAGGAGCCTTGACATTCTCTTCTCTTTCTTGGCCAGGCTACAACCCTGACACAGGCACTCAACATGCAATTCTCCTAGCATCAACCACAAGCAAGGGAGGATGATGACTTGTCTTCTCTATCATGCAATTGCTTACAGATTTCTTCAGAGTGGGAGGGAAGGATTTCTTCATAACTACTTAAGGCTTGAAGAGTCTTTAAGATTTTTCTTCTCCATTCAAAACACAAACTTTTGAATATGAAGCAACTTTTAATGTCATCTCCCCCGTTTCCAGGGAACACACTAAAGATTTTTTACCAGGACTATTTGTACACATCAAACATAATCATATATCAAAGAAGACATGATTTCACAGCTCAAACCATCTTCCTCCATGTTTCCAGTAGGATGCCAGAATCATTTTGTTTTGTGTAACAGTATCATAATTCCGTTGTTCCACGTTCACATTTTTCTATGTGGGAGAGCCTCAGAAGTTTCTTATCTCAATTTGTATTTAGGGTCTTGAAATTCTTCATCATTAAAAGCTGCATTGATCTTCTGGATGTAATTACATCTGTCTTCCTGTAATTATTAATTTCTTAATAGCTTTATGAAGGGCTCCTTATTCCATCTTAAGTGCCATTTGGATGCCCTTTTTCCTCTTACACAGATTGAACCAGTAATAATAAAGCTTACAGAAATTCAGCAAGTGCTCTACAGATACTGTATGCAGTGATGGTTTCACTTACCTGTGAAATGCAGCCATCTCTAGAGTGGAAGGCACTAAATATTTTAACAAAAACTTGTAAGTACAGCATGACTTTATGAAAGAACGGAATTAAGAAGTGTACGTAAGTACCTCATATTTGCACCAAACTTCTGGGTCAAAGAACTTTCTAGATTGTTCTATTCCCAACATAAGAAATGCAACTTGAACGTTCCTTTTCAGGAGAAGGATCTGATATCCCAATGATCTGTCTCATCTTGGAGACATTCAGCAGCCTTCGTGTGTGCGAAACAGAGCAGGCAGTAATCAGATATGGGTTGCACTACATATATGTGGTATATGTGGTTTGAAGGAGATTAATGTTAAGTTTTAGATGGTACTGGATGCTCCATCTGGCCATGGATGTGCTCACCTTTCTGCTAAGAGCACACATTTGAAGTCGGTGAAGTTTTAACATGTAGTTCAGTCCCTGGTCTCACTGTTAAATCTTCCCTTGTGGTGGCACTTTCCAAGACAGAGACTGCTCTCAAAACTATTCTGCTGAGAGCCCTATTCCACCTTTTTTCCATGAAAGGTATGGAAGGCAAACAAACAACCGTCATACCTTCCTAACTTATTAGAGCCAACAGCACTGGGTTTAGTGTCAGCAGTATAGAATCCTAGGTTTTAAGGATGCAATCTTAAAAACCATCAAGTTCCAAGCCCCTGCCATGAGCAGAGGCACTTTCTACTAGACTAGGTTGCTCAAAGCTTCACCCAGCCCAGCCTTGAACACTTCCAGGGTTGAGACATCTCTGTATAAGACAGGAAACATCAGTACAGTCACATTTACTTGAAATTATTTAGGTCACAAAACACTAGCAAACGTTTTGGACAGGTCTCAGCAACGTGCCTGAGAAGATGGACCTCCTGCCTCACCCCGAGATGTGCAGTGTGACAGCCAAGTTGCTGTATCAAACATGGAACTTGCAGCCCCAGGACAAGGCTGAATAGCTCTTGCACTACAAAACCACCCCTACTGCCCAAGCTGGCACAGAAAGACAGCAACCGCCTCTGCTGCCCAGCCCACTAAGCTTTGGGAAATGTAGCTGACCTGCATCTGTATAATAAATACCAGCTTTAATGCTTTGAACCAGTTCAAAATATTTGGCAACAAAGCGTTCTTTGAAAGTTTCTTTCTTCTACTCACTGCAGTAATTACAGCAAGTTACCCCAAACCCCACACTCAAAGGAAAAGTGCAAATATTCTTTTGAAGTTCTTGACCTGCCTTGGGAGCAATGGATTTCCTTTTGCATCCCTACAGCCTTTAAACAAACAGAACTGTTGCCTTGCCTTTGTTTAGCTTCCCCTGCTGATATCGGTTAGGTTTTCATCTGACTCTGCTGTAATTTCCAGTGAGATGCTTTCCCTTTAAACTATAGAGAATGCCAAACCCCAATCGTTTAGTGATCCATGGTACAGTGCAAGGACAGGATTTTTTGCCATTCCAGTGATTCCTACTCAAGCAGCTGAGGTCATGGTTGCTTCTCCTACCTGTTTGAAGGGTTTTTTTCAGAGTGATACTGTGTTCTTTGACAATGCTTTAAATACCTGAAAAAACTGCAAATCAGCATCAGCTGTGGGGAAGTGACACACAGGTGAGCCTGAAGTAAGACACCCTCCCTTTCCTGAAGGGTTATTACCTTGAGCATACAGCAATTATTCAGCATTCAAGCTCAGAGTACACACAGCGAGAGCTTCTGTCTGAGGCAAAGAGTGTCTTGCTCTATTAGCTATTCCCAACTGCATTCTGTCTTACTGAGGCTGATGGTCTTTTTGGCAAGGATTCAGGTAGGAGCATAGTCATACCAGTGTTTCTTGGTGCTAAGGTGTCCAGGAGAGCTGGCAGCAATTTTGAGCCTGTCCTTGAAATTATGTTCTATTCCACTGCATTGACCATCTCTTAGCTCAGAGAAGTTTGCTTTTTTTTAGCTATTCTAATAAATTTGAAATTATTTTTACTTTGAAGGGGGTTTCATTGTTGTTGTTTGCTTGTTTGTTTGTGTTTAGTTATTATTGGGAGACTATTAAGCAATTGCAATAAATAATGTGAGTCTGTTATTGAATAATGAAGTTTCGGATACTCTATTTTTTAAATGGGGAATAAATATAATATTTTTATGGGAGTTTAGGTGCTTTAAATAGCTAAGACTGACACTTGGGTTGACACTAAAAAGTAGGTATTGATCTACTTTGCATCATGTATATCAGCATAGTTCCATAAAAGATGGATGGGTTTTTTTATTTAGATACAGAACAAGGCATTGTTTTCACCATGTATTTAGATTGTGTCCCTGTATGTCTGAAAACAAAATAAGTCTTGACTCAATACACTGGACTTGCTTGGAAATGTTTGACAGAGGTCAGTGTGAGACCTGCTCCAAGAGGAGGTTTGGAAGAGGTCCTTTTCCAAATAGGTTGCAGCTGAAGAACAAGACAGGGATTAGCAGAAAGGTGTGGACCTTAGGCTCTAAGTCTCACAGAAGTAATGTTCCCAAATACAACAGGAATTTTAATCTTCCAGCTATCTCCCAATGAGAATAAGTTATTTCCCTGTTCAGTCTGCTATGGTGCAGTATTATGACACTGGATGTGATTGGGGTTTTTGAGATTTGGTCCTGTTCCTGCTGTTGGCCCACAGTGTGTACATATAAACCAGCCTCATCCACATCCTATCTCTGCCTAAACTTCCAGAGGGAAGGACTGAGCAGCACTGTTAAAAACATGTTAGGAGGAAGAGTTTTGAGGTAATGACATTTACTTTTATTCTGATCAAGACTAAAACCAGAAAACCCTGGGGAGAAAGGGGAAAAATTATGTTATGCTTGGATGGACTTAAAAATGCAGAGAAAAAACCACAAGCTATTTCAATATTCGATGTTACATTTAAAATCTGCAGAATATATGCCTAGAACCCGGTTTAAAATGAAAAATCAAAGAAGCTTTGTCACATATTTTCATTACATATTACCAAATGTTCCCCAGTGAAATCTCAGCTGAACAGGGCATGAGATAATTCTGTGCAGATAGAAATTCTATTCCCACAGAGCTACATTTTGCAATTCCTACTATTTTTTCATCTATGCTTTTCTTGAACAAAATCAATCTAATCACAGCACTTAGACTGACAGGATCTCCAAGTATTGTCATAATAATAATAGCTACTAAAAGGACTGCATCAAGTGTTTCTACTTGTTCAGCCATACAACTCACATGTTGTGTTTTAATCCTTTTGGTTGCTGTCTCAGTTCTTAACAATGCTAGAAGGTGTGATCTGCAACTAAATATTTCCCAGCCCAAAATCAACTTCATGTAATGAAAGTAACCCTGGAGATAGCCATTGAGGTTATTTTTCAGAGATCCATCATAAAGCTTTTTGTATTTACTCCCAATATTGTTTTGCTTTATTGTCTTCTTGTCACTGCAGTTATATGCTTCACATATTTTCATTGGAATATAATCCTCTTCTGTGTGGATTTGTGCAAACCAGCTTTTGCAAATGCAATTTATTTTTCAATTGGTTTATCAAAGAGCACAGTCATCTACTGGATTAAATGAGCTCATTAGGAATCTAAAACTTTCAGCTTTTATAACACAGTTTGTATTATTTTTAGACATCTTTTCTTTTTTCTTCTACATCAAACTCATTGGTCTGTAATATAAATAATGTACACAGACAATGAACTGGTATGAAATCACCTTTCTTCTGGGTAACAGAGAGTTTTACTTTGTGCATACAGTGGTCTGTCTTCTTGTTGATGTATCCTGAGGATAGGGAAGAAATTTATGACAGTCCTGCTGAAAAGGCTAATGGAAGTCTGAAGCATTTTCCTGACCTCTGGCAGGTTTCTTGGAACCAAGAATAAAATTGGAAAGTGCACTGTGTTGTGATGATGCTAGGCATTTAGAGTAAATCCCTAAGAATTTTCAGCCAAAATACTGAAACTTTCATCTCTGAAGCTTTGATTGATTTCAACTACTGTGGAATAGTGATTCATATAAGTGATTTTTACCAAGATTTAGGCAAGGGCAATTTTGGAATTATTTCATTAACAGAACTCATCTCATTTAGGAGTTTAGCATATTAATCATCTCGTTTTCCCTCCATTTTTTTGCTATCCATTTCCACTGTGATATGACAGTACTTTTGGAACTCTCCCTTACTTTTATCTTCTTTAATTTCTTCAGCTCTAGGGAAAAAATACTGGTGCTTCACTTGTAATACTGCATTTTTAAACAAATGGTACATGTTTTTCTCCCCAAATCTAGATTTTTTCTTTTAATGAAACAAGCCAACTGTATCTTATGATACCAGTTTAAGTGGAGTTTGAGGTACTTCAGCAATGTGGTTACTTAATCTGTGTATGATTTTACTTGGGGTATTTTTCTGGACCAAGTTCAGACTGACATCCTAGTACTTGATAGTCTGTGAAGGACACCTTGGTGATAGTCAAAACTGAAAGCTGAGATGTTAAAACTGTTTTGTTTGCTCTAACCTTGGTGAACATGGTTAACTTAGATTCATGGTTATGTTGTCCTGCTCTGCATCAGGAAACACAAATTTAAGTTTTACTTCAGATTTGTTTGAAGAGGAAAGTTCAGCTTCTTTGCCATGCATTTACTATTGGAATCTCTGCAATCCTAAAACATCACACAGCACTTTTCAGGATTATGACTTTTGGCCCATATTTGCTAAAATAATTTAGTGCTGTTTGCTTTAGCTACTTGTGAAAATGTTGGAGGGTATTAGGTGCTTTCACATTACCAAGATCAGTTTGGTGATAAAGGGCCAAATCACTTCATGAGCTTAGTCTTTTTTTTTTGTTCAGTTCCTCAGCTCCTTGTCTGGATATTTTTTTTCTTTTAAATGAAGATAATAGCAGGTTTTATGGTATCAGAAGGATTGTATAGATAGATACACTAGAGATTGAGACATTCTCATTGAAGTGGTCCCTGCAAGTTTCTTCTCCGAGTATAATTAATATATTCTGCAAGGCAACTGTGCATATGCTCATTTTAACTTGTTTTGCAGTAGAAGGAGGAACTAAATGTGTGCTTAATCTGAAGCTCATGCTCAAGTGCTTTGTTGAATCAGGCTCTGTAATAACATTACAGTCTCTTCTAAATAGTGTTTCTCTCTTCCTATGCTTCTGACTAGATTGAACAATGTACTGCTTAATTACATCGGAGCTACTGAATATTGGCATTCAGCTCAGCCACAGGTAATGCTTCCGATTTCACTGTCCTCTTATCTAACAGATGTGACATCTTTACACTGGAGTGTCTCATCCTCTAAAGAGTAAGCCGCTGTTGTAATTAATTATATATAAAAAAGCAAGAAAACACAGCTCAAAAACGTATTTTGCCAATAAAGTTGCCAAAAGAACTTCATTTTTAAATCAACCTGAAAATTAGGCTCAGAATTATGCAGCTTCTCACTTATGGAGACACTTCATGGAAAGCGGAATGAAATTCCATAAGAGGATAGCTCTTCTGAAATTTCATTAAAATCAGCAAAACACACAAGTATTGAAAACTAGGCTGACTTGGAGACCTGTCCATGAATTTGGACATCTTGTTTTGCGTGCAAACAAGGCAGCTGACCTGTCTTTGTGTACTGAGAGGAAGCCAGATCAAAGAACAAACCTCATTAGCTGCGTGAGGCTTTTACCTGAGATGTCAGTAGAAATATCACCCTTATGTGATAGTCAGGGAAATGAGTAAGGACTGAGTCCATTCCCCTAGCAAGGATTTCCTGAACTGTGCCTGTTCTGAAAAAGGCTCAGGCTCAGTGCAGGGGAGTAGAGACAGAATTAGGAAGGATTTCATGGCTGCCAGTAGAAAGACTTACTGCCCTAAAGAACAAAGGGATTTGGAGGACAAATGAAGGAGAAAAATAGCTGAAAGAAGGGACAGGAATAAAAATGGCACAAACTTTTTAAGCTTAGTATAGCATTTAGATGCACAAATCCTATTTTTGTCTTGGGCTGCATATCTCAGGCTATGTGCACAACTGGCAGATAGCACAGGCATTAGGTCTCATATCTGCTATAAAAGCCCTCAACCTCCACATTAATTCAGCTTGCAGAGATATTAGGCAGACTTCTCCAGGGCTGTGAAAAAGTCAGTACTACAGCAGTGAGGTCAAATAACTAGCCAACCTGCAACTTCAACAATGGAGCAAATCCTGCACAGACACAGAGTAAGTGGCATTGCTGTCTTGTTCACAAGAACATTTCAGAAAACATCAAAAAAAAAAAAGGCACAGTCTCACACCTGTGTCTTTAAAACTAAAAAAAAGACAATAAGGAGTATAATAAAGGTAACATGAAAATGGTTTGAGACAGCATCTTTATTCTAATCTGACTTTATCTGTTGATGAATGAAAATTGGCATTCTCCTCTTGAAAAATTAAATCAAGCCTTGATGAAATATACAAATCAATCAATTTGTGTATTTAAGGTTTCTTGTATAAGCAATGTCAAACAAGATAATGTATCCAGGCCCACAGTGCTCTTTATAAGTCTTTTAGCATGTTCCTATTTGGAGGTATACATTTTATGGGAATTGATGATTCGGAATAGGTTCATCATTCATTTCACTACAAAAAAGAGCAACGGGTAGATATGATAAATTGGTAACTACAGGCATCAACATATTTTTAATGCTCTTGATCAATTGCTTCCCTCAGACTTTGTCTGCAATGCAGGGTGGTTATGGTAGTTCACAGAACTTAATAATACAAAAGTGTTTAAACAAATGATTGTGGGTTTTTCATGTTTTACTGAGTAGATACAGTACAGTTTAAAATGCTACAGTATTCTTAAAAAGTTGATGAACGCTGCATTTAAGCTGAGACAAGACTGCTGTCAGATTGGTACAGTGATGTGTCTGACACACTGTTCAATCTTACTGCCCCAAATCATGTAGTAGTAATTTCTACTTTGAAAAATCTCTCTGTAAATTAAGATGCTTCATGACCAGCTTGCAGCTGAGTGATAAGAAGTTACAAGTACATCACCAGAGTTGCTGTTGAACTGTTTTCAGGTTTTTCATTTTTTTTTAATAAAAAGAAATTCCATCTAATGAATCCCCTCCTCTGCCAGTCGCCCAGAGATGTTTTCAGAGATACTCTGCTTTCACATACGTTGCACATATCTTTCTCCTAAAGGCTTAGAGTAATATTTACACACACACACACACACACATATATATATATATGTAAAAAAGTGCATCCTTTTCTGTTTGGGCAGCTGCAGTTCTTTTCCAGATCTCCCTCAGCTGGGTATCTGTTACTGTTGCCAGGACACAAGGCTCATTGAAGTGAACAGATATTAAAAGGCTTTGCATCAGCCCTTTCTCCTTTGAGATAACTTTATCTTACCTGAATTAGGCCATGTATGCTCCAGGCAATGAGAGATGATCTAGGGATAACAGTGTCACAGGAGATCATACAGTCTGGTTAGGAAAGTGGGACTGTTTAGCCTTCTGCAGAAACAGAGTGTTTCAGAAACAGCATCATGCAAGTGTCCTTGTACAATTTTGGGGTGAAGTCTGTATCCCTGAATAGTGTTAGTCATTTCTAGCTCTAGCATTTGCACATCACGTACCATTGCATATATCCATGAGGTCTTCAGTGGCCCCTGCTACCATAATGATCTGTTTAACTCTCTGGAATAAGGCCAACAAAGTACAGAAAGTACTCAGTGTCCTAGGTCATGTTTCTGAAGTATGACTGTTTGGAAGATGATAGCAAATGGTATAAGTTGTCCTCAGTAAATAGTCATCATTATAACTTTTATAGTCTCAGTTGATACTATCATTTAAGCAGAGAGGTAAGAAAGGGTACTGTGCACACAGGGGAGGCTCAGTTTTCTGCTGGTCCCCAAAGCTAAAGCCTCCCTTGGAGCGGTTTCAGTCCTGCTACATCAGCTGTACTGTGTCGTGCCTCATTATTACAGATGCACCTCTTTTGAGTCACCAATTCTATACTCATTAGTGTGACAGAGTGTATTACTAAGAGATCTTGTGGGTAGATACAGAGAAAAATATTTGTCTTCACTTTGAGTTGCTCTCAATTGCAGTGTTGTGAAGGTAAGAAAACATTGCTCATGTCAATGACTTTAGAGATTGATCTGCAAACAAACTGTTCCTTCAGAAGAGCTGAATGCATGACTTAGAAATAAATGTTTTAAAGCTCCTCTGCCATTTACCTGTTACAGAACACTGTATCATGCATCCTGTGTCTGCCTAAATTGCACAGGTTTGAAAGGTGAATAGATAGTTTTTCATAAAGACAAGAATTAAACACGTTTCACTTTCCTTCATCACAAGATCAGCCTTTAATTCATCTTGTAACCACTACTAGTCAGGCTTATGCCAAAGTGAAATGCTCAGTTCCCACAAATACATTTTGTTGCATAAATTCACATGGTTGGAAAGAATTTCAAGTGGTCATTTAATTCATCCATCTGTGCTGGTGTTAATGCTAATGAAGAGTTGTCCAATCTGCCTTAAAAGATTTTCACCTTGTCTCCTTCCCAGGACATCTATATTATTCCTTACTTTTGCTTTCTGTCCGAAAGTTCCTCTCTGAAGGCAACTTGAAACTCACTTGCTCAGTTCACACATATAAACTTTCAACATGAAGGTCATGCTCTTCCTTTTGTTTTTTTCCTAATAGTCTTTAGTAATAGACTAATAGTCTATTTCTTCCTCAAAATTCTCAAACTTTTTTCTTTTGTAGCCACGTTCTAGGTTGCCTTGTGGTTTTTACAAGTGTTCTTTTCAGGTGATAAACATTTTCTTCATTCATTTTTGAAATCTGCTTGACAAACTCCTTCTGAGCTGTGTTCCTTATATATTGAATGAAAAGAATAAACAGTGGATTTTCACGTTTATATGTGCTGATAAGATGTTTGTGGAAGGGACAGGTCATAAATGAACTTGGAACTGTGTCTTTCTCTGAACTATATTTTTAAATATAATCTCATTTCCTCAATTTTGACATTAATAATTTGCAGTTTTCTTCAAGGTCTCTTGTGTCTCTATCCCTGTTTCTCTCCCTCTTTGGGGATCTGTTTTTGTCCAGAGTGTTGCTAATTGATTATGTTAGTGTCCTCTAGGATAGGATGCTTCTGCACTTGAAAATTCCTGGAGGGTTGCGTGAGAAGAATTTCTTGGCCTGAAAAGCAAAGCCTTAGGTGGATAAAATATGTAGGACATGTACCAGTTTCTCCTATGGTGCTTTAAAACCAACAGAGTTTTTGAGTCTACAACTGTGACCAAGACAAGGGCGAAATCTGAAGGTTTCTGAAGACTTATTCCTTCTCAAAAATGGTGACCGCTGTCCAGACAGATGATTTATTTGTCTCTGAGGTAGGTACTGGTTTCTGAGAGGAAAGTTCTCAAGGAATCATCAACAGACCACAAGTATGGAGTGCTTAAGGGCTTGCCTCTTTTTTAGTACTACTTAGGTTTTACATATGCAGCTGGAGAAATGCGTATTCCCAGTGGCCCAGGGATTCAATCAGGATGGAAATACTATTTGAAATTTTGAATGCAAACCCCAACTGAAATGACATCCCCACGTGAAGCAGAGACGTTTGTCATTTGTTACTGACAAGTTTGGTATCTAATTCCTCACAGCTTTGACTATTAACAGTGAGCTGCATAACTGAAACACGACATGCATGAAAAGGGATGTCAGTTTTCTTTTCCAGTCTGGAAATGTCAACCTTTCCCTCAACTAATTTCTCTGGCTTGGTGAGTTTACAGCTTAATTTTTGTTTAGACAACAAGTTTAGATTCAAGGTGCTATCCAACTTATTTCTTCCGACACTGTCTTTAACTCTCCAAACCTGACAAAGGAGATACTATATGTATTTCTGAAAGAAAGGAGTTATTCCTTCTGACTACCCAAGATGAAGTGTTCTTCAAGGTGCCCCACTTGTTCTCTGCTTTGTTCTTTCAGCTTCATCAGCACCAAAATGGAGATATCAGTAGTTATTCAACTTGAGGTTGTACCATTTCCAACAATACTGGATTCAGAGCCACTGAGAGTGGAGCAGGTGGTATCTGAGCATAGAGCAGCCTTGAAAATACTGTTTTTTGCTTCAGCCTGTGATGCTCTCCCACACTGGTCACCTCTTCCCAACTGCATCCACCAAGGTTCTCCACTTCTAAACATCTCAAACAGCACTTACCCAGGTGGTGAGATACAGTAGAAGAAGAGTAGCATGCAAAGAATGTGCCAGGGAAGGAGGAAAGAGGCACAGGGAAGAAAATCTTCGGGAGATTTTTGTAGGGCATATTCCACAGTCTGCAGGGACACTTTGCTCATTTCCATGCTTTCATCTACATAAATTAATCCAGCTTATATCTGGATCCCAGAATTTTAGGAACGCATCTAGAATTCTGTGTCCATGTGGTGCTAAATCATTATTTCGTTTTGCCTTTATTTGAAGTGAAATTAAAACTTAGCAAAGTGTAGAAGCAATTCCTTGCAGTCTTCAGTTGTGATATTTGCCTTTTTGGCTGGCAGAGGAGATTGAAAGAGGAGATGCTAAGGTTTGTGCTGAGGAACATGGTGTTCACAGTAAGGAACAGTTAAGGTCCTCAGGGTTCGATGTTGTGGAGGCAGAATTTGTACTATGTCACCACTGGGTTTCATAGTCATTAGTGTCTGATTGCACTGACATTATACTTTTATAAACTTGTCAAGTGTTTCTCAAGTTGCAAGCTATTTGCTTTCATCAAAATACAAAAATTTTTCATTCTCTATAATTGTTGTTACTTAAGTCTGTAATCTGTAGAAGCACAGATTTTAAGTTTGTTCTTGCTGGTCTCCTAAGTGGCACAACCCATAGAACATCACCTCATAATTGTTGCATAAAACTTTACACTTGGCCTAGAACAATACATGTCAAGAATGTGTCACTGTGATGTAAAGATCTGAATTGCTGGAGAATCTTAATATTTTCTCCAATATTCAGTTTTTGACCAGAAGTGGTAATGCTGAAAATCTTAGATGCCTCATTTCACTTTGAAAATGTGATGCTTCACACAACCTCCTTAAAAATACAACATGCCCTGTTAGGCACCATGGAGAGAGATGAATGTTGAACACACCAGACTGACACTGGCTGATATCCAGTAGTTTCAGTGTGATATGGTAGACAGTGAAACTGGTAGAGGAATGCTTAATTGTTACTAAGGGAAAAGACTTTTTCAAGAGATCTTTAGACACTTCTTATACTTGTAACTCCTGGGATTAGTTAGTAATGATCAGAGGCATTAACCTGTAGGACTGATATTCTCATATCCGTGTCCTGGCAAGGACACAATGTTTCACTGGTCAAAGGCATGAAAATTATTCCAAGAATATGAATGAACTACTCTGGGGCTCTATAATAGCTGGTTTTTAAAAAAAGGAAGAATAAGATTAGAATGTTTCTATGGCAAATAACAGACCATTTCCTTAATATGCAAAGCATTTATTTTTATGCAAGCTGTGCTTGTGTGGTTTCTCTGGACAGGAATCCAAAGCAGCTGTGCTTTTCTATTTAATTCCTCCGTAGGTTATAATGAAGCATGCTCCCAAACTACTGAACAGTATTTAAGGCTCTATTTTTAATCTTGCCATTCTTATCTTGTTCCAAACTGTCCGAGTTTTGTATCTCATGGATATTAAGTTGACAACAGAATTAATAAAAAGAAGTGAGAAAAGATAGAATCTTGTTGTTCCATAATGCAGCCAATTTCCCATTATTTCCCTCTTGTTAACTGCACGCTGGAAGCAACTGCCCTCTCACTTTGCTCTGGTGTGAACAGTATAAAATCAGAAAACTTCTCTCTAGACTGAAAAAACATTCAAAGACATAGAAAATGTCCAGAAACCTTATCTGTGAGGGTAGAAAGAGTATGTCCTAGATCCTGTTTTGTGTGATTCCACTGTGTTTGCAAAAGGCTGGATTTGAGTGAAGAATGAAGGGAGTTGGTTCGTTGCCAGACTGAAAAACTGCTGCTATGAAGAAAAAGCCTCCTTTCTCAAAAGAGACATTTTCTGGAATTAAACATGCTATTTTGACAGAAAGAGTCTGAATGCTTCATTTAGAAAGCACTGATGTGAGATGGTCTAGCTTTACCAAATCTAAACGCCTTGGTGTGAAAAGAGATAAAGTGCATGGGCTGATCCTCAACACAAAATCATGCCTGAAAATTAAAAGTAAAATCATTATCCAGCTCCAGCAGGGCTGGGTGCAAACACAATGCTGATGGTGAAGACAGCTGGAGGAAGGGACTCTGCAGTACCCGTCACCCTGAGGGAATCTGTCCTGGTCCTGCCCACCTTACCTGGCCTACATCAAGGTGTCCTAGGACTTCTCAAATCTCCTTATGTCCATTCCCCAGAACTCCAAAGCAGGAATCTGCTGCTCTATGCTATCCTACGTTTATTCTCTCATTGTGAGTCTGATCTTGCAGGTAACTAGAAACAAACTTCAGCTCTGTGGAAACCCTTGTGCTGTGTCAAGTCCTTTGGGAGAGAGCAGCTGGGCTGAGCAGATCACTTCCAAAAGAGGTATGTCCATCTCTAATGTGGCACCCAGTGCCATCTGTCTCCAGCACTGGCTATTCTCTACTGATAGATGATGATTAGTTCCTCCTGTAGCAGCAAGGTCTGCACTGTGAGGGATATAGATTAGCATTTCATCATGCTTACCTGACACACCTGACCTCATAAAAACTCCATTTCTTTACCGTGTTTCTCTTTATTTTTGTGACACTCTTCCCTCCAGCAGACGCAGGTTTTACCATCACAATATTGCATCTTATTCCCTGAAACATTGAGAGAGTATATGTCACAAGCTTAATGGACTGGGAACATAATTATTTTTACCATATTAAAACTTTGACTGATGGCACTTGGCCATTTGTACTTTTTTTTTTTTTTTTTTTTTAAACAATTAAATGCAATACCGAAAATATTTTAAAACCCACCACAACCTGACAGGCCAGAATTGTCCCGTCAGCTACGTCTCAAACTATCAAACTTTACTGACATTTTACTTGAATTTCTTGCTGGGTAGGAAATGCCTGGAAGCAAACTGGAACAATATTCTAGCAGAAAGGGACTTGTACTTTTTTTAGGGTGTTAATCTAATCTACTGTATAATCTAATGAGTTTTTTGTTTTGTTTTAGGGTTTTTTTCCCATGTGACTGTAGAATTTACTTGGACAGTGGGAGAGGAAGATTTCTAATATGTTTTATATAAATATGAGATCAAACTAATTGACACTGTGCATTTCCCTTGGCTGACAGAGAACGGGTGGCCTTGAGTTGGAGATTTTTGTTACTGTTTTTCCAGAAAATATTTCTTTTTAAATTATAGGTTTAGGATGGTTGAATTGGTGACGTCAAGCAATAATGAGCAAAATCTTTCAGATAAAAAGAGTAAAGAAAAAAACCCCAAACTGATAAAAAAATTTACTCAAACATTTTCAAACAAATTAATACATTTTTAAATAATGTTTAGATTATATCCTCTGAAAACTGCCAGGAAGGTAATTCAAAGAAGGAGTAAGAAATGGGTTAAAGATGAACTCCCACAAAACAGTGGACAAAATTCTATTTCTCTTGGTTGATTACAGCTGTTATTGACTGACATTTTTCCATGTTCTTTTTGTCTCACTGCGTAACATTAATAATAATTATTAATTAAATATTAATTATTATCCCATATTAATATCGATCCCCAATTCAATCAATATTAACTGAGGATCAAAACCATAGATATAGTTGTTTGGAGGGTTTTGGCATCTGATATTTAAAATCAACTATTTTCTGGATTTTCTTGGAAGATCAATGAATGCTGCAAGCCCTACAGTGTGGCTGTGATGACGTATGACATATTCCTTAACAAATGAAGTTAATAGATATGCATTGATATATTGAGATTTTTCCCAAGCAGGCAGCCCCATGCTGTTTTCTATTTTCTGTATGTGTTGCCTGTGTGATTGACTATTGCATTAGTCCTGAGACTTGCAGGGATGATTTCAAGTATATATGATAAATACTGCAGCTAATGTATGGCCATGGGCAGTACTTTACTGCCTGAAGGATATCTACCAGCTAGTAAAGGGCCTGGTAAGTTGAAGTAGAAACCCAGAGGAAACTGTCAAAATAATTTAAGAGCATTATGTGCATTCATCCATGCTGTCAGAAGACATTTATTTTTCCCCCATGCCTGCTGTTACAGTTCAGGGACACAGTTCATTCTGGCTAACTAGGTGAACCCATCTCAAAGGAGGTGGATACTGTTTATGAGTAGAAACTCCCTACATGGCAGCCTTCACCTCTGAAAATGTCATTGGCAGTTCCCAGAAGGAAGACGGACCTGGAATATGGCAGCACTAAGAAGAAATAGGAACAGGAAGGATATGTACCTTCTGATTGAAAATACTGGTGTAAAATCAGAAGAAGAAGAAATGCCAGATCCAACCTCTCACTGCTACCAAATGCAAATGGAGCTGATGGAATTCTCAACTTTGATTTTTTTGTCAGGTATAGAGAAACCTCTGACCTTCCCTGTTTTCCTGAGGGCAGTGGCTAGGGATGTGGTGATCACGTTATGCAAAGTAAACAGTTTTAATTCTTCTTGGATGGCTCAATGTATATTGGTGGTAATGAGCTTGAAAGGAAGTGAAAGGAGAGAAAAAGAGGTCCCCTTTCTCTACCTCTCCCATCTCAGCATGATTTCCTTTTATGTTTTTTCTCATCTCAGCATCCTTATTTGCCTGCCTACAGAACCTGGGTCTCTGCTGAGCCGTATTCCAGGACAGAGTTGATGACAGAATATTTTTTATTTCCCATGGTGCTGGTTGCCTCACCAGTCCACAGCCAATGAACAGAAAAGACTGTTTCAGTTTTCACATCTCAGAAACTCCTGAAATATAAGCATTTGGGCTAAGTTTTGTGAGTCTTTTAATAATCAAACAGAACTTTTCACTTTCCCATTTGACTAAAACTTTCAGATGGGATTCATTTCTTGTCTATCTGATTGAGAAACATCTGTTCTAGCTCTCCTCTAAGTGAACTTCAAAGGGTGTTTAAACTCCATGTACATGAGCCAGTTGAAGTAAGGCAAGGTATTCAATTGAAATGATGAAAAAGGAATATCCCCACATGGAGTTAGGTATGTGGAGTGTGGTCATTCACAACAGCTAGCAAAAGATTCTGACTACCCAGCTCAACCAATGTCTTTCACCTACTGCGTAAATGACTTTGGACTAAATTTTCCTTTTTATAGAATAAGATTGTTAAAATGTTTTATCACATCAATTAGCTCTGAGTTTTCATTTTCAGGTTTCAGAATTTCATTTGTAAATAACTTTTCTTCACTACTCAAACAGTTCTGGGGTCAGGTGGCAGTAGCTGGTACAACAAGGGTGATTATTTCCAGCTGCTGAGCAGGATTTGGAAGTCCTTCCTCACTTAACGCACTCATTGAAGAACCACATATCTATAGAAAGCAAAAAGTAAGTGTTCTAAACTTTTCCTGGAGTTCTTGCCAGAAAATGGCCTCACCTTGTGGCTTTTAAATGAGCTTTTTTCCCTCTGAACAGACTGTTATGGGGAGGATTATGTTCCCCCTGGAGAAAAAAAAAGATTGCAACGCTGTGAGATTTACCCTTCAGCTGTAAGAGGCTGTAGAGAGGCATGGCAGAGTTAAAATCATAAACTACTGCTGCTTGAGTTCACAAGATGCTTCTGCAGCTGGCTTTGAGCTTGGGAAGCATGTTCTTCTGCTCCTCTTCCTTTCCATGAGCATGGTACATGGGAAGCACAGTGATCCTGCAGAACTTTATCCTCTTGTACAGATGTCCACACACTCACAGCTACTCACTAATTTCTTAGAAAGGACTGGGTTAATATAACTGCTGGAGGTGTCTAAAGAAACTCATATGCCTAAATTATTGATAATGATTGCAGACATTTGTGTAAAATAGATACACATACGTTTCTATGTTTTATGCCAGAGGTTAAATATTAATGATTCTTTTATTAAAAAAGTCTTTTTATCAATTTAGCTCTGGTTATAGAATCCTGAAGGCAAGAAAAAGGCATATGAAACCATTAGGATTTTCTGGGTGATTAGGAATGCTCTATGCACAAGAGACAATAATCTCAGTCTCAAATTTCAGTACTCAGAATAAGGGAAGAGAGACAAACTATTCCTTAGCAGCCATGGCACGCTGCCAGAACACCAAAGAGGGCATGGAGTCCTTTACAGAGTATCTTCAGTGTTCTGCATTCACAGATTAAAAATAAGGAAAGCTACAAACAACAGGCATTTCCAGAGGGGATGGAGGATTTACTTCTCACTGTCCATCTCAGTGCTGTTGCACTGAACTGTAGGCTTGGGCTGGCTCCATTCAGAAAATGACTGACAAGGTTCTTTGCCAAGCTAGCAATTGTCAGGAACGTACAGCTCTAAACTTCCATCTAACATTTAACTTTTTCAATGCTCTGCTAAAGTTTGCAGCAATAGCTACAGAGTATTTTAGACATGAGGGTTTGTGGTTTTTTTCTAAAGCAATTAACACTGCTATCCATTTGTCCCTGGAATGTTTTCCTGCATTGTACTGTCCTTCCATCCTGGTGTTTTTGCTGCAGTTTCTAGTTAATTAGCACTCGGTCTGTCTTCCTGATACTTTGGTTCCAGTCTCATTACATTATGCAAATCTGCATCTTGCTGAATCTGCCATGTTTTAGGCCACATGCTGAAATAATCAAAACCCCTGTGCATCCCATTGTTGTTGTCCCTTCTATTTCTGGGTTTTATTAATTTCTGTTCATGTGCGTGTGCTTGTGAGCTTTCTAATTCAGACGCAATTGAAATCTTAATTCCAGTTCTCATACAAACTGTAACATTGTCATTCTAAGTACATGACATGAAATGACCAGCTTTCTTTTCCTAAGCTTTTCTGCCTGAACCTCCTATTTTGTGATAAATATTTATCAGTTTAATACTGAATATCAGCTCCCCTCATTCATTGGTGACAGGGTTTTTTTTGTCTCAGGCAGAAATATCTAAAATAGACTGTGGGTCTAATCTTGTGAACTGAATTAGAAAAATCCAACCAAACAAACACAGCCCCCCATTATTTCAACATGTAAGAATTAAATATTAAACTGAAAAATAAACTTGAAACTTGGAGCTTGAAATTTAAGCTTAAACAAGCAATTCAGGGAAAGCAAATAAATAATAAATAAATTTAAATACTAAAATAATGTAATTTATAAGTAAAACAAATATATGGGATAATACATTTAATAAATTTAATGATTTAAACCAGAATTACTTACAGTCACATCTCCAGTGTGTTGGGAATGTTCAAAATACCTGAGAAAAAAAATCCTTCATTCAAGGACTTTTTCAGTCAGAAACGCTTGTAGACAGACTGTTGCATACACACCCCCTGAAAGACTGAAGTCTTGAGGAGGGCTTCATAACTAGAGTTGTTTTTTCAGGTTTTTTTGTCATTAAAAAGTTGAAACCAGGTTCTTGGTAGCCTAGTGAACTGTAGGAAATTCAATCTTCTGCTGACTTGTGGTTGTCAATCACATGCCATTGCAAGATTGGTGGGATTAGGATCAGCAGGACAACTGGGATTGTATTTTATTAGTGACACATTACTTTGTTAGTAATGATGGCTGCACCTAGAAACCTTGAATAGAAACCAGACAACTTTAAAATATGGCTGATGCAGAAAATCACCTCCTGTGAGTTAGAAGGTCCTACCTGTTCTCCAGCCCAAAAAGACTGGTATTGGAGGGTAGGAAAGCAGGCAATGTGATTCACTTGCATAGAGCCAGGAAAGATCTTTGCCATCAGTGATGCAGTTTGTGGGGTTTTTTTCATAGATGAACAAGGACCACCGTGTCTTTTGTTTTCTTTACTGCACCTGCTATCCAACAAACACTAGTGCTCATATTCTCTGGACCTTGGCAATATTGTAGTAATACTTGTTTCTTTTTCCTTCTCCTTTTGAGCTGCTACAAGAGAAGCAACATTTTGAAGGCAAAGACAAAAATTTCATTTCCTTATTTATCTTACTAGAATCTCTCTCAACAGAATGGATCAAACTGCTAATTATAAGTCAGTTTATGCTCACAGATTAAAGAGAAATTGTTACCGTGAGAGACTTTTCATGCATCTCCTCTCCCAGAAAAGCTGGAAGGGACACCTAAATTAGTAAAATGGAGTGAAATTACATAGAACATGTTACATGTTGGAGATTTGCAGTGATCTATGGTGATGAAATCAACAAGATCAGTTGCAACCAGACAAAAATTATGATTTGCTAATTCTCTGAACTGGTAGGACATTTCCAGCTCCACAGCAGAGTGTTCAGACATTTGAACGTAAAGTATATCTGTGCTATCTCACCATGGGAGATCAGAAACTCAACTCCAATCAAAAGCTCATAAGGGCACCCTGAATTGGTCATGAGTAAACAAAGATAAGATTATAGAAAAGCATCTGTAAGAATTTCTTTGAGAAACACAAGTTCAGCTTCTATCTTATGCAGCTGTCTAGGAAAGCCTAAGGTTTAAGAATATTTAAGAGATACAAGAAACTTACTTGTCACCACTGTGACTACCACAGTTGGAGTATAGTGAAAGTTTCAGAGGTAAAATAAATTGAGCAGTTTCTTAATAGACTGGTCAAAAGTTTTCAAAAAGACAGTGCTTGCTCTTCTTTTGTGTTCAGTCTTTCATAGAGAAAAACTTCCTAAAACTTGTACGTTCTTCTGATTGATATAAGGAAATAAGGAACACCTCGATTCTCTTCCTGCTATTTTCCTCACTTTTAAAAGAGAATTTTTTCACATGGGATTTGTTCGCTACTGATTTTTCTGACGCATTAGGAATATGAGTTAAAACTCATAAGGCATTTAAGATTTCATTTGCAACTGTCCCAAAAAGTCTCTGCGAGTCTTTAAACTAAATTGAATACCCATGACTCCCTTATAAGCATCTCTCAAGGGTCAGAATTGGAATCTACTTTCAAGCATTGTCACACTCTTGTTTCCAGTGACCTGCTGCATCTTTGAGCTTTACAGAGATCTAATTGATAACATTACAACCGATAATATGCATTTGCTGCTCTGGTCTGGGCAAGACTCCTGTCCAGATGAACAGTTTCTCATAGTGGGAGATGATAAAGAGGAGAGGGAAAGTGAAGAGACAAAAGAACTCTTGACCAACTTACCTGTTGAGCAAAACTGGGATTCTGACAGAAGTAGTTAATTAAGAAATAATTTATGCACTATCAGCACTGCCTGCTACTAAACACAGCACAGCACAGCACAGCAAGCAGAGTAACTTTATAGTATCCTTGTGTTGTCAATTACCTGCCTAATAGGCTTGTAATTGAAACCACTATTATCATGCAGTTTCCTTAATAAGCAAAAAACCACTGTAAAATAATGCACAAAGCCCCTCCAAGTCTGCGGAGAGCATGTATAAATCATGTAATCAACAGCATCTTACTTTGTGAAACCCAAAAACTGATTAGAAATAATGACACTTTCCCAAGGAACTCTCCACAGAAGCATCTAAAATTCAGGAAATTTTGGATGACAATTTGGATCTTAAAATAGTGGCTTTAAGCCAGCAGTGTTGAAGTCAAATCCCAAGTCTATGAACTCAATGGATAGTTTCCCTTCACTTAATAAAAGTTTGGATGAGGCCTTCAAAATTCAAAGCGTGCCCAGGTCTTGTGCAGTACATCACACACTGAACTTCACTGACAAAAGGTCTGAAGCCAGCTTTGCTGGCTGCCTTACCAGTGACAAAGCAGTGTTCACCTGTCTGGTTTCAACTGCTCTATAACTTTTGTTCTCAAACTGCTTGGAACAGGGAGACAAGAAGACTCGGGTGGCTGATATTTCTTTCACTCTATCTCTTTCTAGTGAAGCAATGGAGGTCAGGATGACCTAAGAAGTTCAAGGAATCACATTATGTTTGCATCCTTCCCACAACATAATTGAGTTGTAAAAGCAATCATAGGCCAGGTAAAACAAGAAAGGGGTGAGGAAGCGGAGAGATTTAGATATCTTACTGAGTAAAGGACTACAGTTTTAACATAATCCTGACAAATTTGGCCATTAACCATAATTAACACACAAAACTCCTTGAATGGACTAATATTACATGTGCTTCAGACTTCTTGTGATTAACTCTTGAAATGTGCAGCAGATTTCGCTCCTAGCAGACCCTTTTCCTAACTGTGCAGATAAGAATTATCTCCACTTGTGAACCAATTGGTGAATGAAGCACTTTTTAAACTTAGTGCTAATGTCACTAAGAGCATATATAACTATTACACTCTGGGAGCACAGAATAGGAAAACACTCTTATTCCCCAGACAGAAATATTGACAATAAATCTGACCTTTTTTGGTTTATTTAAGTCATTTAACTAGCCACTTCTAGCACCACATAGTAGCTAAGTTAGCTCCCAGAGAAACTTGAAAGTTTTTCTTATGAAAAGCCCAAAGAGTTAGAGACTAACTACTTGAAAGTAATCCCGATGAAACAGCATGACCTCTTTTATTTTCTTCCCTCTATTTCAATACCTTCATTTAAGTGAAAAGATTGGACTTCATAGAATATTCACTGTTGCTCAGAAATACAAGACTTCCATCCCCCAAATCTTTATGATTAAACAGAATGCTTTATTCTGCCTTGGTCTAATTTGTTTGATAAATTAGCCATTTCACTCCTAAATGATAGTTGAGCCAGTTAGCAAGTTCTACTTCTTACTGCACAACTAATTCTTTGCTTCAAATACCTCCTGGGTATATACATTAGACTTAGATTTTTCCTGTTTCTCCTAATAAAATCTTCTGCACATATCTCCTCCTTCTAAAATTACAACAGTTTTATTTTCTTTCTGTGGTACTCAAGTCTGTGTCTCTTGCTAACACCACATACCTCCACTGAGGACATTCAGCTGAGTCTGGGCTGTTTTCAAGTCAGTTCAGTCGATTGAATCCTTGATGCCTCTGTGTTTCTTCTGCACTCTTGCAAACCACAGGACCATGCTCAGACATCTCAGATGGGCTCTCCCTGGCAATGTGGCAATGAGGTTATAGCATTGGCCTCCAGAGGCAGCCTTCCACTGCACCATACTTCTGTAGCTTCACCAGATATCTACTGGCTTTTCAAGTATATGTCTTCAGAGACATAATGCACAACAAAGGAAATTAAGACAAAGAATAGAGCCTTAACAGAGCTAAAAAATGCAGTATTGAAAATACTGAAGAGTGGAATCTTCCTTAAAGAAGCCAAGTACTAGTAAGTGCTTGATCATGTCCCTTTCCTATCTATTTAGGGGATGTGGTTTTCTGTCTGCATGGCAGTTGTCCTTACACAACATGTGCTCCCTGCACCAAAAGTACTCCACCCAGAAAAACCAAGCTCTTCCTATGATCAACATGGGAATTTCACTTCCTATACCTACTGTTAACTCACAGTTCCTTACTGCAAAAAAATTGTTCTTCCTCAGATGTGCCACATAATCAGGAGAGAAACTCTCTGAGGCTAGAGTAGTAGCCTACTGTTTCTTTGGTGAAATGCAATGTCTTTTTTGGGGGGCAAATTGCTTGCAGAAATAAAATTTATAATTTGGGCAGGAGCAGTGCAGATGTTCTCAAAGCATCATGAAAAGCAAATGTTCTGCATAATCTCATACAAACATATTAAATGCTGTCACAAGATGTTTGCTTAAATGCTTGATATTTCAAAGCTTTTCACAGTACATATTTGAACAACCAAAGAATATCTGGATCTTGATCTTGGCTGGGGCTTGCATTATTCCATTATTAATCTTATTTGTTATAGCCCATTCTTTAAGTATCTTGTGCCAAGTTCTGATGTGAAAGTGGGAAGTGGAAATAGGGTGGAGCTTTGCCCTTCTGAGGATAAATATTCTGCCCACAGAAAAGGAGAAATTTGCTTATGTATCTTGGTTGTCAGAACACGTAGTTCCAGAAGGTTTTATTCTGTGGGAACAGGGGAAGGAAAAGGAAGGATGCAGTTGTAGTTGTAGGTGCAGATGCAGACATAGACGCAGGTCAGTGGTGCTCTGACCTTCCTTGGAAGCTTGTTCACATCCCAATCCTCCTTGGCAGCACCTGCTTTGCTCCCAGCTATGCTGCTCTTTGTCCTGTGCTGCCCAGAGGAGTACAGATGTCTTATTTATCTCATTTAAACTTTCCCCAGTACATCAACTGCTAGAGTACTTCTCTCTGAAACGCATTTGCCAATATCTCTTCTAGTGCCCTGGAATGAATATGATAGTCCAGGTGCAGTCATAGTCAAGCTGTACAGAGGAAAATTATTGGCTTTTTTTCTCCATAATGTAATGTCTCTCTGACCATATCCTAAGATTGCATTCCCTTCCTTTTGCTGCTGCATCACATTGTAAATTAATCTATGATTTCTCTATTGCTAGCCCTCAATCTCTTTCAACAGCACTGCTTCATTCCACTGAATATAGCATTAATTTGTTAGTGTTTATACACCAGTGAGTGCTATTGTGTGAGAGGCTGGACTAGATCATGTACAGACAATATAATACTGATGGCAGCCAGACAAAGAGAAAATAGACAATTTAAAAATAGAAGGGAAAAGAGGAACAGGAGACAAAATTTGGTGAATAATAGATCTTTCATTTCTGTGGTAGATCAAAAAAGATTTTAAAAAATTGCTCACAGTTTAATAGCAACAAATGTATAAAAACACAAACACAGAAACTAAAAAACAATAAAGTACTCATTTTGAATATCACCAAGGTATTTTGTTAAGCTTGAAATCAATAGTTCTGAGATTTACTTTTTTTAGCTTGAGTTCTCTTACTGTCATGTATAAATTTAAAAATCTCTATTCAAGAGAAAATATTTTTTAGCTTTAAAACTTCTTTGTTTTCATTTTTTTCCCCAAAAAAGGCAGTGAAAAGAAAAAAAATGTAACAATTTTTTTAATATGTATTTTAAAAATGCCTTCTTTTCAGTTAATAGAATTAACTAAATCTGATATCAATAGCCAAGTTCCATCCAGTTTTTAATTTTCTTTAAGACCAATCTTGGGAAAACTCACTTTTAAATCAATGTTCACTTATATGCATAATACATGATCAGAGATAGAAAGGAACAGAACAGCCAAGGGTACAATTAGGGGGAAAGGAAGAACCCAATACTGCATACAGAGAAATTAGGAGATGGAAAAAGGTTATAAGTAGAGGAAGAATTTGAGGGTTCACAGGGAGAGAAATAGGGATAATGTACTAGAGAATGGGAATAATGCAAAACCCACAGACTATCAGTTCCCACTCACTGGGAAAAAGAGGGTTTCAAGTCATGCACTTTCACTGCAAGAAATTGAGAAAAAAACCTTGACAGGAGAAACTGCACCTGAGATCAAAAGATCTCTTCAGTTATATGTGTGTCTCTTCACTGAAGACATAAGGTGCCAAAGGTGACCAGACTCCCTAAACGGACTTTCTCTTAGGTATGTACAGTTAGGTGGGATGATGCCACCCATGTCCTTTTAAAAAGTGAAGTTATGTTCTTCTGCTTCATGATCTTTTCTTCACATACATCTGGTATCTAAGCTTGGGGGAAAGGCTGGTGAGACAGGATGGCTGATTTATAGTATTATATAGAGAGTTGCATCATAGGTCATGGAATAGAAGGATAAATTAAATAAAACCCATAATGGTTCCTTGATGAATTACACAAATTGCTGGCAATAGCACTCAGGCTAATGGCATGGATATGTGGGCTCTGCACCAATGATACGAGAAGACAGTGGTTTGATCATTCAAAGGAAAATTAGAAAATAGGTCTGAGTCAAGTGCCAATAGTTCTGCTGCCTTTTTGGTCCTATAAGAATAATATTAACTCTTCTTTAATTTTGCAAGCCAACACATTGGCATCTGTGCATTTCGGTTGTGGATCTCAGTGATCAGAGGAAGACACCAGGCAATTATATCTGCTCTTTGTTTAGTTCTGTGTTGCTGTGTGGACTTGATTTGGCTTAATTGCTCTGGCAAACTTTATACTTGGTCTTTCCTGGTACAAAAGCTTCTTGACTGAGCACTGAGTTGGAAACAAAGACATTCCAAGGTCCAGATTATTTTTATATATCCTTTCTTCACTAGCTATGCCCAAATATTATAAGTAGTATTCTCCAAATCCAATGCTTTCAAAATATTTATTCTGTTGTTTACATCTTCTGGAAAAGTCATGTGCCTCTGAAACACTACTAAATTAACAACAGAAGTAAATGATAGCTGTTGTAAGACTGCTTTGATTGATCCTTTTTCGGTTCATGTTAATACTAAATTGCAGTAATTTCCAGATTCTTTTCATTTCCAAAAGAAAACTGGCTTCCAGAATAACACTTTTGCATTATTCCAAGCAAAACCAGAGTCAGCAGGGTGCCATAGAGGTTCACCATTCCCTGCTTCGAAATAGAACAGACATTTGTGTAGTATGAAGTGTTAGGTTCTTCCTTTTTTTGACTGCCACAAGATGAAATTCTTATTTTGTTTACACAGGAGCTAATGAATTAGGAATACAGAGACACTGCAATCCTGGCTGCCAACCATTGTTAGAGGCCAACCAGTCATCTCATCAGGACCTACCGCAAAAAAAGCTGCAGATCTATGCTCAGGATTCTGGCTTGAAAAATTGCAGCTGCAGGTTTCTGGAGGATCAGCCTATCCTCATCTTCAGGGAATGCTTGCCTGAACGTGCTCTGACATGCAGGACTCTGTGATCTCTGCTGCTGAATCACACCGTTCTCCAATCTCTCTGCAGTGACTTAATGACCAGAGAGAATACTTTCCTTTAACTGATGTAGGGTATGAAACAAGACTCCCTTGTATTTGTTCTGTGAATCCATTGGTCCATTGTCAAAAAAAGTATTTTTGCCAACAGATATCAAACCAGTCGATACTGAAGCTTTTGATTAAAATTAATTTAGAGTCATCTAGCTATAATAATTAAATAGTTATATTAGTGGTTATTATGTCTTTACTGTGAGACATCTCATCACAGAGGCAGATTGCATGGATCAAAGTAATTGTATGTTGTGGAGACTGGCAATGATGACTTGAGCTGCCTTAATAGACTAACTTATCTTCTGAGCTGTAGTGTAAAATATGGAGTGAGAGAACATCTCTGTTGTGGCTGAGGCACTCTGAGTGAAGAATATCTGTCTAACATCTTTGCTCTTCCCAGCAGTTCTCTCCTCAGTGACTATATCTACTGCTTCATTGAGGGGGGGGGGGAACAATGCAATATACAGAACATCGAAGCATTTCTTTGTATAATGTGGAAAAATTAGAATAAGGACTTGTCTAGGAGTCTAAACTCTTAGATCCAGAAAAAAAAAAGGGCAGTTAAACTTCACTTATCATCTTTAAGTAAATTCCCAGTTGCAATGGAGCTGAAACCTGCTTGCTTCTCAGATTGTAAATTAGAGTCAGGACATGAATTTTGCCTTGGGCTGGGGCTTTCAGCTCATTCAGACTCTTGGCTCTGTGGGCAGGACCTGGAAGCCCAGCAGGGCCCATTTGCAAGGCAATCTGAGGTTTGGCTGCCTCATTGGAGCACAAACAGTGAGTATCCCACACGTCACACAGCAGTTTGGCAAGAAACTAGGCATGGAACAACAAGACGTTTATACAAATAGATCACAATACAAATAGATCACATCGCATAAATAATTTTGGCTTCAACAAATCTTTTTTTTTTTCCTAATAGCAATGTAACTATTTGATCAACTTTCTAATACTTTACCTGTGATTTTCCAAAGCCTATTTTAAAATGGTGTATCTGCAGAACTGACATAATCTCTCCAAACTACACTTTCTTAAAAGGATTTGTCACTGCAGATTTGTAACCAGGATAAGATCCCCATCCTGTGGCAATAATACCTTAACCTATAACAAGCCTGGTTGTCCTTCCCCATCCTTACATTTTTCAGACTGTTGCATCAGTATATTAATATCCATCAGTATCTGTAACTTCTAGCAAGGGTTGCAAAAAATATAAAAATATAAATAATTTTTTATAATATTATAAATTGTGGGGTAGTGTCACAGGAGTCTTAGTACAATGTGAGCCTGTAAAATTCAGCCATTAATCTAGTCTGGAATCATCAACTAAAATAAGACTAGAAAAAAAGTACTAAAAGTTCTCCTGAGTGATTCTTTACTTCAATATAGTCTAATATTTTTGGAAGTTGATAAAGCTCTTGTTGAACTCTGGATCAAATACAGCATGAGCTGTACTTTCTTTTCTGAGCATTTCAGTTCTTTGTTAAATAATGGATCTGAGCAAACCAAACATACCTCATGTGAAATTAGATATGGTCCCTTATGGTTCATGTTCAGGGAAACCTTAATAGCAGTATAAAGTTAATATTGAGCTGAACTTAGATGAGCGCATTTTAATCTATATATTTATGATTGAGCTGATTTCCTTTGCAGCTACAGAAAAGAAGTTCTCCAATGATGCTTTTCTTCCGAGTCTTTATATTCAAATGTCAATAGGCAATGTTGCAAGATGGATATTTATAATTACTTTGATTTCATTAGCTAAAAAGTCAGAATTAGAAGGTAAAAATTAGATTTTAATGAACAATTTCAACATGAGGAAGTTATGAATTGGTATCTTGAGGATATCATCATGACTTAGAAATGAGGCAAATTAGGCAAGTCCAATAGGAAAAAAAATGGCAAGCTTGAGAGGAGATTAAAATAACTTCAAACAGAGCAGAGGGGTAGAAGGAGCAGAGAAGAATGTGAAATTAGATTTAAAATCTTAATTCTTGTTTTAATAAGACAAAATTATTCTGAACTGTGTGTGTAGGAATCAGGGAAAAGAGTTCAACAGCAGGCAAACACAAGGCTGGGGAAAATAAAGATACCCTGCAAGGTACTCCACTTACCAGTGTTCTGAAATCAGTGAGGCCACTTGTAGTAAAGCAAGTGCCCGTGCAGACTGCCTACAGAGCTTCCACTTGTGCTTCAGGATAGACCCACAGTGGCTTTGCACTTCTGGCTTGTAAATGTCTTGACCCTTGTCTGTAAGGGAGTCTGGGCTTAGGCCAATGAGGAAAAAAAAACCCAAAAACAAAAACATTTGCAATTTACCATGGTTTTGATGATTTCTGATGAACCGCAGCTGTTTTTAACATGTGAGGGAGATGATTCTCCCCCTCTACTCTGCTCTCATGAGACCCACCTGCAATACATGCCCAGCTCCGGGGGTCCACAATATAAGAAGGAGATGGACCTGCTGGAGTGAGTCCAGAGGAGGTCACAAAGATGATGAGAGGGTTAGAAAACCTTTGCTATGATGACAGGCTGAGAGAGTTGAGGTTGTTCGGCACACCTTCCTGTACCTAAAGGGGCTACAAGAGAGCTGGAGATGGACTTTTCTGGGGGTCATGTAGTGATAGGATAAGAGACAGTGGCTTTAAGCTGAGAGAGAGGAGGTTTAAATTAGATATTAGGAAGAAATTCTTCCCAGTGAGGGTGGTGAGGCTCTGAACAGATTGTCCAGAGAAGCTGCAGCTGCTCCACTCCTAAAAGTGTTCAAGGCCAGGTTGGATGGGGTTTGGAGCAACCTGGTCTAGTGGAAGGTGTCCCTGGCCCTGGCAGAAGGTCATGAACTAGATGGTCTCTAAGGTCCCTTCTAAGCCAGACCATTCTGTTACTCTGTATTAAACAAAAATATATACAGAAGTCTCTTTACTGAAGATGTAAAGTGGATTACAACTATAGAGCTCTTAGATGCAGTTTTTATGAACTGAACGGATGAGGTTGAGAAAGAAAGAGGAAGGAATCAGTGGAATCAAAGATATCTGACTTGTTAAAAGGTCAAACACTTGGAAACAAATCTGAGGTGTCCTGAATCCTAATGCAACATCGTTCTCATTAGACTGTGTCATGGCCTAAAGCAAATGCTCAGTATAACTGCATTTTTACTGCAGCCATTTTAAAATAATGGTTCTTGTGGCATATGCATGTCTCATTTGTTATATACAGTCATGCAAACCATGCAGATGACTCTTAATGTTACCCTCTCTCCCCCTCAACTATTAAATAAACTCAGAAATTACAATGACATTAAAAACACTTTGAGCAATTTTATGTGATCATTAAGTCAGAGTATTCCACTCTGGAGGCTTCTGCTATTCAGCAGCCTTGAAATTACTTAGATCAATTAAGTGCATTATATTTTATATGGAATATAAGAATGTGGTTTTTTGCCACTGTGGGGAAATATAAATAATGAAACAAGGAAAATCTTCAGCATTCCCTTTGTACTCCTGTTCTGCTTTTCTCACATCTGACTGTTTTCAGTTGGTTGGGCTTGCTTTTTCCTTTCTTGGTGAAATATAGTGATATATACATTTATAATCCTAATATTTTAGCCTAAAAACCTCCCTTACTATGTCATCCCTTTTTTCTTAAGTGACAGAGAAGAGAAATAAGCAGGCATAAGTCCATATCTTTTAATGAACTTCAAGTATTTAACCAAACCATCAAAACTAGGATTATAGTTACTGTATATCCTGGAGAAGAACTTCCAAAGGACGATTCATTCTATGGTAGATCCAAGGTGCCTCTTCAAAATACTCCTTGCATCCACTAACAATACTGACACATCTGAGAGTCACCCTCATGGGATAAGTTCCTGCTGGGGATGTTGGTGTTGAGATACTGAACAAACAAGGGAACAGGCAACTAAAGGTGGAAGGATGCATTAAAGTAGGTCACTGCCAGACCTGGCAGTATAAGCCAGGATTTTAACGGACAGTGCTTAAAGGGTAACGTCCCTTTGGGAAGAGTGATGTGTGACAGCATCACACTTCATCATTAAATGAAGTCAAGATTGTGTTTATTTATCTGTTTATTTTTATTTACTTATTTATCCATGTTATTAATTAGTGCAATATTGGTTTTATTGTGATATGTTTATTTATATTTTATTCAGCAAGTGAGCTGTTTGCTGTAAATCATAATCTTTACTACCAATCATTACCAATTTAGGACTTCGGTGTCAGTCTAGGGATATGACCTTGCAGGAAAGATCATTAGTCATTAGCTACTACCAATAATTAGTATCCAAGTAGAATGAGCAGCTAGTCAAGTACTATGCAAGAGTAGCTTCAAAGAAAGCATTGCTTTCTATAAAGTGAAAAGGCTAGAAGATAGTCTCCAGGCTTACAAGCAAGCTGATTGAAAGGCTGTGTAATTAAATTTGTTGTGTGTCATGCCCATCCTACAGAACATAATAGGACTTACCCAGAAAATGGATCTGATAACCCAGCAACCAGTGCCATGCTAATTCTCATACTGTGGTGCAGCCCAGCCACTAAATTATAGTTATGCAGGATTAATTAATACCATTCTCCATAAAGCTAATATTCAATGTAAATGAGGAGGATTAGCAGGGAGTTATGTGATGACTTACAAGAAAGGAAACACATTTTTAAACAGGTTTCTTAGTGCATATAAATTAAAAACCAAGGGATTTACTTTCAAGTATCAATGGCCCACTGCATCATGCATGGTTTTGCTTTGCTTTAGCACTGAAATACGTTTGCAGAGATAGAGTTGTGCTCTACTAACTGCAGCTGAACATCCTTAAGTATTTTAGGAGTCATCAGCTTCTACATTATAAAATCCAGAAGGGACCCAAAGTGCACTTCTAAGGGATTATTTGTATAATGTGGATATTACTACATTCTGTTTAATTGTCTTTTTAAATAATATTTTTAGGAAAGAAAAAAAAGGCGAGCAAGATCTAGAAACATTTGATGGTAATCTAAAATTGCCCAGTGATACTGTGAAAGTTCTTGTTTCATTATTGTAATGATTAATATCTTCCCTATTAAAAATGTATATCTTATCACACGTTGTTTGTTCAACTTTGAATTCTAATCCCTGGGTTTACTGTAACTTTATCAGCTTGAGTTTCAATAGTAAACTCATTCTCCTCACTAAAATCCATATGAAATGGACTGAAGCTACTCCATCCCTTTTATAAACAAACAGATTTAATTCTTAAATATTTGTCTTTTGGGCATGTTTTTCAGTGCTTCACTCATTCCTCTTTTCAGAACAATGGGCAATATCCTTACTGAATTGCAAACACCAGACCTTGACATAATACTCCTGCAGTGATTGCAGCATTATTAAATACCAGGTAAATCCAGCATCTTGATCTCAGAATTCTTTTGTTTAATACACGTTTTTCATTGGAGTCTTTTGTTGGCAACATAATGTTCACCTGACTCAAGAATACTTATCCTTGTTTCAAATTCACTACATCGGAATTTATCTCTTCCCCATTTATGTAGCCTGTAGCTATGTCTAGCACTCTTCACTCCCTTTCTGTCTTTGCTGGGTTGCATTATTTACACACAGACTGATTTCCGTAGGAGGTTAAGGTGCAAAGACCTTTGCACAGGAACAAGACTCTTTTGTAGTGCCTACGTGGGGCACGTTGTGTGACACTGCAACTTTGTGAACACCTGATTGCCCAAGCAGTGACTCTACTGAGCAGAAATGGGGTGTGCTATTCATTCTCTCTTGAGGAAAGTGAAGGACTGTACCACAGTGACTGAATGTTTATGTTGCTCCTGATATTCTTCCCTAAGAATCTGTTAATGGATACCATCTGAGATACAGAGAACTAATCTGATCCAGTACAGCAATTCTTATCTTCTTCAAAGAGGAGGAAAAGAAAGAAGAAGAAAGCTAATAGTAAGATATGGTAAATTACACTTCTGTCCCAGAAGGAACTAAAAAGATTATTACTGAGAAAGGCATTGAAGAGTCACAGAAATATACAGAGATTCCTTCAAGTGATATTGCTCAGCCTCCTGTATTTCGCTCCAGACCAGGCTGGGCTTCATTTGCAGCCCTGCCATGAACAGTACACCAGGGCCTGAAACAAACACCTGTAAGGCTGGAAACTTGAGTCTGCCATAAGACTGAATGTGGCAGCTCTCAGAGACAGGTTCTTTCTGTAGCAGAGAGAAGAGCATGGAAACTCCCACAGACTGAGCATTTACACAGTGCCAGCTTATTTATGCTTCCTAGTCGCAGTAGGCTACAGAGTTTTGAAGACATCATTCTTCACTTTGTGAAGAAGGATGGTAGAGGGATCAGAAAATAGACAGAACCAATAACTTAGTTGACACTGCAATCAGCTTCCATTTATTTTCCCTTGTACCCTGCTCATAGTGTTTTCTGAACTGGTTCAGAGCAATCAGAATCTCCAAATACCTCTTTTCCCCCATGCCAGTATGTATTTAGCAGTTACATTGCATACGTTAGTATATTTTTCTAATGAGAAGAGGTGCTATGAAAGCTTTTATGTTGTTTTCTTTTTTATTTGGTCAATACACTTAGTGTGTGTGAATGTGCATCTGTGTAATGTTTTGTTAATGTGACATTTATTCTCCTTCCCTTCCAGACCCTCCTCAAGCATGTCTGCAAATCAATCTGGTTTTGTGTTTAATGCAAGTTATCAATCATCTTTCCATGAGCAAATGCCCTCATATTAAGTGGAAGGAACATTCTAATGTATTCATTCTATTATTGTTCCTTGGAAAAGATCCATACTTGTAATAAACCCATGATTGGAAATGCACAAAGTATTTTAATATCCTAATTATTTTGATTTAATTTTCTCTAACAGTTTAAATTGATACTGAATTTATTTAGGAGCCATTACAAAGGGATTCCCCTCACCCCCTGCCAAGTAGTACAGAAACACATACTGAACTTAATCTGAAGACAAATACATTATTCCTATTCCAAGCTGCCAATGGTATTAGAAGGGGAAACTTTTGAATGAGAAAGCTAGGTGAGGGAAACGAAAGGAAAAAAAAAAAAAGAAAAGAAAGCTGCTATATATACACTCAATTATTATTTAAAAATTCATCTGATTTTTTAAAAAATGTTACAATGGCAATTTTTCTGTCTTCAGGAGATGATAATCAGACACCCACTGACTTCCTACATTGCTGGCACTGACAGATTTGACAATATGAAAAGACCTACTGAAAAACTGCAGATCTCCCAGCCTACTATTTTTTCCCCCTCCTATATTACCTGATTTTCACCTAACAGTAACAGTCATGCTTTGCACTTTTCACCTAAGTTTCATTTGAGATCTTTACAGGAATTCTTTGCTCATGTCCAGGACTTTTAAACATCCTTTCAGTGCCTTAATGGACAATAATGCTCAGTGATAATGCCAAGTTCTCCAACAGATATCTCAGAAACCTTAGAAATTGGCCTGAGAAGGCTCATTGTTGTAATAAACGTCCATGGGACACTTCTTCCATGTTTATTAAGAGCTTTGTAAGGACTTTATACAAGCATGGAAATATTATTGCCAGATTCATCCTCAGATAAATCCAGTAATGTAGATGGAAAGAGTGTCAGTTTTAAGGTCTCAGGTCTTTTCAAGGTGTTTCATGGCACTAGCAACATCAGTAAAAAGCTACAGACAGGACCAGTGGCCTGTGCTGCTCCTGGTGCTACCATCACAATACGCAGCCATCCTTGGCTTCACAAGCTGATGGCTCCAGGCCTGGATCCCCAGAGGGACTTTGGACTACAAAAAGCAGAGCTACTGTTTTTTAGGATTCCTATTCCAGTAGCGTATTGACTAGTTCAAACAATTCCTTTTCAAACTCCCTTCAACAAGAAGGTACTACAGTTTCGCATTCTTTGGCCCCTAACAGAATCATTAGCATACCACTTCTGAACTTCAAGCAGTTTATTTCCTTGGAGAAGCAAAGTTGAAAGTGCTCAGTGGAGCATCCCACCTTCAAAGCAAATGTAAGATTTCCAGGTGGTAGCAGTTATCCTCCTCTGTGAAAATGGGATGTAAATTTATGGTCCTATAACCATAGCAGACCACACTTCCACCATTTAGTAGAGTAAGTATACAGCAAGTATACCCTTAAGAGATTTCCAGTTGGAGCTGGCTCTTTTCTACAGCAAACTGATATAATTTCTTTTCAAAAAGAGACTTTGGATGTGTGCCTAAAACTAACTTCCAAATCCCTTCATGAGATTATTCCTCCCTCTCTCCTTTGTCTCTGCCCCTCCTTTCCTTTAATAATGGAAACAATTTTGCACCACAAGCTGAACACAATTGTCTTGTACCTTATAGGAAGAAAATAATGTTGCCAAGTAAAGTAAATGAACAGTGCATGAACTGCTGCCATCTCTCGGTTATATTCATTACTCCAAGTATTCTGGGTATATTCATCTAAATCGAGAATATTAGGGCATTTCATAGTGCTATTTCCCCTGTCCCCTTATATCCAGTATTGCAAACACAAAGCAAGACATCATTTTGCTTTTTTCTGCTGCTGCTGCTGAAATTGTCAGATGAAACTATTAAGGTAACGTATAAAATTCTTCTATCAATAATTTTTTGTGTGTGTGCTTAAGCCAAGTCATTTGACATTTTTCTGGGGTTTAGTTTTTTGTTTTATTTTAATTTCTATCCTTGTTAAGGTAGAGATTATGCTTCCAAGCATTCGGTTGTGATTTCTGTATCACAACAAAGCGAGTTAACTTCATTACATTAGCATTCTGATAATGAAAGGAGTGACGACAAATGAAGGGAAGGGTGGTGGTAGTGAGGAATCACATCTGCCTAAATGAAAAAAAAACAAAAACCAAAACACATTTCCAATACAATTTTTCCCATGTTTGAAGACTAACATGCTAATTTTATGCCTCATCCAGTTGTGTGCTGATTAGAAGATTCTTGAAGCTAATGGTAGAACTCCAGTGCACGTCAAGAGCATTTGGGTGATTTCAGCTGAAAATCATTAGGCTTCTATTGCAGTTGCCGGTGGAATGACATTGCTTTCTCCCACCCAATACTGTTTGCCACAATTGCTGCATATTTAATCAGCTCCTGCTGGTTTCAGTAGGACATCAATTGACCTTTTCTAGGTCAATTGCAATGTGTGGACAGCTAAAATATCCTGTCTGAGCAGTCATTAGATGCCCTCTAAATGATAATATGGATGATGAAATGGAACAAAATCCAGACAATCTCCCAACGACAGCCACAGAGGCAGGATTTTTGCCCGTTCCTCACTTTTTCCCATTCTTGTTGGTGTCTCATTTGCTTACTAACATGTTTGCTTGTAGCTGTACCTCACCAGGCCCTGTGGCTGCACCACAGCCTCTCACTGCAAACAGCAGACAGAGAAGGATCAGCAATTTGTACTGAAAGCACAAATGCAGAAGGTCTGAGAGCAACCTAATTAGAGTACTCCTCCCTAATGCAAAAGGTTACGTTAACACCTAGACTATAACTAGCAGATCCCGTCTCTTTGCTTAGACCAAAGTCTGTCTGTTGGAGCAGAAGCAATCAGGAAACCCCATTAATCTGATAAGCAGTTGCTTGCCATGTCCTACTGAAAAGACCATGTTGAATTGAGGCCTTCCTTTATCTGGAAGACCAGAAATCACTTGGTCTTTCCCCAGCTGGCAAGATGCATCCATGGCTGAAGATCTCTCTCCTATGGGATGTACATGGCTCTGCAATTCTGGGCTCAATGACTCTTTTATCTTTCTTTACGTTGTCATGACTAAATAGTGTAATTATATACAAACTCAGCTAAACCTCCGGGCATTAAGTTTAAAGGACTTCTAGAAAGTAACAGTCACCCCGTGTAGCAGATTTTGCTTCACTGCTTTTTATTCATGAGCTTATTACATGACAACTTACCAAAGCCTGATTTTCTTACTCTCTGAAGTGATTAAAGCAATATCACTCCGGAGACTTCTTTTTTGACTGCACGTATCACTGCAACCCTCTCAGCTTCCTCCCAAACAAGGGCAGAGCCCTACTATGCTGAAAATTTGGCAGGGTGAGGTCTGTTCTCATTTCATTATGAAGCCATCTTGTTTGCTCTCTGTCTTCCTAAAATTTCTTCCTGGTGACTTGATTAAAGGATTAAAAAAAACCAAAGCCCAAAAGTAAAATGAAAAAAAAAAAAAACCCACAACAAAATAAAACACAAAACCAAACCAACCAAAAATGACGACAACAACAAAACAAACAAAACAAACCCCAACAACTTAAAAACCAAAAACAAAATAACAACAACAACAACAATAACAAAAGCCAACAAAAACAATGCAACATGGTAATTCTGATCTGGAAGAGCACAGTGTATGCCAGGACAAGTGCTATAAAGCAGTGCTTCACCCTCAGAGCATTCAGAGATGGGTAAACAAAGTGCTCTGGGCTGGGAGTTGAACTAGACTATTCTGATGAGCAGGTGATTATCAGAGTGAGGATGACACATAGGCATAAAAATGGAGTGAAAAGCCACTGTAGAAATACAAGCAGGATCATCAGTGTTCAGATCCTGTTACTTAAGCAGTGCTTTTCTCATTCCACTTAGTGTACCTACCAGAACGAAGGATTTCTATTGCTAATTTGTGGAATGACTTATCAGCAGGCTGTCTGCCTGAGGATGCAGAATATGTAGTGATTGTTATAGCCTTTTCCTTCCCAATGTCCTGCTCACAAGAGATTGCATGGCATTGCTCAAAAAGCAGTAAAATGGCCTCCATAAGCAGCAGAACTTTTTTTTTCAGACTTAACTTTTTTATTTTCATTTTTTAAAAATCCAGGATATTTAAGCAACAGCCAACCCTAAAAACAGGTGAATTCAGAGTCATGGATTCCTTCTGAATGTGAATATCGAAAGTTTAGCTTCCAAATTGCTCTTCCACTGATTTTTTTTTCCTACCCTATCATTAGATTAATTGGAGAAAAATGTTATGTCATAACCATTGGTGTTCAAACTCAGACAAGTTCTGGTAGCTTCCAGACCTCCTCCAGGGACTCATCTTTCCTACAGAGCTGCTTTATCAGGTTAATGAATAGGGTTTCTGTCATGAGAAACCTTCACAGAACCTTGCATAATACCTTTTATTTTCTTGCATGATTCACTTTCTTATGAAAGTGAATATTTACCCTAAAAAGACATTAATTCTTTCATTTAGATGTGTTTCTAAATGCAATATCCCAGCTCAGGTAGACACCACTAAACTCAAAGCACCAAGTGGACTGTAATTTTCATGTTGTGTTTTTTTTGTGCTCAACACAGTCACTCCATCTTCACTGTCTCTTTGCTGAAATGAGGAGCGGGCTGAGAAGGGACACATCTTCAAGAGCTCCTGCCTCATGCCATGACTGCCCTTGAGGATACGTTTGAGTCTGGGTGAGCCTGGGTTGCCTACTAAGTCCACTTGCAATAGAAACATCTTTGCAGAAAGCCTTTCCTGAAAGAGCCCTGGACCATCTTTTCTGGATGATGCATTGTGGAATAACCACAGAAGATAGATAACCAATAGGAGATGGAAGAGTTGGGGAAAACAGAGCATTGATACCAGAGAAAAACAGAACTGTGGGAGCCTTTCTGCATTTCCCTTCAGCTCCCAGCCCTGCCTGTGTAAGCATATCAAAGCAGACCCACACCCAGCACATCCCACAGCCAAGCACTGTGTTTGTGGGGCTAATGGGCTTGTCCAGAGGGCCTTCCAACACTAGCGCCTGCAGCACTGGTTCCAGAAGAGTCCTTCTATGGTTCATCCTTTTGGAAAATGTTCAAAACTGAGAGCTAATTTTTTTTTTTTTTTTGCTGTGCTCCAAAATAGCAGGGAACAGTCCGTGCAGACTCCGCTGGGCCCTCTGTAGGGAACGCTGCTGGCTGCTCTGGGCACCTCAGCCACAGAGACAGACAGCTTCTTCACTGCTGTGCTGCACTCATGAATAACAAAGCTCGGTGAGGCTCATGTTCTGTTCTGGTAAAACCAACATACTAAAAACTAAATTAAAATTGGAAAAAAAATTAAAGGCGAATCAGAATTTTCCTGAAGTGTACATTCTGGTTTCTCTGCTCCCAAAACCATAATTCTTTGAAAAATTTACCATTCATTGAAAGAGACAACACCGGTTTGTTCTCTCAGCAGTGACAGAGCATTTGCGAAAAGCAAAGAAACAGAATCTGGTAACTCTGACCTAGGTACGTTGATGTTGTGATGCTTACAGTTAGTGGGCAAATGAAGGATGAATGGTTTCCAAGGTGGCCAAGTGCAAAATTCACATTGGGAAAAAAACCCAAACAAACAAAAATAAACAACTAAACAAATCCCCCCAAAACAAAACAACAACAAAGTAAAAAAAAAATGTTTTGTTTCCTTTTTTTTTCTTTTCATAGCTGAGAAAAAAACAAAAACCATTTCCCTAGATGATACTATAGTAATATTTAAGGCAATTCCCTGAGAAATATTGTAAGATATTTAATTTTGAATTAGTTAAGTGATTATTTAGCTGAAAGGGATTTAAAAACAAGACCTACTTATGACTCTTCAGGCTATGGAAATATTCTAGTAAAGTTAATTAAGAATGGGATTCTTTACTAACTTCAATCCAGTAGTAATCTGCAGGTTTGTCTTTCAGTAATTACTGTGTTTGCTGGTTAATATGATAATCAGGACAATGTTTGCAACCATTGAGAACTGCAATCAAACAGGAAAAAAATTGTAAAAATCATCCTCAGGCTTCACAGACATTTTTTTCTAGGAGGAACCTTCAGGCTGCAATTACAAATATTATTTATAGTGATGGTATTACTTATCAGAAAATCTACAAGCTGTTAATATGCTGGTGTTTTAGGACTGAACAAGATGCAGAAGAGGAGGAAGTCTGGCAAACTTTATCATTAAAATCTTCTGGTAAAAGGAAAAGTGCTTTTATTTTTCCTCTTCTAAAAGGCTTTTGGATACTGACATAGAAAAAAAAGAAAACAAGAACTTTTAAACTAAAAAGAAATACAGTTTCTGATTTCTTAAAGAAATAGTATTATTTTTAGGAAAATAATGTAACATTGTTCAGGGGGTTGTTCAGTTTTCTCCAATGTCACTTCAATTAAAAAAAAAAATCTCAGCAGTGAGGTGTTTCTAATGTAAGTGAAGAGTGTTTTGCATAACACTTCTCAGCATTGTTGTCTCGGGAATTAATCAGCAAAAGGTGTCAATAAATGAGGGTCAGCTTGGAAAGACGTGAGGCTTGGCAGCAGCTTTTGGAAACAGTCTTGTGGAGGAAACTTTGTAGCGCTGTGGGAATTAGTGACACGATTTCTTGACCGATGGGGTTTCTGGTTGGCGAACAGGGGGTGTTGAACTCAAGGTGGCACTTTCAGGGTTTGCTTCATGGCAACGCCTATCTGCAATAGCATCGGTCCTTCCCGAAGCTCCCTCGAGGTGCAGCTGCCCACACTGAGGCTGGACAAATGCAAAAGGCTTCACACAGAAACACAACTTAGTCACAAACTCTACTCTCACCATTGCCTGCCTTTTGCCCCTCTCCCAGCTGAGAATTGTTCGGCTCTGAGGCCTGTGATCTTTCAGATCTAATGCCAAATTCTATATGAGAAGAGGCCTTGATAAGTCTGAGGGATTCTCAAAGCTGGGCTTATAACAAATCTTTTAAATTCATCTGTTCTTCAGGAAAAATAAAGCCTTTTTAGTTCTTTGAAAAATCTTACTAGAATTCACACACTCAGTATGCTTCTAAAAGTCTCCTTTTAACTGTACACTTTACAGTCCAGTGGAAAAGCAATGATGCCAAAATCAAAGGCTAGCTAGTGTCCAGTTAATCCAACCAGCAGGTGTCTGCAGGTAGCTGGTGGAGATCCTCTGTAGACATGATGTTAATAATTTTTCAGGCATCATCTAGTAAAAAAAAAAAAAAAAAAAAGGGCACAAAAGCTTTTAAAATTATTATTATTGTTATTTTTAGTTGTTATTATTGTTATTCTTTCCCCAGGTGTTCAAGTCCTAGCTTCTTCATCACTTAATCTGTGCATGATTTTTCATTAATATTAGTGAAAAGAACAAGATCTGAAAATGATATTCAACCCCAGAGCTAGAAATGCTCATAATATGTCCTTGTTATCTATTTGTTTCTCAAGAGTAGAGGTTTTCTTTTTCTCCAAGTTTTGGAAAAAATCATGTTAGTATCTTGCTATGCACAATGTGGAAATCAGAATATCAAAAGGAAGCCAATACAATAATCTATTTTTGTAATCTAGTTCAAACAACTCAAAAAGTAAGGTTGGCTGCTTTCTGCATTACCATCCTAATTAAAAAGGATAATTAGAAGAAGTGTTACATAGATGAAGGAAAAGTTCAAGTAAAACTAAGGACTGAAGGTAAATTTTCTCTCCCTGAAACCAGAACATTCTTTGAAAATAGAAAAAGTAAAAGGTGCAATTATTAAAGGGAAAAGAATCATTGCTTTTAATGAATAAAACTGTTTAGATTAATAGGAAAGCAAAATATATTGCTGTGGATGGATCATAATTTTTTTGTTAGGAGCTGCTAAATGTAATCCTCCTATATCATGACGTACATGGAGTGCTTGGGGACTTTCAGCAACAAAGTGTTGCTGAAAATAAACTAGTGTTTATTTTCCCCTGAAGTTAACTCCAATAACCCTGACTTGGGCCTTGCAAGAAACAGCTCTTCTTCCAACTGTCTCAAAGGTCTGAGGAACATTAAAAACTGCTGTAAAGGAAGTGCTTCTGTTTTACAGATAAACAGCAAGGCCACCTGAAGGCAGTGGGGTAAGTCTTTGGGTATTCTCACAGAATGAGAGGAAGGTCCCCAGCAGCAGGCAATGTGGTCAGCTTGCAGGTCAACGTGGCATGAAGGCATGGGGAAAAAACAATTGAGTAAGGAAAAATGAGTCCATGTGGATGGGGCATTGTTAGAAGACTAACTAGAAAGCTTTCCTCTTACACATCTAACCTCTGATGGGCTCTAACGCCGGTCCAAGTTTAGCTAAATGTGATGTCAAGTGAGATTCATAACACAACTGCTGAATTTAGGACCTCAAGTGAGGAAGAAAAGCCTCTGGACTCATGAAGGGCCTCTATCCTGTCCATTAAAGTAATGTTTTTCAGAGTGTAAACATCATCTAACTGCTTTCTGCGGCTTTGAAAATTTCCTTCCTGAGTTGCAAATTATTTTGGGATCAAGTTGTCTTTCATCCTGCGACAGTTGGTGGTGCCAGGGCCTCTAGTCACTAATGGAACATAAATAATTAACCAAATGATACTCCTGCAAGTTCATCGGTAGTGGAAAACACAAGCCAGTGTGGCACCAGGGGAAAACCTACTCTATGAACAGCCCACTCCAAGAGTTTAAAAAATCAGTGTCTCTAAGCCAGTCTCTCCCATCCTGTGACTCTGCAGCAGAGGCTGAAGGATTTTGGCTGTATGTTTATTAGTGCTGCTTCTGGATCTCTTGAGCAAGCACTTTCCAGGGACACAAATAGGTGCAGCTGTTTAGGGGATTGCAGATCAGACCACGCAGCTTTACCTTGCACATTAGGCCACAGAAGGAATGAAAGAAACCTCAAGTATCTGTTACAGACATATTATAGACTCCGGGGAGCATAAAGGAGGATTACATAAGTTTGAACCCTGGGTGGGACTAGGCAGGTGCGGAATGTGGGAAAAAGTTATTTGCTCTGAAATTTCTGGTGTAAATATTCCACACAATGTACAGCATTCAATTCTCTACAGTGCTGAGCCTTATCCAACTCACCTGAGGTGACATCAGGCAGGGATCACTTCAAATGAGCTATCTGCTTCAGAGATTAGGGAAAGGTTCCAGCTCCAGCCAAAATGCCAAGAGCAGGACTCTGCACTGAAACTGCCTTAGCCTCAGGAGGGGCCCTCAGCCTGCAGTGCAAACCCACATGCAGACGATGGAATCACGATCCATCCCAGACCCTTCTGGTGTGGAGATACGGGTTCAGCCCTATACTGCAGTGAGTCGAATAAGGATGTTCCTGTCATGCAGGCAGGGTTAATAGTCACAGGTTTTATCCCTGTAACACTACATTTAAATGTGCTGCATGCATTATTCATCTCTTTGCAGCAGCAGCAAGAGGAGGCAGCTGTCAGTCCAATTTTCGTTTCAGATCTCTGCCCTGCAGCTGCCTCATGGGGGGCACAAGAAGGAATGATGAGGTCCATGGGATCAGTGCCCAAGCTTTTGGGCTTGGAAGCAATTATTTGCCAGGATAGCTGCAGTCCCAGAAACACCACCATACCCATCTTTGTCTAGGGAGGACTGGAGGAGGAATTTATTACAAAAAGGGAGGTTTTCTCCTTGCATCTATGTTGCACCAAAGGCAGGCAATTGTGACTCAAGATTTTTGTTACATTCCTTCTCTTGCACCTTTGTCTCTTAGGGCTTCTCCATAAAAGATTATAAAATGCAGAAAACTTTGGGATTCCACTTTATTTTCTCTGAAACTTGGTAGATACAGCACCTCATGTCTGACTGATGATTCTGTTTGGGATCTTTCTATACAATTATTTTGAATATGAAGCACAACATAAGCAATATCCTGGTCACTGCTAGTGGTGCTTTTGTCTATAGGGCTGGATGTGCTACAGCCTCAGTAAAGCTGAGGGAATACAAGAGTTGTAAGGCTCCTATACTGCTTACATATGGTTGGGCTATCACAGCTTAGTGGGAGGTCATTATACAAACCCAAACAGAGTCAAGGTTAGATGTTTGGCTGGATATATTTCAGTCATGCTGCTCTCTCTGCTAACAAAAGCTCAAAGAAATCCTAGAGAAAACAGCATAAATTAGTACAAACTTCTAATCTCTCTAATTTATACCAGCGGAAAACAAGCCTTGGCACAGACAGAACAGCATGGAGCTACTGCCCTGCAAAGCTGCAGGTCTCCCAAGTGTCTCTGCACCTCCCAGTGTTCAAGTCATTAATCCTATATTGAGTTGGGCTGTTTAGATGTTGGGCTGTCCATCTCTGGAGAGGTCTGCAGTGCTGTGCTTTTTTTCATGTAAAGGAGGTCTGGTTAAGGCCCACCCATCAAAATGGCCCAAGATTACAATGTGAGACACAATCTGCAATACAGAGGTGCTGAGAAAACTTGTTCCCTTATCTTCTCACCTTTACAGCCAAGGTGCATACAGCACCTAGCACTGGAGTGGCTTTGCCACAGTGCAAACAAGAAGGAAGACATCTTGAAATTCTCACATTGAGAAATACAAAACACAGATTTCTTCTACGTCCCTCTTTCAGCACAGTAACAGATAGCCATATTCCCCAGTAGGAAAAAACAGAAATGAAAAAGCTGAAGTTAAAACTGCACGTGAAATATATCAGCCTAATGACTTGGTACATGATAGCACTTCGATGTTATCAATTAGAAAACAATTTGATTTCAGTCTTTTCTTCTGGGTATTATGGCCTGGATCATACCAACACTCTAAACTAAAAGGATCTGTTTTAGCTCAAGTATTATTTATTCACATGCTTTATGATTCTGTTTCATGGAGAAATGCAGGGACAATATCTCATTAAATGAGGGAAAATCAAGTTTTCTTTTTTAATATCATGAACATGGTAGCTCTGCAATCAGGGGTAATGTTTAAATCTCTGAATGTACCTACAGATACAATGTGACAAGGAAACTTCTCATGCATTCAATGAGAGGTGACAGCACACAGATAAAATACTAATCCCTTGTTATCAGCTCTAGGTACCAGACTAAATGTAATTGTCAGAAATTCTCAGCAGAAGTCGACAGGACCAAGACAGGGTTCATTTAGGGTCATTGGAAATTCCTGCTTCATTTGCATAAGCATTTCAGCAAGTACTTCAAGAGTCTTGCTTTCCATCAAAAGTTTAGGCAATTAAACACAACCACATATTGTGGATAATCAATTGTTTGAGGCCCAGGTCCTCAAAAGTATTTGAACACTAACTATGGATTTTCAGGAAAGGCAATCCAGTATCTTAGCCCAAATGGCCTGCAGGGTGAAGTATAAGTTCTCTGACAGCAATATCTGTTCCATCTGTATGAATGCTTTATGGCAGTTAGGATGATGGTAGTGAATCAACAACAAATTAAGAAAATGCTTTATTTGAATTTTTAACCATATTTTAACTCTCTGCTCTTTCTGACAATGGGTGACAAACTTTTTTGGTTCCCTCAAGGTACGATAATATCATCAGAGAAAATTCATATTGAGTTTTATAAGTATTTGGTACATTCTTTGTTTATTGTGCCACTATTCATCCATTAGCAAAGAATTGCTGTGTTGTTATACAAACCAGAACACAACAACTACAAATAACAATCAGTCTCTGCCTCAGGACACACAACAAGCTGAAGAGAACGATCTGAAAATGCTTTAGAGATGCTTGCCAAAACCAGACTTACTGTTTATGACCAGAACAGATGCCTGCTAATTCAGGTGGGCACTTAAACTATTAAAGCAGATTATGTCTACACACTCATCACTGAGTCACCTGCACTATGGCCATTCCAGTCTGAATGAAGAAGGCTTCAGTGTCCACTTGAAAATTCTAGGCTAGTAATCATAGTTAACTGGGATTTGCCCAGGAGGTGAAAACTACACACTCCTCCAATGAGCAAACTCATTATTCCTGGACTTGTAATATGTCACACCATAGCCTTGGTTGTTGATATATCTGAGACTCAGATCTTTGACTATTTATGTGCATATAGAAATTCTTACACTGAGGTACAAAAGAAGCCAGAGAACTGAACCAGGATCCAGTTACAAGAGGTAGACCGATATGGTGAGTGCATTCTGACTTAAAAAGCAGCAGAAGTCTGTTTTCTTTCTTTTTTTCTCAGCAACGTGCATCCACTGCCATGCAAGTTGACAGAAACTTCCTAAGCCTCATTTTATTCACATGTAAATTAATCAGTAATGCTACTAGTTCAGACCTTCCTTCATCAGTGCTGGAAAAAGTGTAGTTAAAAAAAAGATACTTTAAAATAACCTTTAACAGAGACTGTGTATGGAGAAGGATAACCATGGGCAGGAAATGGAGCCGGAGTTCCAGGGAACTACTCAGAGCTCTACAATTGCTTCATTGGGAACCAGAAAAACAGCATTGCACCTCAGCATCTCACAGCTTCCCTATCTATAAAATGGAGATAACAGGACCAAGCTTTATAAAGCACTTTGAGGACTAAGGAAGTTACCTTCATATTGGCATCTTGCTTCTAGGAACTATATTTTCATAAAGACACTACTTATCACCACCCTCTTCCATTTCTACTGAACATCCCTTTCTTTTTGAAGTTATCAACTTCCCACTGCTTTAATATTGTTAGTGATCCCAGTAAGGAACAGAGAGCTAAAATAAGCAACAAAAACATGGACCTCCATGTAGAGACATAATCTGTTTAATAAATATGACTGTAAAAGCAATAAACAATAGCAATTATACATTACGCTACATTGTATTTAACAGAAGGGAAAAAAGAAGATGAAAAGGTACATCAAAAAAAGTAATTTTAAAATTAGAAATAGTTCCAACACTATAAGAAAACTTTTTGATTGGCTTACTATAAAAATAAGTTGGCTAATGTTGGACTTCAGTGGGGGCTATTATACAGTTGCAGCCAAAACTTTCCCATCTTTCTTAAAGCTGTAGTTGCAAAGACAATAGCAAAGCTGTACAAACTGCTGTGTTTCTATCTGTCTTCAGGGAAACTACAAAAAGAAGCAGAAGACTCTCTACTGTGATTATCCCTTAACTACTATGGGTCTAATGCTCTTGGTATCATTTTTATTTTGCCAGGAAGTAGGTTGATTTAGGTTTGCGCCCAGTTTGTGACAAACAAATTCAAACCACCACCACCAAATCCCTACCCTGGGGCTCTGGGCCACACCAGCAATGCTGCTCTCTCCTGTTTTTGACTCAAGTTGCCATGTGCAATGTCTACTGAACAAAACCCACCCATGCCAGGAATCAGGATCCCTCCTAAGTGTGCCTCACTGATTATGAAGTTGCCTCTATTTGCCTTCACCTAACTTGGTTAAGCAAGTGTACATTGGTTACAGTGTTTCTCTCTTTACACTTCAAACCAAAATCCCGGTGCTAGGTTTACCTGAGTTGGGTTGGAAATCAAGTTGTAATGACCATGGGTTAGGCTTCAGCTAATCCTGCTTTGCTGCTGTTCCCTTGCATAGTCTACATGAACATGTCCTACAGCCTCATTTCTAGTTGCAGTGTAAGATACAAACTTAAGTTATTGGTAGGAAATCAAATCTTTTATAAGAGTGATCCTGTGGTGCTGAGGCTCAAAATGCATGGCAATAGTCTCAGGTCAAATCCTCCCTCCTCTGCCCAGACTGGCAGGAGCTTGCAACAAATAGGGGCGCCAAGAAAGTCATAGGAAACTGTGCATAGACCTTTCTCTGCTCCCTCTTCTATGGACAAGATGTCTTTCAAAAACCTGACAGGCCTTTGAGTGACTCCAAAAAGGTAGAGATATCCTGGGACTACCCCAGACAAATTCAGTCTTCAGCACTACATGGAGCTGAGGGTGTTGCTAGGGCTTTGTCTTAGCCAAAATTGAAGGTGTAAGGCTGGTACAAAATACAGTGTAAGTTCTTGCTGGCAATAATGTCCTGCTACTGCAGCACGGACAGACCTCCCTCCCTGCCTGCAATGCATGCTTGCTCTGTTCAAGGTTAGGAGGCAAAGTTATCTTCCCATGGCACTATCAGTGGGATGCCTTGTGTGAGTAAGCTAAGAAAGCTCTATAAGAAGGAGCCTGGCCTTGTGGTTGGGATCATCCACACTCACATTCAGCCTCCTTGCAGGCATAGGGCACAGGCAGCAGATGCAGCTAGGGCAGCGAAGGGCAGAGTCCAAACAAAGACATAAACCAGACTGACCAAGAATATTTTCAGTGCCTTTAAACTCCAGTGTGATTTCTTCATGTGTCCTATGAAAATCTGCTGGGGTGGCTAGCCCTCCCACAGCCCAAAGTGCTAAAAGAGCAGTTAAATCTAAAGCCAAGAACCCTAAACACTCCCTCCCACCTCCCCCAACCCTTCTGCCCCCACATCCCAGCCCACCCCTCTCCCTAAAGAAGAGACCCCCATGCATATTCTTGGCCTATACCATTATGAATTTTCTACAAATTAGAGACAGATCAGAAAAAAGAGAGTGAAAGGGTGAGGGGAAGGGCCGCAGGAGTGAATAGTGGTACCAGTTCCTCTCCCCCCACCCCCCGCTAAAATTGAACACCTGTACAATGCCGTTCCACTATGGTCTCAGTATAATGTCCACATGCACAGGCTTAAAGCTAAAAACCCTTTGTCATCTGAAGAATTAAAAAGTCCAAATGTAGTGAGCTCTCCTCCTTTTTTAGATACAGATACTGGTGTCCTCAATTCAACCATTTACATAGGTAGGGATTTCTTTTGTGCTCTGGGACTCAGCCGATGTGGAAATACTTCCTGTGGCAAAGAAAGAACAAAATAAGAGTCAGTAAATAACAAGCATGTTTAGCCAAGGAAGGTGTTTGAAGGTATCACCTTTCTGGCCTTTGGGATTCAACTGCTCCAGACTGACACATTCTTCCCAGAAATGTTTTCTTGTCATTCAAAACACTAAAGGTGATGTCCTGTTCTTTTGCTAATGAAGATGATTCACCCAAGTTGAACAGACGAGGGAGAGGCAGAGCAGAGGGGTGGAGGGAAGGAGGGGTTGAGGTCCTCAGAGGAAAAGCATAACTCATTTGAAATGATAAGTTGTTGGAGATTTCATAAATAACCTTAAACTTTGCATTTGCTCACAAGAAGAAAATAGGAATGTGATTTTTTTTGCTGTCAGATTTTGGAGAGAAAATTAAATGATGCAGGAACATTAATTCAGATTCCTCCAAGGAAGGATCCCTGAATGTTAGTCAAAGGTGTTGAAAAAAACTGTTTTCTGAGCAAGCATGCAAAAGAGAAACACCCAATTACTGTCTTGTTTTGTTTTCCCAGAAGAAAGAAAACTCATTAAAAAAGAAATTGCTGATTTCCAGAAACAGATGAGGTGGTTGTATAAGAGAGTGAAGAGCCTTTGCACTTTCTATTCTGTTCACACCTAGGTCCAGATCTTTTAACTTTGCCAGTGAGCTGTGATTCAGTTTTCCCATTCATTTTACTGACAGGATGGAAAAATGCTCTTAGGAAGTTTGTTGGACTGATTCCTTTTGATACATAATGGAGTCGATGCCTCCCACACATTTAACTTTTTTGCTCGTTAGTGTAGTTACAGGTGCAAACTAAGTAGTTGTAAAAAGCCAATTTCTTGTTCAATAGTGTCCAGTAGCACTGCTGAGAAATACATGAAGTTCTGGCTAATGTAGAAAGCCAAAAATTCTACAGCTGCTCTAATTGAAAACCTACCCCCAGAGTTGGCTTCTGACTTGTCTTTATCTAGAGGCTTCAAGGGTTTAAATTTCCAATGCCAGCAAGAGCAGTTTTGAAGGAACCTTGAACGGAGCTAGCAGGTGACTGACACTTGCTGCTTCAGTCTGAATGACCCATGAAAACATCTTTTTCCCTGCTCCTGGAACACCATGAACCACCACCATTATATTGTTTTAGAACAGGAAGGCTCAAAGTCCATTCAGCTGTAGAGACTTCAACTTGGGTGTTTCTCCCTTAGCACCATACATCAATTTTGCCTTGGAGGTTTCTGGGAGTAAAAGAGAAAAAAAAAGAAAAGTAAAAAGTAATTGTTAAAGTTTAGGACCCACCGCTCCGGGTCTTGGCTTGAAACCTCTTGGTAATCCACAAGCTTTTTGGAAGTCCTCTGTCCAGACTACCTTGGTTGCATTTCCTTTCCTTGGGTTCTGGACTGTGGCCTGGTGTTGCTCTGTATGGGGAATACCACATGGGAAGGTTGGTCCCCTCACTCCATCCTGTGTTCTGCTAAGCAGGGATGTCCAGGTCTGCTGAGGAATAGCTGCTCAAAAGCTTTTAATAGCTACAAGATCTCCTTAGTGAACAGGTGAGGAGAGATCAGCATTGACTGCAGTGGAGCTTCCAGTTTAGACATCAGTTTCATCAAGAGTCATTCTTATTTTTCCTCCCAGGTTGTTTCACAGGCCACAATCTTAGCACATCACATTCCCTCCTTTAATTTCCCTTTTCCTTACTCCCTCTCTACAGTAACTATGACTCTAAATCTGCTTTAGCAAACACTCTCATACATTTTAGGGAATGCTCAGGTGAGAGCTAGGGTTTATTTAAGCTGATGAAATTGCGCAAATAAGAGATCTGTTACAAATATGCTTCACTCCTGTTTAAATCACAGAATCACAGAATGGCTGGGGTTGGAATCGACCTCTGGAGAGCATCTAGTCTAACTCCCCTGCTAAAACAAGTTCACCCAGAGCAGGTTGCACAGGATCATATCCAAGAGAGTTTTTAATATCTCCAGAGAAGGAGACTGCACATCTCTGGGCAGCCTTTTCCCTTTAATTCCTCTAAAATAGCTCCATGTCCTTATTTGCAGGGTTCTGCACTGTACTGTGGTCTGGTTCTGCAGAACTGCCACCTCATGAGTGAAGCTGAGCAATGCCGGCTTTAGTAGAACATGTCTCCAAACTAAAACCTCCCTGCTCCATCCCAACACTTCTACTCTCGTCAGGGTAACAGAAAACATGTAAGTATGAGCAAATGTGTGACTGATTCCAGAATGCCCTCTCCAAGTCTGTTCACTTTAGGTCCTACAACAGCCTGCTTTTGGAAATACTCAACCACAGAGGCCTGTGGCACAAATCAGCCTGAGGGCAAACCCAGATGCCCAGTGCTGAGATCCCAGGTTTTGCTCAATTTATTTGTGAATAAGCCAGACTAGCATTGCTGCTGGCAACAAGGTCTGGCACAGCACAAAGACCCCAGCAGTCAAAACATCAGTAGATATTTAGCTTTTAGATATGACTTACCAAATCACCTGCTCACCTCCATGTTCCAGGTGAGGGTGGCTGAAGTTCTTCTGGTTGTAGGGCTTAGCCCCACAACTATATCAGCCCCAGCAAAATAAATTACATTGCCAGCAGGATTTTTTGAGAAGGGGAGGGGATCTACGTAGAGCAACTAGGAGAGAGAAAAAGTCTAAAGTTGTTCCCCTCCCTTTCATCACATGGCAGTGAGGGAGAGGGAAGAGTTAGCAAGGTTTCCTGTAGCAAAACTAATGTTGCAGCAGAAGAGGATGGGAGGAGGATTGTGCAGGAATATGGGAAGAGGGGAGGCTGAGAAAAAGGTTAGCCAATTATAAGTCAGAGTCTGACCAGCTGCAGGATGCTGCAAGTTATTTACCTATGGGGTGGACTTCCAACTTCTCATCTACTAGTTGCTCATGGCTCATCAGCTCACTTTGAGGGACATTAGGTATGCTTTCCCTCTGACTGACTGGACTGACCATCTCTTGATCTTTTTCATTCTGCATCTGTGCATATATATTAAGGCCAGGAATCTTCCTAAAACATTAACAGAAACCATCATTGTGTGGTACTCTGGTAGATGATGTAGCATCAGCTTTCACAAACCAAGAAACAACTCACTCCAAAAAAGAAAACCCAGCAAAACAAACCCCAAACACCTCAGTGAAAGGCATCAATGGGGAGAAGGCAAAGGCTCAGAGAGGGTCATACCTTTTGAACTTGTAGACTACAAACACGGCTAGTCCCACAAAAACGACAGAGAGGAGCATCAGCATAGCTGAACCACTGTGACTGGGAGTGAGGTCCACTAGGGGAGCTGCAAGAGAGGAGAAGGTTAGAGCCACCCCCACCCTGAAGTGAAAGCTGCTCCCTCCAGAAAAACAGTTCATTGTCCCCTCTTATTGCACTTGTAGCAGGTCTCATCTGTTCACACATCTCCAGGCCTTCTCTCCCTTTCTAATTCACCTGTGAAGAAATCCAGTTTCAGATCACTTGTGGTGCTAAACACGCCCCTTGATGTGAAGCTTCACAGCTTTCTCCTTAGAGGCCTTCTCTGTCCTATGAGAGGACTGCCTAAAGCACACTCTCTCATACTGCAATGATCTAAGTTGCAAATGAAGTCATTTGGGTACCAAAACTGGCATTTTCTGGCTGATCCTGGAGGTACCCATGGGCAAACTTGTCATGTTGGCTTTCTATTTCATGTAGAGCTAGGGTGGGTAACTCCCAGTGCACAGGGAATAACAAGCAACTAGCTCCTCAGTTTTACTGAAACAACAATGCTCACTTAACGTATTGTTTTCTGCTCAGTCCTGCTACTTCCCAACCAGAAGGGCAGTGCCCTTCAAAGACACTGCATCAGCATCCATGGCAAGCTCTTGCCACACCTCTGACATTTTCATTTTCTTCCTTTATCCCTTTCCTACTCTTCTGAACATGTTTTGCTCTCTTTCCCCTGTTGCCCTGCTCTCTCTCACACAAGCCTTCCATGCAACAGCGTACAGAATCAAGAAAAAACAAACAAACAAAAAAAACCAACCACCAAAACCAATCCTAATCAGACAGGGTCTCTCTATACTTCTCAGAGTTTTGTTCACAATTGGGTCATAGTCTCTTGCAAAGTAGGGCCACTCAAACTATCCAGAAGTGTGGATTTCCCAGAAACACAAAGTGAATTGTATTGAATAGAGTTTCCATCACACACACACAAACAGAAAGGCATCCAGCATCCAAGAAGTTTCACACACAGGTTCAGCAGTGTCAGTTGTTCATACAGACACACCCTGTAGTCAGACATGCAGCTGTAGCTGTGGCATTACAAAGAGCTAACACACAGTCCTCACTGACTCTCTCTGGCATTACACACAGAACATGGCCCAAGTAGTGCCTTCCTCTGCAAGGCAGTGAAAGTTGACTTGAACCACTTTCAAACACAACCTCTTGCATGTGTTCACATGCACTGAATAAACCCATCCTAAACCAGAGGAAATGTGCACATGAGGAAACACACACACACAAGCAAATACTTACTAAGGCACACACATCACATGTACATATTTTTTCAGCTTCGCACCCAGACTGATAAAGTCAAAATTTACAAAGAGAAGTGAGAAACCTGCTCCTTTCCACACCAAACAGGCTGTCCTCAGAAAGGCGAGGCACTGGGATGAAATAATCTGTTATTATGAATTCGTCACATATCTCCACTCTGTCCCCTCTCTGTCTCTAATTTTGTTGGTCTCTGCAGTTCTGTGGGATGACAAAGTGACTCTCCAATCGATTCAGATCCAGCATCATTCAACATTCTTGCTATAATGCTGTACTGAGAGCCTGGTAATAAACATCTATTTAACTGCTTTGTAAGGAATTGGCGTATTTTACTATGCCTTAGAGTTTAGATTGTTGTCTGTTGGGTTGGGCACATTGGTTTGCTTTTTATCTCATACAAGAAGGAATGAACATGATGAATGAATTGCAATCTCTTGTCTATAATTGCCATAAACTAATCCTTCTTCCAGTGTGACCTGAACATAAAGACAGAGCTATGAAATGCGCTAAGGTCAATGCCTCTCATTCTTCCATGCTCCAGGGAAAGCACATGCTCAGATACAACACACACACAAAGGTTCATTTCTACAGGTTCTGCTTGAATATCTACACCAAGCTAGTTTAGATACCTGGACTTCTGTTCCCTGCAGCTTCTCTGCTGCAGAAATTGCTGCTGTGCGTTGCCAGGCACACACAGGGAGGAACATACATGTGCACTGAGGCATGGCAACATTGATGCAGGTGTATATATACATACGTGTACACTTACAAAAACACACACTTAGCTTTGTGGTTCAGCCAACTACAGCCCAGAGCTGCCAGAGTTCAACACAAAATCATAGTGAAAAGGCTGGGAAAGAAGCTATACCACAGACCATAGAAGCACCTCTGCACCATGTGCATCCCCCTGGATTGTGCTCTATAGGGAATACATCTGTGGCTGTCTCGTGTTCCAGGTTTCCCTGCTTTACTTTATTTAACTTTTTGTAAAAGCTTGGATTTCTAAAGGACAATTCTTATTTCCTGACAACCAAAACAATAGCTTTCAGGAGACAAGTAAATGTCTTGTGACTTTTTGTCCAATTGTAAAGTATTCCCAAGTTCTGATGTCATGAAATTGAGCCTTTTACTTAGACAGAGAATAGTCATGACCTCTGCAGCTTTTTAAGGAGTCATATTCCCTCAAAAACCTCACAGTGGCTGCTCCGTGGGTTTTTTTAATACCTAGTTTGCCCATCCAAGCTCATTTTGCATTCTTACCAAATCTTGTTTCCGCAAGAGACAAAATCCTGCAGTGTTCCTATAGGACATAGCGAGGTCCGTTACAGCAATCAGTCACCAGTGGCTTCTAAGAGAAGCACAACAAAGCCTACCTTGCAGAAATGAGTGTTTCCATCTGTGATAAATAAAAAGCACTCATTCCTGATGTGGGTGTAAATACAAATAAAAATGTGCATTTTTGGTGAGCACAGATTGTGTACGAGCTGAGCACCCTCTGCTTCAGCTTGAGCTAGCAAGAAACAGAACAGTACCACCCTGGAGACTGTACTGTTTCTTAGCATGGCAATATGCCACACTGATAGACCCTGCCTTTTGGTTCATTCAGCATGGTAGACAAGATTTAGTAGCCTAGAAAGGTGCTGCAGTACCTCCCATGACTACGTGGCTTCAGGACTGGAGCTACTCAGCTTTTAGCCATCTCTGACAATGGATGGAGCAGCTGGAGACCCTGTGTGCTCGCTCATGCAGAGATGTCCAGAAGTGCTCTCTAAGAAGCTGCAGGAGGCTCCTACAAACACCAGAAAGCTTGAATCCAAATTCATCTTGTATAAAGGCACAGCTGGATACGTGGTTTTAGGTGTCATCTGTTCCCTGTACATGAAATCGTGAATGTCCTTTCAGTAGCCAGGGGTAAATATGAGCCTTTCCAGGAATATCTAATGTGATTCTTTTTAGCTATAATTTTTTGAAAAATACCTACAGGCTATTTAGGGCCAAAGTAGTCATACCTAAATGTTTACAAGGTTGGGCAGATCTGTTCATACCCCAAAAAAAGATTTTTGGAGAGTAGTTTTCTGATAAAAATGAGCTGAGGCTTTTAGTTTGCAAGTTAGCAAAAGAAGCTGATACCAACTGATCAGGATTACCAGCAACTCCTGTGGAAAATTAATTCCTAAGAATCCTGAGCGCAGATTGGTTTGTCTCATCTCTTGTAATATTAAATAGGGCCTGCATTGTGAAATGAGGTTTTAGCATGCAGAATAGACAGAGACGTATCTAAGTAAATACTAGGACTATGGAGATGACTTGTTTTGAAATAGGATTAATTAAAGTCCAAACTGGCTAATATTTTTTAATACTTTTTTGTGCATATGTATGTTGATTCTAGTCTTTCAGACTGATTAACAACTTCTGAACTGTGTTTAGTTGCTTTGACTGTTTGTTGACTCTAGAATATCTGAACATATCCAAGGTTAGCTGGTAACCTTTGCACTGTGTTACCTAGGCTGAAAATGCCATGGTGCTGCTTAGCTGTTAAGAGAAAGCCAAGAAGTACACATTTCTACTGCTACTTATACCACATTTCCAACAAAACCAGTAAGTTCTTGCACATAAGAAAACAAACGGATTAGCTATAAATGCAAAAGCTACTATATCTTTTTGTCATGATATAAAAATGGAGGTAGAGTAGGCATTTTAATGTCTGCTGACACACTGTGCTGTTATTGTGATATAAAAATAAGAAATGTTTAAAATTCAGCTGATAGCACACTACTACTATCAATATATTGCTTACTGTGCTACAGAGTGACAGAAAAGGTATACACAAAAAGGGGATACTAGCCTGCTGTTAAATGGGCTGCATGGACAAGGATTCGAACTCCTGGCTTCAACTCAAAATGGACCAGGTTTTGGTTCAGTTTCTGGATCAGCGATTCAGAAATCTGGGGGGGAAAAATAAAGAGAAAATAAGAAATGCATTTGTTTCTTGACCACTGGTTTAGCTTGCCAATAAGTGGGTAGGAAATGGAGCTGCATGCAAATTGAAGATTTTGCAGAGGTACCAGAATTTCTGAGCACAATTTCCTATCACCTTACAGAGAAGCAATTTGTGAGAGCTGACACCTCTGCCGGTACTATGTACAGAGTGGTTTGTGTATGGTTAGCAAGGACTGGTATCAACAAGTAGCCCTGTGACACCTCTGTAGGAGCAGCCCAGCAGCAAAAGGGAATTGAGCCCCAAAGGAACATTACATTCACATGTGTAAAGGTCTGCAGGACCAGCCAGCAGCAGCACATCAATGAACTCATGTACTATTCAGGCAAAAACAAACATTTCAATTGTTAATGCTCATTTGCTCATAATAAATAACTTCCTGCTCAATGAGCAGCCAGTTCCATTGGTCTTAGAGCATGTTTGTAACATGTGACATAACTGAATAAAAATGAATTGTTTAGGTCCTTACCACAGCTTGCAGTAAATTTTCAAGTTCTAAAAGCAAATTTCATTTCATCCAGCTCTGAGTTTCAAGCCAGCTGCTCCCTAATTGGTAAATATGTACCAGAACCAGCTTGAATCTGAAAGCTTTTACCAACTACAGAATACGGCTGAAACAAAATGCATGTTCCCTCTCTTCTTATGGGTTGCACACACAAAGAACTCTCTTTCACGGGAGAGACACTTCACAGAGCTTTCAGATCACCAGATTATGTTGCCATAACTGTGATGACATCAATAGAGCTCTAGCAGAAATGAAGCAGGTTACTCCTCCTTAAAGAACACAACAGAAAAGATGAGCATTTGTTGAGATAACACTCCATGAAATCTGTATTTGTACAGTGAAGAAGCCAAACTTTGGTCCCATCTGCTGGTAAACATTCCTTAGTTTAAGTCAGTTTTTCATAACAGGCACAGAGCCACTTTCTCCATATAACAATTATATCCAGGAAGTTCCATGCATGTTGCCAATACAAGCAAAAAATCCAGATAGGTTAATAAAGGAATGCAAGCCTATAGACACGTTGATAGTTTGCTGTGTGTCTTTTGCCTGGTGTCTCACGTATTTCACATTTTTTTACAGCAATGTCAATTTTCCAGTTGAACATAGTTACTGTTCTGCATGTTGGTTTATTAGGGAGAGGTGGTTGGAAAATTGCAAACACACACCCCTTAAACCTCTTAATATGCAGTTGCTGAGAACGTGTTTTTATAGCCATACCAAGATCATGAGGGACCGTGCTCACCACTTAATTTAATTTCTTTTAAATAAATCCTTATTCCTTCTTGGAGATTAATGAAAAATTGTCAGAAAAAAGAACATTCCAATAATTTTTACACCATTTTTTTCATGTTCTTCATTTTTGTCTGGGTGAGTTATTTCACTAAATGCTACCCCGATAGGATTAGATGTTCCTTGGCTATCATTCATCACAGTACGAGATTTATCTGCTTCTTTTATTTTTTTTAACATTCTTAATGGTTCTTTCAATACTCTTGGCTCATACACTTCATTTCTGGCTGCTGATCACTTGAATAGGTGCCTTTGGTTCAATATCAATTTGGCAATAATTCTTACAGGCATTTTATTTATATTTCTAAATATATCTCTTTAAAGTTACCATTTATTTCATGGGTGCCAGAATGAGCAGTAAATATATTTCTTCCAATAGCAGGAAAAAATACCACCTGCATTCAAAGAGCCATCTGTTGAGCTCAGAGCAGCAGGGATGGTGACACAAAGATGTGCAGTACATGAAGAAAGCCTGGGAAGCAAATTATATATCTTTAAGGATTTGAGCACATTAATAACCAAGATTGACAAAAAAAAAAATTTCATGTCTAAAACCAGAGCAACAGATGCAGATTAATATGCTGTAAACCAGGTATATTAATGGCTCAAGGAAATAATGGGAAAAATATCATCCTGGCTTTATCCAGTCCCAAACACAACCTAACAGCTCTCCTCCATACCCCTGCCGGAATTATTTTCCTTTATGCTCTGACATCCTGATGCTTCTGGGGCAGGTGAGCTAAGGAAAAAAAAAAAAAGAAAGAAAAAAATAAAAAAGACAAACTGAAGAAAAGAGCCAACCACTTTGTGTCATTCCTCTTCAAAACGTTGTGCCAGCTGCACAAAATGGCAGGGAAACAGCAGAGGTAAAAAACATACATGATGCCTTCTATACGAACAGAGGCTTAATGTGATGTACAACTGAGTGTACAGCTAGCAAAGGTTGCTATGCAGTACTGTAGAATGGTTTTGTGAAGGATTTGGGCAAGATCTGGAAGAATAAAAGGATCTGGAGAAAGTCAGCATGAGAAGGTAGAAGAGACTTTTTTGGGTTCTAGTGACTTGAAGGAAGAGTGAGATTTGCCTCGGCCTTCCTGAGGCACAGAGTGAAGAGGGCAAAACAGCAGGGACATGACAGCTGAGAGATGCTGTGGGCTGCCTCCCAGCAGGCCAGTTGTGTATGAGAGAGAAAACTCAACTATTCCTCTCTGGCAAGCCGATGGAAAGGAATAATAGGAAAGGAAAAGGCAGTAACAATGAAGGAGTAGGAAAAAGGAAAAAAGACAAAAAGAAACAGTCACAACTGAAGTTTATTATTGCTGTATTGCATTGTTACTTGATTATGAAAGAGGACTTCGTTGGATGACATCCTGTACAAATGCATCTCAGACTAAAACTGTTTTTGCCTGAAACCATCAGTGTCCCAGCAGAGGATTGAAATAGCCATAACTGTTCCAGGACTATATACAAAGTGTCAAAACTGGCAGCAACTGTTCACGCTACTCAGAGTATAAAATATATTTCCTTGGCTCAGTTAATTACATGCTCTCCCGGTGGCTTTTTGTGTACAGCTCTTTTTTTGCCTCGGTCTTTATGGAACCTGAACAAGTGAAAAAAATGAATAACAGCCTAAGACCTTCAAAAGTGCCAGAAGTTCTAGTGAGAATCAGACATCTGCCTTCCTCAGGCAGCTCTGAAGAATCCTAACACACGCTTCTGAGGGAAAAACAGATGCATTCAGACATGTTTTTTAAAATGTTTGCTTGCTTGGTGCAATGTTTTCATTTTTCTTTACGTGGAAAATAATATTCTCTTCAAAACACATAGAAAAACAAAACAAAAATAGAAACTATACATAATGGCTTATGAAAGTCAGTATTTGAGGTCAGTGAGCAGCTTACACACACCTAAAGGGTCAAATTCACATTGGGTCCAAAGTTGGACCTGACAATGTTTGTGGTGCTTACCTGGTCCCAAGGGGACTTGTGAACCACAAGGTCAGTCAGGACATTTGCTTTAAGCTTGGAGAAGACGCTTTTCTATCTTTCTTACTCTGTCAAGTCTATTTCTACCTCAGTTATCAGACTTTAATCTAGGAGTGATTATGACTCATATAATTTGGTTACGATATTAATAAAGTGTCTTTGAAGTAAATTTCCACACAAAGGCTGATCTCAGTTGCTGAGGTAATAAAAAAATATCAATGGGGAACACTTTGAATTTTGTGCCTCCCTTTATTTCTGCACTCAAAGTGGTACCATGGATACATTTTGGTTTAAAAAGCAGAAAAAGAAACATCAAAGTACTTTGGCCTATTTCAAAAATAGTGATGCAACTCCAATTGAACAGTCAGACCTTCAGCTGGGGAACAGGTTGGCCTCCAGGCCTCTCCCTGTTTCTCTCTCCCTCCTGGAGATGCAACTAACTCAGCTGAAGACAAAACTTCTTAGAATAGCAACCTCCTAATTTATAGTCTTCAAGAGTCTCTCTTGTGAAAATAATTAGCTTTCAGAATTAGTTTTGGTCCTTAACTGAGCCTCATTGACTTTATCTGCTTCATTTGCAGAATTAAGCATGATGTGCAAAAATAATTCAGTAATAGAAACCATTCTTCATGTATCATTTTTCATCAAAGGACACATAATGAATAATAATAACAGACAATTTGTGAAAGAAAAAAAAAAGAGATTCCAATTTAAAAATGGAACAAAACAAAAATTAATTTGGCTTCTCTTAGCATTTTGTCAGAATTAGGACTGTAAAAGAACCATGTGCACCAAGAAGCAGAATTATCACTGAGAAGGGCATTTTCCCATACCCTTATTGACTTTTGAAACCTCTGGTGTAAATTAGTTTAGACTAATTGAATGTGATTCAACTGTGCCAGTATGCACTAGCTAAGAATCTAGATAATTTTATAGATACCCTGTAAAGATCTGAACTAATGAGTGCTACACTTCTATTCAATTCATTGAATAAATCAATAAACAGCTAAGGAAAGAATTATGCGCATTGATTTGGTAGGAAGCAACTTGAACCAACATTACAAAAGTGAACCAAGAGTCAGGGCCAGTGTGGATTACTTTAAACTGCCACTTGCCCTGCATAACCTTGGTTACTTCACATGAGGCCTCTAAAGCTTGCTTGCCTTAACACTGAAAAGAGCATAATCACTGACTTACGGGGTCCAGCAGGAATTTCTTCAGATCTTTTACTGAAAGATGCTAAATTCATGCTGCTGTTTAGTATCCAGAGATACCGTGAGAGCACAAGGCACAGGACGTTCCTGCAGTTACTCTGGGACAAGAATAGACCAGCAGATATGAACCCAGAGAGAACCTGGACATAAAAGCCAAAATCCACTTTTGATGAACAAAAGTGACCAGAAAGTCTTGAGAACCAAGGGCTGCTCTGTACACTGAGCAAAAGATGACAAGGCGAGAGGGCTGATAGTTACATGGCAGGAGTTAACTCAAGGAGATTAAGTCAAGAGATATAGACAACCTCTTGTGCAGCACACAAGCAGCTGATCAGGAAAAGCTGGCTAAGGGAAAAAAAGCCCTAAGTACAAGGTCCTTGGGTTCATTTTATTCCAGCCTCTCCCCACCTGCCTTTACTTCTTAATACTGTCCCAACATCCTCTAAGTACCCAGTGGAAGAATTGATCTACATTCTAAGGTTTAGATGTTAAAAAAAAAAAACCAAACAACTCTCCTAATAAGCACTACATTATTTACCCTGTGCATCAACCTTTTCCGGAAATTTAATTTCCAGGACTGATTGGTACAATTTTCTGTAAGATTTAAAGGTGTTCACTGTCATGATCTTGTTGCTAAAAATATTTTGCTGATGGGCATATCTGAATTACATCAGAGAAAAGTACTGAAAGTAAATATGCTGAAACACTAAAGCTTAGGAGGACGGGTAAAAGAAAAAGCCAAATGATAAAAAAAGATCGAAGCTCCATCAGCTACGAAGAAGCAGATGCATAAGTAAACCTGCTTTAAGGAAAGAATCCTAGGAGGTATATATAGTTTTAAATTTGCCAGAAGTATTTCATCTCCACAGTTCATCACTGTCCAGTTGATATTCAGTCATCCCTGCCGTTTCCGTCTCTTTGGCTGGGTACAGATACTGGCCACAGCTGCAACATGTTGAGCACAGTTGCATACTAACCATCTGATGGTGCCATTTGCCAAAGTCTCTATCATACTTGCTACATTGCTGATAGCTGTTCTCAGAGAAAAGATTAATGGGCTCAGATGCCATTAACTAGTTGCTCCTACATGTATTTGCATTCTGCTTCCACAGTTATTTTGAATAGGCCAGGTAAAATAAAGCAAATGTAGAACTAAAGGGAAATTCAGGATAAAACTGAAACCTTTACTTGATAGGAAAACATCAATTCAGAATTCTCACATATCTTCTACTTACATCTCATTTGACTAACAGAAGATGCATTTGCTATGTTTGATAAAAAGCCTCCACTAGCAAGCAATGCGGAGAGAAGATAATTTGTGAAATGCATAAATAAAAAGATAACCCTTCAGTGTCCTCTTGTTAAGTAAAACTGTACTCTGAAATAAACTGAGTAACTGCAACTACCCTCTACTGAATTGTAAATAGAATATTTTCCTACCAAGCATTCATTTTGAATTGGATTAGCACTAAAAATTACTCAAAAATTTCTTGAAATGTTACTAATTAAAGATTTGCCCTTCAAGGAAGGGAAAGGATTTGGTGTTTTTGAAGTGGCAGATCTGAATTCTGCAATAATCACACTCACCAAATCCATCCATGAGGATGGTGTAACAACTGCATGCCAGCCCAAGTGTCCAATGGCAATCCCATGTGGCTGTTTTTGTAAGATTTGGGATATTTCAGTGTTGTTGCAGTCACATTTCAGTGTTGTTGCGGTCACAGTACGCATATCAAACAGCAGCATTTTACAACTGCCAATTATTTCTACATTTTTAAGCAGGGTGGTAGTCCTTTCTCAGTTACTGTGAAATGAAGCAGGGGAACCAAGCGACCCAATTAACAAAAAAAAAAAAAAGGAAAGTCACAACATTCTGGACATAAATACTAGATTTTGTGAAAGTGTTTTGGGATTCTGCAGGATGAAAAATGTTTTTGATTTTTAGGAAGTTGTGAAGAATAAGTTTACATTGACTATAGAAAACTGAGTGGATCAAGCACTTTTTTTCTGTATTTATGTATTAGGTGGAATTGTCCCATATTACACATTGAGAAAACTTTCACAGACTTACATGTGGTAGGTTTTTTTCAGCTATCAAGGGCAGTTAAACATTTTTAAAGGTACTTTAGTTTCCTATGGAAAATATCAGGAATGTAGAGTTCGTACTTCTAAATGTAGTGTGCAAACAGATATGACAATAATTGGTATTCTGTTTGCACAAAAAAATAATTTTGCAAATGGTACATCAAGTCAAGGAGAAAATGACATTTACCATCTAACCACAGTCTCAACAAGTGCATGAGACACAAATGCATCACCATAATAGAAGACTGCATGGAAATGTATATTTGTTAATCTGATGCACTTCCACAGTCCCATAACTACTGTGCCCCAAAATTCTTGGCTTACTTTGTTTAGATTCATAAAATATGGCACAGAAGAGTATTATTGACTCTGACAAATGGGAAACTAAGACCTAGATTTTCAAAGGATAGTGAACATCTAGCTGCCTCTGAAGTCAATAGGAATTATGTACCCAGAGACCACAGAGTGGCTGGTCAGAGATACCTAACAGTGTGCTTACAAAGCCAAATGAACATGAACCAGATGAAAACAGATGAGCTTAATCTGTCTCAAGGGGAAACAGTAAAAAAATAAGCATCCCATGGTCATTAGATATGTATCAGATTTACTGGTAAATTTGAAAGTCCATGAAGTCACATAAACCCTTCTCTGTTACCCATGGCAGAACAATGGTCTAGCTCGGGTATGAAATACAGTTTGAGTAAGTTGCCCCAAATCCTCACAGGTTCCCTGTGACACACATGGCCTGCAGCAACTTCAGGAGTTTCATGTGAGAAAGTTTATTTAAAATTATCTCTTCAGCTACCATTGTTATCACTTCTCCCTTTCTCCAACTCCATCAGCTGTCCTTAGGTTTGTTTGTTTTATCTAACAAAAGCTAGCATGCACTGCCCACATGATTTACATGGCTTCTCACTTTCAAGCCCAGACTGGATATGCAGAGCATCAGGACCACAGAATGTCCCTGGCTTCTGTTCTGGTACCTGGCATGTGAATACAAGGAATTCAGGGCTGTATCACCATGTCTATGTCACATGACTGCAACTATACATGCTGACTTTAGGATGTTCTAACAAGAGGGGAAGGGAAGGAGAAGGCTATAGCACACTTCATTCTCCTGGTAAATCTGTGCCTACACTATTACCGTGTGCATGGTGGATTTCATGCCCTTCCGTTGTATTCCACTCACTTTCATCAACTTTTGATTTTGAGTTAGGTTTTCGGTGCCTTGGGCACTGAAACAAAGGCTTCCACGGAATAGAAACATTCATTTCTGTAACTCTTTTCCACCTGGTCTATGCTGACTGCAAGTCTTCCAGGGAAAGAAGTGATTTGTCACTCTGTCTCTGGACAGGCTCACTGTGTCCCAGGTTTGGAGACCTGCTTCCACGTGTGGTACAACACCATGAAAAAAAGAAACCTAAATAACTGTTTCTTTAAGGAATTTTATTAATTTCAGTGTTTGTGCAAAGTATTTCCATTTTTTTCCCTGCATACTTCAATCTCTCTTCCAAATTATAAAAATAATTCAGGACTGTAACTCCTTTGGGTGTGCACCTGCAAACTCACAAACTCATATACGTGCCTTTGAATAGCTTGTTCCTTGCTCATGAACAAGGATTTCTATTCCTACCAGAAAAGAATGCTATGCATTATAAGTACCTCAGAAGCAACTTAAGCTGTAGTCATCAAAAACATCTGTTCCCAGTACTCATCCCAGTGACTTCAGGCACAGGGAGAGGCTGTTGAATGAGCTCTGAAACACTTTAGGAAAGGGATACTAAAGGGTCACTGGCAAAATGGATAACAAAACAGAAACAGTATCAGAATATGCATCAGAATGGAGGGCAGAGACAACTTTTGTGGCCTTCAGGCAGCTCTGCCACTGAGAACAATGCCATCTCTTTCTAGAGTAACTAGGAAGGGAATGCAGTACCCACAGATCAGAAAGAAAAATATTCTGACCACCCCGAAGGGACCAGGGAAGATATTTCTTCACAAGGAACAGCTGGTTGCAAAGGGCAAATAGTTTCTCTCTCCTCCAAAGGCTACCATTGGGACCCTGCAGTATGCCAGAGAAATGGATGGGGTTACACTGAAAATTACATTTCTTCTTGTCCATAAAAAGGGTCATGAGAGCACTGCCAAGGCTTCCTTTCTTCACAACCACAAAGACTTCATTTTTACAGGAGAGAAAAAGAGAAGCATAAAGAAAGAGAGAAATAGAGTAAACTGCTGAGTGCCAGAGGGGAGCTGAGTTGGATGTAAATTTGAAAGTTTTTGGACTGGCTTCCTTGCCAATTTGGGAAGGAGGAAAGGAGAAAGAGGATGAAGGAGAAAAGGGAGGAAAGATTTTGCAGAGCAGCAAATCCCCATATTTTTTATTACATGGGTGGTGAAAATGGCACAGGAAAGTAATTTGTCAAAAAAAAAAAAAAAGATGACAACTAAGGATGCTGAGCAAGGGGAAGCTTAAGAATGGGTGACTCAGTGGTTTTAGGCCCACAGCTAAGTTAACAAAGCTTAAGCCATGGACAAGACCTGAGCCATGGAGAGGCAGAGGTACAGTGGGACTTCTCTCAGGGCTAGTCATCTTTGCTCCTGGAATCTAAAGTAATAAGCTGAGAGACAGCAAAGGAACTACAGGACATGGGGAGATAGTTCAGTGGCAAACATGGCAGTGTTATCAGTTGGCCTCAATAATCTTAGAGGTCTTTTCCAAACTTAACAATTCCATGATTATATGATATTTCAGGATTTTTGCCCAGCACAAAAGGTCCTATCTCATAGGTAAAACCTTTTAGGTCTATAAAGAGATACAGTCCTACAACCTGGTTCAGTCTTGCACAGAGAAAACAATCCATAGTGGCTCAACCCCACTGCATGATGAAGAGGTCAGGCAGATAGTCCAACACCATTCTTGTGCCTTAAATTAGTAACATTCCGAACTGCCCAGGTTTACCACAGAACTGTCCTCCAGTGCTTTCTAGACTCCTGACAGACTCATAAACTTTGCCGTATGAAGCTACTCCAGTTCATGTTGGCAGGAATCACCCCCTAAATCCTTCCTGCTTTCTTCCAGAACGACTTCTAAGGGAGACACATGACATCATACAAATTTATGCCAAATTTACAATATTTAAGGAAGCCAAATGGAAGTTTAAACTCCTAAATACAGCTTCAAAGCCTGTTCCGAGTCTTGGGGAGAAAAAAAAAAAAGCCACCAAAAAACCACCAAAAAAGAAAAAAAAAAAAAAGGAACGTAAGAGGTACCCCAGTGAATAAGATGCATTACTACCATAATTACCGATTCTGACTAGTCTTGCAAATACATATATATATATAAATGGATAAACATACATTTCTACACGTAATAGACACAATACCTGCTCCAGGTCTGCTGCTGTTCTTTTTTTTTCTCCTGTGGCATCTTGATATGGTAAAATGAAGAGTTCGGCAGATGTGGGCAGACCAGGGAGCACTGCGACCAGGACATTCTTGTTTGGAATACCTGTTGCCTGATACATAGACAATAATGGACAGATAAATAGTGTGGATGGCACCAAATGCTGAGACTTTCTTTGTTAAGGCATCATAGCACTTATACAGAAGAAGTAGGGTATATCTGGTACAAAGGAGAGAATTTTCTTAAAATCCACTGCAGGAAGAAGTTGGGAACTAATAATTTCCTGATATGAAATATTTTACAATGTTTTCCATTAAAATATGCTGGATCCTAAAGCAATAATGATAAACAGACAAGCTAAGAGGAGCTCTTGAGTAAGTTGCATGTGGTCCTAAAAGCCAAACACATCCACACTGGGTTTGATTTGGTTTTTTTGTGGCTTTTTTTTTTGTGGTTTTGTTTTGTTTTTTTGTCTTGTTAGCTGAAAAGCCTAAATTAGAACTTAAATCTCCCTAATTTTGATGTATAAGACAAAATTCAGAAAAAAAGTAGCCATAGGCATCGCTATCAGGATCATCCCTAGTCATGGGTTTTAGCTGTGATACTGCACAATCAGATGGTGGAGTTATTGCACAGAAAAGCACCTAGTCTGTCCTTCGGGAGGTTTTGTTAGCCAAAAGGAGAAATAGAATTTAACGAATCTTCCTCCATTGCCTCTTTGTGTTGTGAATTATCCAGCAAATGCACTTAAATCTCAAGGTTTTGACCTAAACCTAAGTTTTGAAGTGCTGAATATAGTAGGTCACTTTTAAAGAGAAAAAAAAAAGGTGCCCAGAGAGGTGAGGACAGATCACGGCAGCTGGAGGCACTGTAGAGGTTCCCTCGCAGTAAGGACTCACAAGCATCTTGGACATTAATTGGACCTAAATATCATGAATTCTTCTCGCTTGGTTCAGGAGTAAAGACATGGAGGTTCTCATGGAAGGAAATGGTAGATGGAGGACAAGGATTCAACAAAACTGACTACAATCACCATTTCCTGAGCTAATTCTGTGGGTAACCCAAGCATGACTGCTGACAATCCAGGGAAGCCCTGTGGAGCTACGAAAAGGAAACCCTCCGTCACACACCAAGGAAAAGCACGTGGCATTGGGTTTGGGTGGGTTTTCTTGTTTAGTTGGTTAGTTTTTTTCTTTGTTTTGTTTGGTTTTTAATGTGGATTTAGAAAAAAACCCCAACCCTATAAATATATAAAGGTCTCTTATATTCTTTCCAATTCTTATATTCTGTGAAGCCAGTGCTTGCATTATTTTTGCTGGCCTAACAAGTTGCTTTAACATGTCAAGAAAAAGACAAAGTATTACCAGTTAATGGAAATCTTTCATTTTCAGAGGCTGGGAATGATTTTTTTTTCAGAAGTGGGAGACAGGACTCAGAAAATCAATGATGTGAGCAAATAATTATGATCATAACACAAAATAGAATATTTTGTGGTGATATGAAATTATCCCAACTTAGAGAGAAGAGCAGATTTTAGTACAGAACTATAATTTCATACGCAGAATTTTTATCCAAGTCTATGGTATTCTGTAATAAGAATGTAATAGTTTAATAAAAGTTCATAAAAATTCTATAGCACAGCTATAATTTCCTATTGAATTATTTAGTTATTCAACACATTTTTATACAGTTTACTTAATTGCCATAGAAATCTATTGGGTTTAGCTTTTACAGGAACTTCTCATAAAGGCTTGTTAAGGTGAATCATTTAGCTGTATAGAGAGGGATAATTAGCTATCAATTTTTTTTTTTTTAAACTTTACTCCAACAACAAAACGACTATGTTTTCACTGCTCTGCTTTTGGAATGTAGCCTTGTTACTGTGGTTTTACAATTCTCTTTTTTTACGTTATGATTTTGTTTTATTGAATTGTCTATATTCTGAAAATTCATCCTGAAGATAAACAGATCCTTGAATACTTGATACAGACACAAATACGTTAGAAGAACAAGCTCATGAGCTCCAGAAAAATGTTCTTTTTTTCCCTTTTCCTCTTCTCCTCCTGTCTTTTGAGGAAATCTCTGAAAAAAAAAATCTCAGAAACAATCCAAACATGTTTGTGTGTACCTGATTGGTGCACAGTGTTTTTCTAGATTTTTTGCAAAGATGATGCCACAAATGTACATATAAGCTTGCTAATAACATCTACAATACTTATATACTTTCAACATCTTAGTATCTTTATTTTTTTAAAAAGCAGAAACCCTGTTTCAAACAGCTCCTTTCATTATTTTTCCACTGAGATGAGAAACCTCAGCTATCTCTTCTAACTTTTCATAGTTTCTCCATTTGAAATCCAAATATTCAGCCACACTAAAATATTTTTATGACATTCTGTTCCACAACTAAAGAAAGAACTTTAGAGATTCTCTATAGTGTTGATGGGAAAATTAGCATCCAATCCTGACCTGTGAGCCTCATGCTATATAAAAGACATAAAGCACTTTACTGTGGTGCTCTTCTATGTAGTAAAAATTGTTTTCATTTTGGTCTCTTAAGTTTTCTAAAGTATATTTGTAATTCCATTAGAACAGCACTACTTTACACTGGAGGCTGGCTGAGCACCAAGTTGTCAGAGGATGAGATAATTTCACCTATCTAAAATCTCAGATGATGGTCTCAAATACTATTCTCCTTTTCTGGTTGGCAGGAACAAAAAAACACCTTGAAAGAACAGCTGATCCAGTCTTAATGAAGGAACAAAGCAGAAATTAGAACCATTGTAACAGAGGTTATACACATAGCTTACCTCCACCACAGCTCTCTTGACTACTCTGCTGATGTCCCTTCTCCACTCTGGGATATCTGGGTTGTAGTCATCAAGGTTTGGAGAGAATGATAACCTCAGGGACTGAAATTTCTCTGCAGATTCAATGACATGGTTGGTGAAAAGACTGTGAAATGCCTTAGTGTCAAATGAGGGGTCAGTACCTAGTGAAACCTGCTGCAGCTCATGCTTTGTTTAATCAATCTGCAGATGATGCACAGACTGCCAGAGAATCCAGCAGTGTGGCTGAGAGAGTCACTGAGATATTTGGAGAATCCGAGAGACTGACTACTTGAGTGCCATGGAAATGAAAAAGGTGATCAGTCCTTACTTGAGTGGATGGATAGCACTGCAAAGGGAGCTGTGTTGGGAATGTACATGTAATGTCACTTTCGTGTTGACTTCTGGAGCCGGCAAGCCCTGTGAAGGAAGCTGTGATTGTGCTCTCATAGACATGCCCCAAACACTAGAAATCTTAACCAGAAGGGGACAGGGATAAATGCAGGGAGAGGACCAGCCTTGGAAAAGGTACTTAGTCTCTGTTGCTGTTAACAGAGATGCCCACATTGATCGCTATGACCACGTGCTTAGTACAAACTTAGATAAAACTGGGATTCCTGGTGGTTTTTAGGCTCCATCTACACTGTATGGTATTTGTGTGCCCTAACTGCTTCTGAGGCATGAGCACAAGGTCAAATCAGTACAGATTTCTGTGCAGAAATGCAGTACACAGCATTGATCTATCTTTCAAGCTGAGCAGCTTTTGTGTGAGTTAAGAGGCCTCTACTGGTGAAGAAGGGGGAAAACCAGCTCACAAAACAAACTAACATTTTGACAATCATGTAGGATGATCAAATAGTGAAAGACCAGATGTAGATGGCTCTGGGAAACAGATCAATGTTCTGCAATCATGTCTGTCTGGGCTAATGTCAGTCAGTGGCCCTCAGAGATATGATAGCACTGATAATACTGGAACTGAATTTATAATCTTAAAGACCTCTTGTTGTTGCCAGCTATCCTGGATCTCCAGCTATGGAGAATTCTATGTGAAATGAAAGGGGAAGAACTCACCATACACTGCAACAGTCTTTGTGTCTTGAAGAATGGTGTTTCCTGCTGAGACCTGAACGGTGATGGTGTTCATCCCTTCCACAGAAAATGTGAATGTGATGCTCCCTTCTAATGTGATCAGGGGCTGCAAATACATCATGAAAGGCAAAATTAAGTTAATTTGGCTGAAAACAAAAAGCAAAAATGAGTTTGGCTCTCTAGCTTATTGGGATGATTTGAGGAGTTAGCTCCAGACTGGACACTTTAGACTTCGGTAGCATCCTGTGACATGTGAACTAATTTTCTAGAGAGGGCACAGGAATCCCAGACAGGGATATCTATAATTTCCAAGGGAGCTAATTTTTAAGATTCCAGTATTTCCTTTCCACTTATCATGTTGGTTGTTCTGGATCCCATGTTAAAACACCCATCTTTGCTCACTCCCAAGAGGCCCAGATCCTAATATAAGGAACTGCAAGACTCACCCCTCAGATATCACACTCCTTTCCCAGATCTCGTGTGCTTTGTTTAAGGTGACTCAAGGAGGCTGTTACAGAACCAGCCAAATTAAGATTTCTCAGTTGTCCCCTGTTATTCTTAGACATGGAGATATCACTTTTGGTAAGTGCTAGTGCTTGAGAGGGCACAGATCTCCTTTGCTACGCCACCGGTTTATCAATGAGTTGGGTCCTCTTTCAGCAGAGCCCTAACTTCTGTTTTCAGTTACTAGTGAACTCTGGGTAAGATCTTCAAAGCACCTAGTATTGAGTCAAACTGTTGCCATTGTAGTCTGTAGTAAAACTCTCACTTCAATGAGAACAGAATTAGACCAACTCTGATCACTTATGAGCTTAGGAGATCAGAGGGAAGGTTAAAAGGTGACAATCACAGCCTGTAAGTACCTCTAGGGGGAGATGATTGCTGATAGTACAGAGAGTTCTTTAATCTACACAAAAAGGCATAACAAGATCCAACAGCTTGAATCTGAGACTAGATAAATTCAGACTACAAACACATTGCATGTGTTCAAAGCTCAGGATAATTAGCTGTGAGAAAATAGGGGAGAGGGTCAGAGGGAGAAGCAGTACATTATCCATCATTTAGGAAAATTATTAACACAAAACAAGAACAAGAAGTCAGGTTCTGCCTTAATCACAAAGAGTTAAATAAAGCAGAAGGTACTGATGAAACTCTCCAACCTGCATTATTTGGAAGATAACCACATATGGCTGTGAAAGACCCTCTTGACTCTACAAAATCCACACGGATCTCTCCCCTCAGAAACTAATTAGGGCTTCTGGATACTTCAGCCACAAAGAGACATGAAGTAACAGCTATAATGTCTGTGCAGATTTACCAAGACTGCGAGCACAGAGGCAGCAGAATGTGATGGATGATACTCTCATATCTGAGCAGAGCCCAGAGGCAAGGAGATGTGTTGGGAACCATTTCATCCACCCGTAGCAAATGATAATAAGGTATTTTTGAACATGTGGTTTAGCACAGAGTGCTGGGGCTCAGGATTTGGTTCAGCATAAGGGGAGGCACAGAACTGATGGCAGTATTTTCCCTTGTTAGTCACCAGCGAAATGAGGTTTAAACTCTAGGGCTATGTAAAGTCAGTTCCAGATACAAAAACAGCTTCAGTTTGACAGGTTATATTCCTAAAAAAAAAAAAAAAAAAAAAAAAAACCCAAAAAAAAAACCTTACATTTTTTATCTTCTTGTTACTGAAGAAGGGAGGGTGAAGAAAAACAGACTAGAAACTATTCCAGATTTTGGTCAACTATGTTCGCCTTGGAGGTAACGCAGGAAGTTATTGGGAACTTGCATGAAATTGCAATAAACCCTACAGAAACACAAAGCACTACTTACATTTCAATGTTGGTACTTCAAAGAACTGTTAGTATCTTGGTCTTTGGTTTACAATTTTCTTGCATGTGTGACTATATAGAAACGTTCCCAGATCCCTCTTTCCCTCCCTCTTCAGTCAGACAGTTCCTCCACAATTATTTTGATCTTGGTCAATCAGAAATACAAACCTCTGTGTTGTTCCCAAACCACCAGACATAAGTAAGTGTTCCCACTTGGCTTGGCCACAATACTGCTGTGGCATTGATCTCCTTGTTCTTCGTGGTGACAAAGGGTAGAGATAAATGAACATGCTCCAAGGGGCCTGCAGAGACAGAAGCAGCAGGTGAGTCCTCCCTCCATCTGAAATGTCAGCCTGGGAAGAATACCATTTGTTTAGGGAAGAAAAGTCTTCCAGATGACTGTGGCACATGATAGAATGCTCTGGTTTGGTACCATTTCTAGAGAGGCAGGCTTAAGTCTGTTCCCCAGAGAACAGGATCTGCCACTGCATCTGGAGCTGAAAAGCTGGGACTCTCTACTGTATGAATGCCATATAGTCAGGAGCTTATATGACTTACACAGTAGTGGCAGAGCCCTGCTGTGTGAATATGACCTTCACTGGGAAGACCTAAGAATGTGCAGGACAAACAGCTTCAGTGGACACAAAGCATCTCTGCTGATGAAGACTGCTATAATTTGGTGAACTTCAGCAGAAACTCTCTCTGAAGACAGCTATTCACTGAGGGCCTGCATGTTAATGTTACCTTATATTCCCTCCTTCTCATCAATAAACTCTTTTACTTCTTCAGTATAAACAGAACATAATTCATTTGACAAGTGACATTATGCCCAGGGTTACACATTTCCCAATTTCTGGAGACAGATGGGCCTTTGTTGTTAAATCCTGCCCTATAGATTATTTTTTAAAACGTCTTCCGACTGTTCAGTAAGAGGAAAAATCAATTGTCCTGAGCAACAGAGAAAGAAAAAGAAAGAAAATCCAGGTGACATGGGGACATGGGTTCCTTAAACAAATTAAGGCCACATCTACACATCCTACATCTGTGAGCTACACAGTGACGAGAACCACAGCCACAGCCTTGAATTGTTCCTGTGGAGTTGAGATACGTTACTAGAGGATTTTATATATTTCAGGGGGATGATCTTTGAGGATATATCCCAGGTATCAATCACCACCTAGACTTTGCTTTTCAGCCTAAAGGAACACCACACTCTGGAGCAAGCATCCTGTATAGCACAATAGGCAGAGAGAGGAAAAATCTCCCAAATTGAATTATATAAACAATGCCAGAATAAGGACCAGTGTTCCTGATTTCTTACTGAAATGTATCTTTCTCTGGGCTGTAGACACAGTCACTGCTTAACCTGAAACAGGCCAAGTAAAAGTTATCCATGACTGTAGTAACCAAAGCCTGCTATAATCAGCCCATTACTCACTTTTCATTTTATAAGCAGCAGTCAACACTTGATAATTCATGAGAAGCCACAATTTTACCATTATGATTTTAATGGTATCCCCCTGCTCAGATCCATTTCCATGACTAGGCTGTGCCTCCTTTCATGCGAGACCCTAAGACCTGAAAAAGAGCAATTTCCCTAGGCTAAATATTTCACAGCTCTGGTATCCTTTGGAATGTTTGTCAAATGCCCAATGTCAGCACAGCCCTACAGAGGAACACATTTTCTAACACTAGATGCAGTGACAGCTGTGATGGAGTCCACCAAGAGTCTGATACACTTCAACTTAACTGCATCACTGCTCTGAATAGATCTCAAATGACCCTGCACAGCAGAGACTGCCCAGCACCTCCTTGGACTTTCACCATATAGCTGGCTAGGAAAGAACATGAAAGAATGGCTCAAGCAACCCAAATCTGCCTGAGTATTTCTGAGCACTTGGGTCATGCTGAACTGTTATCTGGCCAGCAGATGGGGATAGCTCACTCTAGATTGGTCCTCAGCTTGGTAGAAGACTGCTTTCACACAGGTAAGTTTGAAGAGGATTCAAGAAAATTCATTTCTGAGCTTCGTGCAGGACCATGGAGGCTACAGACCTTCACCTGTCCCAGGAAAAATTCTGTGTACAAGTCCCAGACAACAGAAAGGAAGAAGCTTCTCAAAAGACTCACATGCGCAGGTGATGTTATTCTGAAGCATCCAAGCAAATACATAACTAACTTCCCAGGAGGAAATTTTGACATGTCAGGACAGTTTAGAGATAGCCTGTTGGCTGGAGAAATTTACATACAGCAGTTTATGCTGTCCATTAAACTCAAAATGCTCCTATCTCACGATAACTTGCATTTCTGGACCCCTGGACCAACTGCAGCAGAGGCACTGCTTCTGTGCACTGGCCATGTGGCTGCAGCAGGATGAGGAGGGCATGGGATGAAGGCTTTATTCTTGTCTTTGAGATCACAAGCACCAAGGTTTCAGTGCCTGCAGTTTTCCCCCTCAGAAAGACTGCCGGCCACCGGTAGGCAAGGCTGCTGGAAGGCCCAGATCTGACTGCAGACACTCATGTATTAACCCTGTAACTAGGGATCACCCAGTTTTGTAGCCCTTCCTGAAATTCTGGATGTTCAGGCTCCACGCTGCTTTTCCATGGATCTTAGCAATACAGTGTGTGTGCCTATTTTAAGGACAGATATTTTTGCAAAACTCCCCAAAGGCCAAGCTCAACCCCCCTGCCCCAAGCAGAATACTCAGCAGAGAGCTGAGTGGCAATGCAAGTATTCAAATAGGATTTAGAAGCTTTTGTGGATCAGGGTGTTAGACTCTGAAGGGGGCTGGATTTACTGCACATCTCTGTCCTCAGCAGGTCTACTGCTAGTCTGAGTGGCACCACGCTCGTTTGTAACCTGTTTTGAAGTCACTAATTCTTGTCATGGAGAGAAAGGTGAGACATATCCCTTAGAGCTGTTACTTCTCCAGGGATTCAGAAACATAATCTGGGCCTGGCTGCAATGATCACTCAGTGTTTAAGTCCTATGCTGGCCTTACCTATGCAAAACACAAAAAACATAAACTGTCAGCTGCCAAGTCACACAAATTAATCAGAATACTGTTTATTCCTTGTACCGCTAAACAACAAAATTGTTCTTAAGCCTTCAATGTCTCAAGAAAAATAATTAGAACACCTATGGAGCAGTAAGACACTATGAGTGAGAGAAGGCTGGACACCTGCCAGCTGAAGGTGTTTTTGAAGGGAGACATGCAGGGAGATGCTTCTCTAGTGCTCCTTCATAAAAATCCTATCTCCCACAGCCATACCTCCCACTGCTCCCATCTGTGGATACGATGGTGCACCCTTAAAGAGCTGCCCTCTTTCCCTGAAGAGGCAGCTGCTTTCATGCTATATGAACTAACTCCAAAACTACAGTTCAACTACATGGAACATGCTAAATTATCTAGACCATATGTGGAGTAAATTTGGTAGAGGTTAAGCAGTATTTCTCTAAACATAACTTCATGCTTTGGAATTTCTTTTTTTCTCAATTAATCTGGCACAGAGGCACAGAGCTGCAAACATAAATAATAAACAAGAAGCCCTCACCGTAAAAAGAAAATTATGGTCCCAAACAAAATCCATTAGGAATGTTACAAAATTTCAATAAATAGATTGACCCTTTGGGTTCATAACTATGTTCTAGAATAAATATGAAAGAATACAATGTTGGTTTTATCCAAGAACTTGAGAAACATTTCAGTTGCAAATCAGAGTCAGATGAAGTATAAAAATGTTAAAAACAACATCAGAAAAGCAATGTGGAGATAATATTTTTTCTTGCAATACTATTTAATACGAAGATTTTGGTTCCTATGACAACAGAAAGACTGAAATGCACTGGTTTCCATCCCAGAGGTAGATGTATTTCATTAGAGGGCAAAATACGTGTACAAAGTAAGAGGCAAGGTTTTTAAAAGTGATTAAAGACCCCTGTATGTCTTTGTTGTTCTGGAAGTGTAAACTTGCTAATGAAAGTGCATTTCAGAAAGGGCTGGACAGTTCTTTGAGTTGTCCCAATTTAGACTACTCTAAATTAGAATATGATTTAAAAAGCAAAAGTTAATGGTTAGACTCGGTGATCTTACAGGTCTTTTCCAACATTAATGAATCTATTATTACTCTCAATCTGGAATCATCAGTCTGTCTGGAGGACAGACACACACTCATCATATCCCATTGCTCTGAACCCAGCTGCAAAATCCCAAATGTCATCTCTAACTACAAGTAATAATTTTCTAAAGAACAACAGAAGCCAACAATGAGTATGAAAATACATACACGTTACGTGCAGGTAGAGGACAGCGTTGTCAGAACCCAGGCTGTTTTCCACCAGCACGGTCACTCGGAATATGCCCACATTCTGGTAGATGTGCTTGATTCCATCTTCTGTTGAGCTGAGATTGGCATATGATACAGCAATGCCGTCTCCAAAATCCACCTGAATGAGGGATCTCTGGAGATCTCCCTGTAGTGATAGAGAAAGGATTGAAATAGATTCTGCTTTACTTTAAGGAGACTGGATCAGTGAGGTGACTGAGACCAACCAGGGGATAATAACAAGGTCTGATGCTAACAGGGGAAAGGTGATCCCTTCATCAACCTGCTCAGTAGTCAGGGGAGAGAAAGTGACCACCCTTTGAAGCTGACTCAGCTGCACTGTGAAGGAGGTGTCCTCTAAGATGTGTGCTGTTGTCCTGCTTTCCCAGTCCTCAGGGGGACTTGGGGATCTGACTCCTTTCCCTGGGTTACACAGCCTACACTGACCTGTCAAAACAACCATGACTGATAAAGATAGATGACACAAAAATAACTGTGCTGCTCTTTTCTGGAGGATCCCAGACTGAAGGTGGCATGGGAAATGGTCTTAAGTACCAAGTTATGTCCTTTGTTGACCTGAGTTATTTGAAAGAAGATGTGCAGCTTCAAGAATGATAAAGTGCTTTGGGCACTCCTGCCTGTTTGACTAAGCCAACAGAAGCCATCAAATGGGACATGCTTCCATAGCCAGAAGACAACATACATGAGCTACTCAGCTCTGAACTTGTTTCAGAGTGGGACTATATTCTCTCAAGTCCAGTGCTGGACTTGGACCAAATAGAGGGATCTCTGAAGTACCCTTAGATAATCTCCCAATTCCTCTAGGTCCATCATCACTAGGATTTTAGTCATCTTTTCTTACAGAAAAAAAGATATGATGTCTTTGAACAGTAAAGCCATATAGCTAGGACAGAAGCTGTTCACATGGTTAAAACTGTACCACCATAGTGACCCTGCTGGCTTTATCATCTCTGAGTATATTTGAGGTCATGCAGTTGAAGTCTGTTTCAGGTTGTGGAATATTCCTCCACATATTTGAGGTAGCAGAGGAAGATGAAAAGGATGACAGCATTTTAGAATAGCCCTTTTCCTACACGTGTCAAAATCTGTGCTCTAATGAATATTTTTTAATCTTGTCTTCATTCTGTTCATAGCCATGAAGCCCATGGTGTCTACAGGTGCAGCCAGAGAAAGGAGGCATTTCTAAGGCTTGCAAGCTTTAGATTTCAATTTTTCTTTCAAATTCCCCAGGGAGAAAAGATGCTGACAGAAACAAGGGAAAATCTAATTAGAGAAGAGCTTCAGCTGCTGTTCCTTCAGTCTTTTTCATTTGTATTGGCCTTTCCTGTTTTGTAACTCTTTGAACTGGAAATACATTTTCCATTGAGTAAGATCCAGGCTGTAACACACCTCTGAAAATGCCACATTTTTAAAAGCTGACATTTAAAATTCTAGCTTAGGAGGTGGGAGAAAAAAAGTTAGGAAAACAAAGAGACTGTGTTTTGACTTGTTCTAATGTTTTATCTGTGCCAGGTAAGAGCACAGGCAGAGTAAGACAGGAAGAGAAAGCAAGTGAGCCAAAATCAAAACATATCCCATACAGCCCACACCTGATCTACAGCAACCCCAGCTGTCCCTGTCTCGGGCAGTGCTCCAGAGCCACTTGCAAGTGGCTGTTTTTACCAAGAGTTTTGTTTTGCAACAATTCGGTGTATGTATATACATCTTGCAAAAACCTCTCCTGTTGCTTTTTCCAGCTTCTCCTTGTCATTTTCATCAAGCTCCATAGTACATGATAGGGTTTTTCTGAAGCTTCTACCTCAATTAAGGCAGACACAAAACTCCCTGCATTACTTCTGCAGCCACAGCAAAGCACTTGGATGCAACCAGCTCTGAACTATCTTTGGGCAGATTCTCTGGTCTTCATTGTAAGAGGTCTTTAATGCCAGTGCTCTTAGGCACAAGGGAGAAATCTGCCAAGCTGGATGCTTGTAGTGATATCTCTGCATTCAGCTCCTTTATATTACTCACATTAAGCTAGTCAGCAAGCAATTACAATACCTGAAAAACTGAAAGTACTTTTGATGGATGTTTTTTACCTTGTACTAGGTGCATGCAATATGCACAAGCTTGGATAGAGCCTGAAGTACACTGCAATTTTGATAAAGGCTTTAGTGCAGCCAAAGGCTTAAGCATATGCTGAACTTTAAGAACAAGGTTTTATTCTGAAAAGAATAAATATTCTGAAAAGAAACCCTGAGAATTAAAAACAAGTTTCTCAAGGCCCCATATTATGCCGCTTACCTACCTATAAAACATTTTTTACTAAAATGTAAATCAGAAATGTACTGTTTATTAAGGGATTTTCTCATTAAATGTCCAGGGCTTTTTCAAGCATACACAAAATATTTCCCTCTCCCTTGTTCCCCTTCCTGCCTCCCAAGCCAAGTGCACATTTTTCCTGTATCTTGACAAAAGAATAAAACTCTAGAGCACACTCAAGACCTGGATGTTTCCAAAACACTCTGTGAAGCTTCCTGCCTCAGTGTGTGTCAAGAAACAGCCCATACTGTTTGTGACAATATTTTTACATTGTGGTTACTTTCATGCAGCTCTCAGTATTTTGGTGGATGTGGGATGTGAGATTCTCTCTCAAACACCCCACCAGAATCTTGCCCATAAAGTTGTAACAATGGTTTTTCCTTACTGACTTTGAGTATTTACTATGAGGGCAGTGACACACCAGAACAGGTTGTCCACAGAGGTGTTAGACACATCATTCCTGGTAATATTCAAGGTCAAGTTGGACACGGCTCTGAACAACCTCATCTGGTTGAAGATGCTCCTGCTCATTGCAGGGGTGTTGCACTAAATGACCTTTAAAGGTCCCTTCCAACTCAAACTATTCTATGATTCTATTTGTATCTAAGTGGAAGTATTAAAACAACGAAATAAACACAGTTCAAGGTTTTTAATTCTGGCTCTCATGTTTCACATTTCATTTTTAAGTCTTCAATTATGCATCAACTTGTGCATCTTCCTTAGAGATGTTGACAATAGATTTAATTATCCTTTGCAAGAGACAGACACTGCTGCTGTTGGAGTGTTTTCATGGATTAATTCGTTGTGCTTTCTTGAGATTAACCCCTTTCCCTCATTGGCATTTTCCTGTCACCAAAAGAAATCATACATCAGATATTTTCATTGGAACTGAATATCTACACATGGGATACCTTTAGTGTAGGTCTGTTTAAAGCATATTCTTAATTTTAAACAGATACTCAAACCCAACTTGATCAAGTACTGAAAAATACATTTTCCTGTGTAAATATCTGCTTTAAGAGAGACACTCTTAATTTTTCAACCCAAAAACTGAATTGTAAGGAGTTGTTTATCAGAGCAAATAGTTTGATACTTTGTACTTCTTTTTCAAAAGCAAACAGTTCATTGTACTGATCACATCATTCATCCTGACTGCCAGTTGTGACAGCTCAACTCAGTTATGAGCTATTCCTACAGGAGTAGATCTTCTGTGCCCCACAGGAATCAATAAGTACAGCCTGTCAGGATTATGCAGAATAATTCAACTTGTGTGACTTAAAGTACATTACAAGACTGCAGTGCTGTGTGTCATCATGAAGGCAAGGTCCACTTTCATACATTTTCATGGGATTTCAACAGTGAATTTAAAAATGCATGAAAGGCTCTGATTTTTCCCAACCAGCTTGACATCATCAGAAACACAGAAAATGCAATTATAATTCAGATGGCAGTAGTATGGGGGAGGGTATATACTGATCTTTCATCTGTGTGTTATTACAAGAATGTAGGGTTGTTAGTAAGATAAACAACCATGATTCAGCATGAGCATTGAAATTTAGGATGAAGGTTTCATATTTCTGTAATTGTTACTAACAAACTTGTGATATCAAAAGAGTATATATATAGTATATATACAGTAGGATACCAAAAAAAATAGACTATGCTTTTAATTACTACTACCTTTGCATCTTTGAGTACATCAGCAATCAAAACAATCCTAATGCTAAGCTCATCTCCAGAAACTTCATCTGAGTTGAATATTGAATTGCACTGAACAACAGAGCTGAGGTTGGAAATGCTAAAGGTATTGTCCCCCCAGCAGGATCCCCAAGCTCATTAAATGTACTAGAGACAAAACATACCTTGTACAGCCATGTATTAACATTGTCATTACAGAAAGCCACAATTGTCCTTAGGAAATTCAGGGCTTCATTTGTATATTCACATGATAAGAGAGAATTCTCCATCCTTATGAGCATTCAGGACATAAACAAAAGGCATGGGGGGTGTAAGGGTGAAAGCAAAGCTGCATTTTCAAATGAGGGAATAAAAACACAGAAATTTTAAGTTTCTTACTCAAGGTCATGCAGAAGGAGCTTGGAGTGTGGTTCAGGAATGAGCTCAGATCGCCTGAATTCTAGCCCGTTGCCTGAAGTGTAGGAACAAATGAGCTTTCCCCACACATTAGTCTAATCCAAACATTATATAGCAGCAGCAAGCAGTTAAAGGCAAGCCAAAATCTACTCCCAGTGAAGAGACTTTGTCAAGTGAGAACTGAGGGAGACCTGGAATGTCAAAGACTTTTGGCTGTCATTTTATCAAGATAAAAAATAAATTAGAGGAGGCAGCTTCTCTGTGAATTATCTGTAATGAAACAGCCAAAGCCCTGAACCTTCCTGCCCTGAATGTCTTTACCATCCATTTCCTCAGCAAAGATGTATGAGCAATCAGATCAAACAAGTTTGAAAGCCATTGTGTTGAACAGTGTTGTTCTGGAGGCTGCAGCTTCCAGTGTCTCTGCTGAAGCCTTACAGCAAGCACAAGTATCTGATGTTCATACAAATAACTCTAACATACAAATAACAATTGTGTTTGTGACAGGCAAGAGACCTACCGGACCATGTGAAGAGACAGGCACACAGAAACAACACCCACTTGATAAAATTCCTCTATTTTCTACAACAGAGAAGCAAAATATGTCAAGGACATTGGGTTGAATAACTTCTATAGGAAAAATGGCTTTGTAACTTTGCCTTTTGGGTTTCTTTTCTTGCTGTCTGAGCATTCGAGTTGTTTAGGCTGAGAAGCAACTCTGTGGTTGAACACTGCAGTGTGAGAGGCACCAAACCTGGGTCTGTGCATGCAGCACAGGCCAGGGCAGGGCAAAGGATTAACCTTTAAACTGGTAGCATTTTGAGGCAATGAAAAATTTGCTTTTGAGCATCGCTAGTTTTTACCTGTGCTGTCACTCAATGACAAAAATGCTGATGCTATTCTCCTTATCTCGATGGAAATTTAAGAGTAAAATTACCAGCTTAAGTATGGTGCTCTGCTTATTAAACACTTCCATAATAATGTCTACAATGGAACACAGGGTAGTTAGGAAACGAAATATTGAAGTTTCCTGTCTATTGTCACCCCATAAGAATATCATGATGATTATACCCAAATTAACTGGAGAACTAACTTGGAAAAACCTTTCCAATAATGGGACCACAGATTTTAAGTACAAGGTGACCTTGTGAACAGTTCTTAGGAAGTCATATAAAAATCCTAAAGGGTGACAGGAAAGTGAGATCACTTTGGAAAGCATTCATATATTCAGATAATTTAAATATGAGCTGTTGGTTGCTTTTGTTTTTCATGATATTTATATGCCACCAGATACAAATGTTTTACAGGAAATCTTCATGACAGCCAGGGTTAGAGAAAGGGCCAGAATCCCAGCACTCAGAAATCAGCACTGCTCTATGTGTTCCTGGCTTTGGTGCCTGCCCCTTCTCCACTCACACAGACTTCAGTGATTATTTCCCTTTTGTGTCTTCTTCGATAGCAGAACACTTCTGAATGCCTTGTCCTTGTTTCTCTTCAGGCATCTTTTACTGACATTGTGTTTTTGTCAGAATGCACAGTCACGGCCCTCAGCATCAACACAGGCACAAACGTGCTCTACAAGAAATTGCTGCACTGTGGTTCCTGCCTCTGAATCCCACACCTGAGCGAAAACATCAGGTTTTTACTGCTCCCTACCCTCAGTAATTCGCCCCGCTACAGAGATGTGGTGACTTTTCAGGCCCTCTGGTGAGCCTGTCTCTGCAGTTCATTCTTCTTTTCAAACCCAGGTGGATTCTTAGATGGAGCAGAAAGCCCACGGGACAACAGGAGTACAAACCTCAAACAACACCTTGTACCTTGGCTCACCAGCTTCTCTTTTTTCTTCTTTTTCCAGCAGATCAAGTGGAACATGGGCATGAAAAAAGAGAGCCAGAAGGCTGCAGCGTATGGTACAGCTTTGCAGAGCTGAAGGCTTCAAACCAACTGTCTCAGAGGGATACAGGAGACATTAAGAGGCAAAGAGAGTACAACACAAGGAAAGGCCAGTTTTTTCACACCCTAAAAGATATCAGCTGTGACTCACACTAAAGGAAGAGTCCTCACCAGGGTGTAGCACTTTAAAAGATTAACCACAACTCCAGGATGCAAGGGTTGAATAGGACACACTTTTTTCATATGCCATTGGGGAAAAAAAGTGCAAGATGACATATCCGCCCTTTTTTAACTTGCCTGATGTCTTTCCTTCAGCAGAAGTGGAGTGGCACAGATTTTGTGGATACTAAACACACTGGATTGTACCATGCTGTATACTTGTGCAGGGCAGAACTAAATAGAAATTGACAAATTCTTGTGACACCTCTGCCCTGAACACAAGAAAAAGAAACTTCCCTTTGAGAAGTGGGCTTAGAATAAAGTCTCCAGAGACCTGTTTCAACTTCAGTTATCCTGTGAAATCAATATCCATTCTGTAAAGGGATGGTTGTTCTTTTGATGGGTTGTTTAACTTTTCTAGTGACTAGTGTGATTTTTGTTATGGAAACAGTTAATTTGGTAAATGTTTTAGTCTACATAGAATTATGCTGCTACAAGTACATTTTCTTCTCCTATAGCTTGCATATAGCTGGGCAAATATTGGTCTTTGTTGGAATATTTCTTGTGTTGCAACATCCACCCAAAGTCATTGCCAAATTGGGTAGAATTCACCCAAAGGTTTTGTTGGCTGCTCTGTAAACTCTATGTTGACCAATCTAGGAGCAGTAGGTCAAGATTCATCTAACAGTGAGAGTAATCCGAAAGGCTGTTTCAGACGTCAGAGTGATTCCTAACCTCTTCCTTATCAGATATAATGAAAGAAGAGCTCCCTTTACATCTCCTCAGAAGGCGACTCACTCATCAAAATATACTTTACGTGCTCCTTGACACACAGCATGAGAAAGACATCATCTCATACTGGAGAAGGTGTTGCTTCCAGACTCTGGTGACTACTGAAGCAGGGCTATCAAAAAAGATCAGAATGAACAGAAAAGACAGAACAGCTCACAGCAGGTCCCTGCATGACTCGGTGGTCAGGGTATTCTTACATGTTATGTGAGCCTAAAGAAAGGGCAGGACATTGTCCTGAGTTTCCCACACTGTGGGTGATTGTCTATCCCTCTGACTACTGGCATAATTCTTCAATAGTTTTGTGACTGACTACTCAGATTATCCATCTCCTTCTCCCAGTTTTAAACTTTGCTGAGAGTAGAAAGGCAAACCAATGGACACTTTTTTGGTTTGTTTTTTTTTTTTTTTAAGCCTGAAGACTTTGACTCTTCTTTAGGACTTTTTCTTCTTCATCTCTAAATGTGCAAATCAATAATTTAACCTGATGAAATGATATGTTCACACTGTTGTTACAGCATCTACAGCAGAAATGTTGTATGACTTTCAGTATGGAAATAAAGTGACCATATTTTGGAGAAAATAAACATTCAGGTCAAACAACTACTTCAGATAAAATATGATTTATCATATGCTGTTGTCTTTACAAATTAGGACACCTGCTTGCTGGTGAAACCACCAATAATATAGATGTGAAAAAATCATTTCTCTTTCCTCACAGATGACATTCACTATGGAGAGGGTCAGAAGTAATTTCCATGAATGCCCTAAGCTGTAAAGGGATGTACATTGTCCCTGGTGTTAAAGCTTACTTGTTTTGGGATTTATTGGCCAGTTACAGAGAGAAAGGGGTAGAACTCAAAAGAAATCAAAATGGATTAGGGAAAAAGAGAAAACTGTTGCTTTCTCAATGTTCTTACTTGTGAGGCTAAAGTTAAACATAGATAAAGAAGTGTTTAGAAGGAAAAACAGTCAAAAAGATTTATACATTTTTTTCTTACGGATTCAGAAATGGAGGGAGCAGAAAAATGAAATTCCAAGTTACAGATGTGACAAAAATGCAGATGAGAGTCTGAATCATCTTCACATTAGCAATGAATTTCAGACTTATTCCTGCTGATGACATCTTGAGATTTCACCCATAAATGCCTAAACGCTATGTACCAGTTTGTGCAATGGACACATCTGCACCTGTACTGTGAGCCATCCTTGGCTGAAACTAAGTGGCAAGTAGAAATGGAAATTCAGTTTCAAAAACAACAGGAAGCCAAAAGCACAGTTAAGGGTGAGGATTGGAATTCAAATCTGCACTCTTCAGTTCTACTGTGAAACTCCCAAATTAAACCAGTTCCCAATTTTTATCAGCTTTACCCAGCTATTACCCTATGCACAGCAATACTCTAAACAGCCTCTCCATACATCACTCACTCCATTTCAGAGCAAACTCCACCCAGTGACATCATGGAGCTGACTAACTTTATATCACCCGCTCTTCGTTCACATCTTTGCAAGCTTTGTCTGGCATGAATCACACTCTACACCCATGGGGCCTGCGATGCAATGTAAAAACAGAGCCTACCTCTTCCAGCTGCACCAGGAAAGTGACATTGTGGCCTTGCTCCGCTGTCAGTTTGCCATCAGATGTGATGATGCGGAGGCCCTGGGGGGGTTTGCCAGGGCATTGCTGCGGTTTCGCCGTGTACCGCTCCCGCACACCATCTGTGCAGTTATTGGAAACAACCTTTCGGTATCTGAAAAGGGATAGGGAAACCTGTGGAAGATGCTGACAAGGAGCATAACAGGGTTAACTGGGAGCAGGTTTTTTTCAGAATAAGGAGACTGGAAGAACATAGATTTCCAAATATATTTTAGCATTTGTCTCAGCCAAGCATTCTTTGTGTGCCTAACAGAAGTACCTAATGCTGTTGTTAATGGCACACAATAATTTCCTGAATAGCATGCTTTGATATAATATCTTAATAAATTGCCTAAACAATAAAATTACGTAATCTGTTATATTTTAAATAATATAAAGTTAGAAAGAAATTGTATACATACACAGTATGGACCTGTACTCCACTATTATACTGTTAGGCATAGTTTAACAACTTTTTTCACAAGCTCTCCACTTCTTGTTGTAAGGCAAGTCTTTCTAAAGACGTAACCCTCAAGAGCTAGAAAAATAAGAAAGCTGAGGCAAAAATATTCTGCCTATCTTTGAGTGTACAAAACCCCAAAGCACAGTTTGGGTTGCTTTGTTTGCTTTAATCACTTGCATCATAAATGAAGTCTGACGGTATCTTAACTTAAACTACATCTTCCACTGACTTCCAAGAGGGTCAAAGAACAATCAGCATTCAGGCTAGCTGCCCATCTATTACTTCAGATATAAATCAGTTTTATCTCTTTCCACTAATTTGTTTTCCACTGTTCCTGTCTCACCTGATTTCACAGGATTTTAAGAGAAGTCTTTTCTGAGACTAATGATTTGGCCTTTGCTTTACAGTTTTCCCCCCAAGTTTCCTTAAGGCTACATCTTTCAGAGAAAGTCTGGACCATACAGGATAGCGATCTGGAGGGACAGATGGTGCAACCTAACAAAGCTAGTGAAGTAGAGATCCCAAGGGCTTCAGCCAGCTTTGAGACACCTACAGTAAATGTATCTGTAGTTGTCATTTGGTTAAGTCCATATGCGTGTCTTAGCTAAATAGAGTCTGGTGTGCCACTTACCCAGTGCTGTTGAGATAACTCTGTCCAAGGCTGCAGTCTTTTGACAAGGAAGATGGGTTATACCAAAATGCTGGTAAACACTGGCCATTGCTGTGGCGCTCGTATCCATAATCGCTGTTTTAACATTAAAAAAACCCATAACATAAAAAAACCAAAAGAACAAATACAGGCATTAGTGCATGCTCTCAACTATTAATAGGTTTTGAATTTCCTCCATCTGTTCACTAGCATTTCTGACTTTTTTATACTGATAGAACAGACTGTTTATTCCACTTCAGCTTTTTTTATTGGGGTAGTTACCTTGCATATGTCCTAGCATACAAAAGCAGAAACAGACCAACTTGTTCATGCAACAAGTATTCTCTCTTCACAAACAGGGCTTCTCAGGATCAACTCTAGGCTCAAATATAATAAAAACTAGATCTAAGCCAAGTTAAATCATTGCTGTCTCCATCGTATCTTAGAAAACTGAAGTGCTAAAAAGCTAATTGTATTTGGAAACTATATCACATAGGGTGCAGAGGAAATTTACAGCCCTGAGAGAGATCTTGCCTGAAGGCATTAATAGCGTATTTGGTAATGGAAAAGAAGGCTGTGATCTTCCATTCTCTTTTTGTTTGGAAGAGGAAATGCTACAAAAAATCATGTGTTAGAAACAATGGGTCAGATTGTAATCTTTTGACACAATTTGGATTTAGCTATGACTATATTTGCTTTGATTTTGCTAAACAAAATTTCAAATTGTTTCTGATTCCAAGTAAACAAAGATTCTATAAAAATTGTTATTGTGGAAAGAATAAACCAACAAAACCCCTCTTTAATCAGTATCCCATTCACATGTGGTTTTACTTTCCAGCCATTGAGTAACAAGGACTACTTGGTGGGATAATCGATCTTATTCCTTTTACTAAGTTTATTCCATAGTCCATAATGAAGGAGTTAATGAGATTTCATTTCTGAGAACTGCTATACAGCGTCCATCAACTCCATTCCAATATTGCTGTTGCAACACAATCCTTGATCTTAAAAGGGCACTTATTTGCGAAGTATTTTTTAAATTATTATCTTTAATGTCTTGGTATCAAGTAGTCTGATATTCTAAGAAAAGAGGATTAGGGCAGTGTTAAATTATGTGATTAAAGGCTTATATCTGTATATGTTCACAAAGAAGAGAGGAAAAGAAGCATGTGGAGGAATACCAAGAACCTGATCACAGCTAGTGGAGACCCTGCTCCAGCTTCTCCCAGGGCTGTCACAGGACAGTCATCAGTCCATGGTCAGGATGAGACTTACCATATTATATATATATATATATATATACCTACCAATAAGAGAGGCTGTCCTCCGACCACTGTGAAAATCACTGAGTGGGGGTTACTGCACACAGGATGCCATGCCAGGGAAGAACATCCGGCATCTCCATTTCCATTTTTCTGGGTGAGGGGGCGTGTGTGTGTGTGTGCGGGCACGTGGTGGCCTAAGCCTCAGCAACTGGACTCAAACAATGATTCACAGAGAACCATGTGCCCCCACTGACAGCAACTGGACTGCCTGGAGTGTATTCATACTGTGCAGTTCAGCACCAAGACAGAGAAGGCAGTGAGTAGGATTAAAGACTTGGAAGACAGGTGCTGAAAAGTCAGGGCTGGATATTAGGTCCATGACTAGCTAGTCATCAGGGGGATCAAGATGTCTAGGGGAGTGGCTATTGGTGTAAAGCCCTATCTATTCATGAGACGTGTTAGGTGTGTGTATGTCTCTGCATGAGACACTGGGGATGTCTGGTTATCAGTATCTGGGGAGACAAGGCATCCAGGGACTAGATGGACAGACCTGGGCGTCTAAGACCAGGTACTGGTGGGATCAATACTTTATGTATATTTATAGTGCACATATTTTCCAATACACATACTTCCCAACAACAAGAATGTTTAACTTAATGAAGACTTTTTTAAAATGTGTTTTTCATTCTGGATGAAAGAATGACAGCTTAAAAAAATTAATCGCTATTAAACAATTTTAAGAAGTCTGGTGCTGATCTAAGACAAAGAAGAAAAAAGAAAAGAATATTTTTCAATTTATCTTTGTTAAGTTTCTCACACTTGTTATCAAAAATAGGCATTGAGAAGAACTCAGTCACTATTTTTTACTTCTGCCTCGACTTTTCCTCCTGAATCAAGGAAAAAACTGTTTTGAGGCAATCTTTAAAAGGCAAAATTAAAAAGATGACATTATGCAAAAGAAAATTAAAGCTGCATATCACTTGGGAAAACTCCTATACATCTATTAGACTGCATTACTGTTCCAAGGGAACATTTTGGCAGCTGTGGTGCTTGGTATATCTACAACAAGTAATTGAGAACATACTCTAGGAAACAGCAATGAAGTAGATGACCTAAATGGTCTTTTCCTCATTTTTTTTTGACTGAATTTTCATCAATCTGTTTACTCAGATGCTAGTGACTGAATGTTGCTTAATTGCTTTGGAAGCATCAGCCAGCCTCCTATCCCACTGCCATGTGGTTCTATAATCATCCTTGTTGGAATAAGAACACTATAGCTGCAGAATACACTTTGTAATGAAGAATAACACCATTCTGATTTGCTTAGAGAAAACAAATATTTACATACAAGTGGGACTCTTGTATTTTTGTAATTCATTTGTAAACACTCTGCAGCACTGTATTCCTAAGTTATCATGTGTGACTCTAATTAAAAAGCTGTAACACTGTACACACACAATGTTCTGTAATCAGTTAGGTGAAAACAAAACAAACTAATACAGTGAAATCTGTCTCAGAGGGGATCAGTACTCACAGTCCAATTTGATGCAGAAGTCTGGGACTTCTTACTATACACACATCTAGATTTCAGCTACTATTTTTGTTCCTGTTACTACCTGTACATCTGGGCTAGTTAAGCTTGACTTAACTAGTTCTCTCTGTACTTAAATCATATTTCTCAAAGTCAAGAGAAAGAAATCATGGGTTTTTCCACAGCAGAAACAGTTATAAGCACAGAAGTTTCAGTGTTGTTTTCAGGCTTGCAAATCATCTGGCTCATTAAGGCCCTACAGAAATATCAGCCCAGTAAATGACATGAATTTTTGTTCCATATCCCTCCACAGATGCAGCAGCTGCCTGTTCACCTCCGCAGTCTTGGAATCTAATGAATTCCTTGGCTACAGGCTGGTGCACGCAGAACACTGATGCCGACAACAAATTGCTGCCTACAATTTGGCACAACAGGATTTGTAGCAATCAACAATCATTAGCATCAATTGGATTGCCATAGCACGAGCCAGTACAGCAAACCTGGAGATGGGGAAGGCATCAGCCTTAGACTGCAATCAGCTAGCCGAGTCATTGCCTGGTAACTGGGAATTGGAATTTGCATATATTGATGATATTTTGTTCCTTCCTAAAAAGAACTCAGGTGACATAGATAATGTACCTATCAGAAAGGAGTGGAGCATTTGTTGTCAGTGATACTTTATCAATATGAAGCAGCCTATCTTGTGGCTCTTACTGATTATGGTTTTACCTTGGTCAATTTTACTGGTTTAAACTAGAATCCTATTTGTCTTAGTCAAGTAAAATTGCAAGTTCTTCTCTGTAATTAGATACAAATTCATTCCAGAAATTCTGTATCCCTGCTCAAAGCCTCTGATAAATTCCTTTATCTAATGTTATTTGCAGCACAGATAATAATCAAAAGAAAAGAAATCCCTTAAGGAAGTTTGTAGTTTGAATACATACCTGACAAACATACTGTCATGGAAGAATTGTTAATTCACATGAAATTATTAAAATGCCACTGCTCTAAGATAGAGAAACAACCAGTTAAGTCAGATAAGTCACCTGCATACCTTCTAAAAATCAAGAGATAACTTAGCATGTAACCACAGGACTTCTTTGACATTATCAGCTTCACCCTAAGGTTGACTATGCCAGAAGCTGAAAATGCTACTCGTGGTTTTGTAAGGTGTTCTTTCCAACCTTTTCAGACATTAAACCGGGTGTAATCAAGGTATCTCTGAAAATAGTCACTTTTGTTCTGCAGTTTCCAAAAGCCCTGGTAGGAAAAAATAACTGTGGTCATAGCTGCAGAAAAGTCTTATCACCTTTTTGTTCACTTACTACCATTATCTAATATTTAACTATGATGCACATGTAGGTTTGTATTAAAGGGGAGCTGTGCTTTTTTCACAGTTCTACAGGATCTGACATGGGATTAAGCTCAGAGAAGGATGGATTCAGCTATAGTCTGAACTGTGGACCTACAAAGGTGTATGATTATAATTGCCTCACAGTATTTGGAGTCAAGTTACAACAGCTTATGTTAATATGGAACCTAAAATCCCCATAATCTTTCCAGTAAAACCATGTCTGGTAGATATCCAGGCCCTTAAAGATGCAGAGATGCACTGTAGACTTTGCGTAGTGAACCTGCATTTTCCACAAGCATGCAAAATGAACTAAAAATTCATTTAAAATTGCTATTTTTTAGCTAACCAATTGTGCCTCAATGAGAATGCAAAGTTAGTTAACCTAAGGGTGCAAATGTCTATCTTTCAGAACTGGCACCTGCACAATCATCAGAACTGATGAGCGGTGACACACAAAGCCAACAGAATCTAATCACACTCAGTATCTGTCCTCTGTCTCCCTGCAGTTTGTCAGAACAGTTTCCCATGATGCAGGACTCTGATGTTTTAGCATACGAACTAACCCTGGCAGGCAGGACTATAATTTAAGTGCCAGACAATAAAAAAAGAGCCAGCCAGATCCTTGCTGATATCATTAGTGAAATAAATAGACCTGATTCCCAATTGCACTAAGGCCCTTTTGTGCCTCTCTGGCTATGCAAAACCGCTAGCACCCATACCAACATGTTCATAGTTCCCATGTAGGTGTGAGATATGAGAGAACTGATAGAAGAAGCCCTCAGTAATAATGACAGTGGGTTCAGAGGGAGGACTGACAGCGAGACACTTAAAGTTTCTATTAAAGGGCCTGAGAGGCAGGTAGATGAAAGATGAACACCACCAAAGATTTCCATCTGTGTCTAGGAGGTGTTTCTACAGAAGAGATATTGCCGTAATAACGCTCAGGCGGCAGGAAGGAACACAATGTAAGGAAACCGGGTAAATTAATGTTTTAATAACACTGAAGTAGCGGTGTCATCCATTTACCCAAATCAATTAAATGAAGAAGGACATTCTCGTTTCTAGGCTGTTGCTAGGACAGATTTGCCGTGGGCTCCTGCACATTGCCAGTGCCCCCATTCCTGAAGCGCTATTGCCCTCTGGCTGCGAGCCTCAGCGCCTGCACAGGGAGCTGACACCTGCGCTCCAGCCCCGTCCCCGGCTCGTCTGGGGTCCAGCCCTGATAAAAGCTGTCTACTGTCAGAAGACTGCAGCGTCCCAGGGCTAGAGAAACTACAGCCATTTCTAATGTCACTCAGTTTCGTTGCTGTGTAAAACAATAAACAAATGTGCCCTTTTCTCTGAGAAAGAACTACCATGGGCTGCACACAAATTTGAAATGAACCTGGAGTTCTGTGATTTTACAAGGAGAAAAAACATTATAAAATCTTTGTGTCTTTTATAACTGGCATTTCCTCCCCATAACTGATGAAAGAGCACTTGCAGGATTAACAGCAATAACACTTTTTCTCACTTTACCTGACCACAGAGATAAAATTTTTTACTCTAATCTCTGACAAGCTTAGATAATAAAATTTTCTCCATACAAATTTTGTGTTTAAACAGAAAAGACAGCACAATAACAGGGATTGTTGTCTTCTTCAACTCTATATACAATTCTGGGCCCTGAAACCACTGATGTTAATATAAAAAGCTGGTCAATTTATTTCAAGATTGAAAAATCAAGTTCAGGCAGCTAAGGGGCTTCTCCCTGCCTGGGGGATACATGTCCTTTTCAATCTCCTTCGATTAAGAGCCCTGTCCAGCAAAAAAAAAAAAAAATTTAAAAAAACCCAACCAACCAAACAAACAAAAAAAACAACCAGAGAATTCAAATGTACTTTTGAAATGTCATGAGTGACAATCATGAAAGTGCTTCCTTCTTCCTGCCAAGGAAAGACCCCACAGAGGATATCCTTCTGCAGCAAGAATTCATTCCCTGATACTCCTCCAAACCTCATCCCAGCTGCTGCAGGGTGCATTGGCAGTGAAGCCCAGTGCAGAGTCCAGCAAGGCAGGCACTGAAAGTTACAGTGGTGCAGCAGCAGCCTTGCCTTTCTTAGCAGATAGCAGAATTGCTTCTTTCTTGCCATCTCTTTTCTCCTTCCTAGATAAATTTGTGTATTCTGTTCCCTGTGGAGTTTTGTCCTACTCTGGCAAATCTATGTAAAATTACGCTCCTGATGAATATTGCTGGTAAATATTTCTGAACTGGATGTTTAAATGGTTGAAATCCAGGACCTTTGGACATGTGAATGAAATTACACACAGAACTGAGGTACATGCTCTGTAGCAGAGGACTCAGTGGAAGATGGGGAAACCATCAGGAAACCATATTCAGAGAATCAGTGCCCAAATATGCTCATAATTGTTATTGTTTGGTGCAAAAGGATTTACTTTTTTTGACAGATGGAAAAGCCTCCTGCAATTCTATGATTTTATACAAAAAAAATCCTATATTCATGGAAGAGCGAGAAAGGAGTTGCTGTAAATGTCCATGGCCCTAGAGTGAACTCATGTATCAAGAAACACAATATTGATGAGATGAACCTCTTCAGGGTTCATGTTACAGATTCTGGGTTTAATGAGTAACATGGCATAGATCTAGCTGGGTGAGGAACAAAGGGGCTTTATCAGCACTGTCAAAGAGCTACCATTTCTCTCATCCAAAATGCTCAGGACTTTCAGACTAGGAGAAAAGAGGTAAAAAAAGAGATTTCAATAATGTGGTTCCCTGCTTTTTTTTGGTGCAAATTGCTGTGAGTCAGCAGTAATCTTGAAATGAAACTGGCAGCTGAACATTTTATCACACCATGAAGGCAATATCTGCTAGGTACTGTCAAACGTGATGGTCCAGATATAACAAATGACCCAGGAATTTCTGAGATACTTGATTTCTGGAAGCAGAAGACCTACTTCGCATATGCATATATTTACTTTTACTCATATATATGTATGTGTGTGTGAATAATTTATTTTATTTTTTACACAATACTATAGATCTCTTCATACTGCTTCCACAGCCACCCCTGGTCATTGCTGAGGTTAGATGTGCTAAATTGATCTGTTATCTTAATGGTATGCAGAGCTCAGATATGATCTGAAAAATGGTCTGTTCAGCATCAATTTTGTGGGAGTCCCAGAAGATTACAGACATCTATTCCACCCTTCCTTCCTCTGACATAGCCACACTATCAAAGAGTGAAGTACTCTGACACTTACATGTTTATTAATATCTACTCTCTGCCAGCCTATAGCCTGTCTAGTGAGCTCTGCATTGCTGTGGTAGAGGGCACACAGTCCTTGTGCCCATTGCTCACCAGTCAAAGTCTGCCTCTGTGCACACGCATGGCTCCGAGGTCATACCCCCAGCATATTTTCCTTGCATGCATTTCTTCTCTGACTTGCGCTTCCTGTAGATCCTTTTTGCTCCCATGATGCAAGCTTCTCCCTAGAAACAAAACCAAAAATGTTTCTTTGACGCCCACCAGGCTATTTGTGTCATCCGGTTTTTCCAAGCCTGTGCAATGGGAGGTGTTACTTGAGGGAAGAGGATGGGAAGTCAAATGCCATCTCAGTACACTGGAGCTAATTAAAGCCACTGAAGCTTTAACTGAAACTAAACCAGCTTTTCCAATACACACTAAGAAACGATCTGAGGTTACTTATATATCTGATTCAGTTCTGAATTTGTTCCAAAGCCAATGAGCAATAGATCCAGGCCCATTTCACAGCAGCTTAAAACATAGTCTGATCCCTCTGCAATCTGAGACATGGAGCAGGCCTATTTCTTTGGTCTGGCCTCTTTGGGAATAATTTCATCCAGTATAAACTAGTAATATGTGTTTATGCAAATAGTTTCCACAGATGAGTTCAGGTTATACAGTGTTTGACTTCTATGGATGCTAAAACTCCCTATCTTCAGCACCATCCTAAATATTTCTATCTAGGGAACAAGACTCAGCCTTGCAATCTCAACGGAAAGGAATTCAAAAGGCAACAGTACAGAGTAGCCTTCCTAAAAATAGTTCTGCAAGCTCCAAAGCCAGCATCCTCAAAGAAATACTGCAAAATTCTTGGTATTTTTGCTTATGCAAGTACAAGAAAGTAAAGAACAAAACACAGTGAAGCCTCGCTTATTACCTTTTGTGCTGTTAAAATCATAAAATTTTTTTTCATGGCTTTGATTTGATGATTTGATGGCATGAAACAGAAGGGACTGAACAGCTACTCATGTAAAATGCTGTGCTTTCCTTGAAATTCAAGGAACTGTACTGATTTTCAGCATCTAAAGATCTAAGTAATAACTGGTAATTTTAGTGTAGAGTTTTGCCTTGTGTGAGCAGCTAGTCTGAGTCAAGCTACTTTCATTTCATATTCATTATTAAATTCTTGCCCAGCAAGATATATACAGAAAGACAACCTTTGATGATATAAATGTGTGCTTTGCCTTCGACTTCAGTGGAGCCTGTGGTGTTTATATAACCACAGAATTTGGGCCATATTTTATTCTAACCTGATATAAAACAGGCTGTTGTGTCAAACTTGGCAGAGCTGGGAAGGTGCCCCAAGGCAGGTGCAGGCGCTGTGCAGAGCACCTTACCTTGATGGGCATGTAATCAGTGGTTCCCAGAGTGATGCAGCAGCTGCACCAGGATGCACAGGACAGGGCATGGGGGTCAATGAGCTGGGGAATAGAGTCCAACTCCCATAGCAGAGAGAGACAGAACAGTGATGAAACCAAGTGAGTAAGAAATGAGGCTAAAGGGGCTGGAATTTGGAGAAACAAATGTGAAACAACTAGAAGGGTCCTAAGACACTGGCTCTGAGAACACAGAAGGATGGAGGAAGAGAAAGGAGGTAAGGACAGGGAAATTAGATGGGAGGTGTAAGAGCGAAGGAGTTCAGGGCTGAGTGGCAGTGCTTCTACTGTTGATGCATTCTTCAAGTCTGGATAGGTCTTAGCTAATTGCCTGCATGGAGCATGACACCCAAAAGACAGCTGTTCATCCTTCAGGGCTCACAGAATCTAAATCTGAGGCCAATACAGTGATGTAACAAAACAGACCCATGCAGTAAGGCACAATCTCATACACCAAATCAACAGAAAAAGATACTGGCTCATGCTGATCTTTAACTGCAGGATCATTAGCTGCTTCAGGTGAGATCCCAGACTCCTTGCTTCTCACCTGGCTATGGAGTTGCCAAGGCCTGTAGTCCTCTTCTGCACATCTCCGATCAAAAATGGACTTGTAGTCTATTTTCACCAGCTGCCACTCTGAGCGGTGGCTGAAATGTCCAAACACACTACAGAATGCAGCAGGAAGAACATACAGTAAAAGGATGCACCTGATAGAGTCTGGTAGTTACAGAGGTACAGTCACCCACAATTTACAACAGAGATCAATTACTTCAGGAGTGACTGTATTACTCATTTTCACTTGACTGACATAGTGAAAGTGAAACTTAGCCTGCTAAATATCGATAATCCTATTAAGAATTGCATGCAGCTTTTATTTTGTTTATCAAGACCCTCCCACTTAGGACAATATACAAAATGACTCTACTTGAAGAAAAGAGTAAAGAGAAGTCTTGATGTGAGCCTGGATATACTAATACTTATAGAATTTTTATCTCAATTATAAGTTTGGGGAATTCCTTCTATGCAAATTAAAATCAGAACTTGAAGGGAACATCCTTTATACATCTCTATTAACTGATTTTAGTTTACAAGCCACATATTCTGCTTATTTCAGGTCAGTCAGAAACTGAAGTTTTCTCCTGTTTTTGCAAATCTGAGCTCAGGGAAAATGTCACAGTTTCTGGCACAGTGAGTCCAGATTTATGCATCATGCAGAACTCAGCATACCACCTTGAAACCAAACATATTTTTTCATGAGTCAGCCTCCAGGCAACATTTTGTCTTTCATTTTTACAGAAGAATGTCTTCTTTTTTCTGTGTCTCAGATAAAAAAAAGAATGCAGCAGCAAAAACAGTTATAAAAATACTTGACCATTTCTCTCTCAAATATCCATCTGTCAAGAGTAACTCTGCTTTATATCACATTCAATTTGAGGAGTCACATTTCATACTGACAAGCTAAGTGATAATGTGTTTGCAGCTTGCAAGGAACCATGTTGTCATTCACTCAATCATATCACAAATAAGCTGATGATTTAGCAATAGAAGACTACACACTCCTGGCTTCAAAAAGTACCTGTTTTGGTCCCCAACCAGAAATGCCATTGTTATGAACAACCCTCATAAGATATTTATGGTGCAGTTCCCAATAGCGTCATTGCATGCTCACTTACGTCATGATAAGAGTTTCTTCTCCAGGTTCCCCCAAAACTCCATCTACAAATAGTGGGAGGGATGTGAAACTGTACTTGCTCCAAGATCTCCCTTCATCAAAACTTAACCTAGAAGAGAAAGCAGAATTAGTGTCTTCCTTCCTTACTCTCCTACTTCACTTGAGGAGACTCTCTAGTCCATTACAGCTGCTATGGAGAAGTGGGAAGCAGCTTTTCTTCTCAGACACTCATTTTTAAGTCCTTTAAATATTTGTTTGGCATCATACCGCTAACCTAGAGCCAACATTTCAATGGTGGAAACTAATAGCTACGTTAGAGATTGATGTTTTAAGGGCAAAACGTAGTCTAGGGATAAGATTTTTTTAAAAAATAAACAAGTGATTTTGAGCATCCCATTTCTGGGTAGTCAATATAAAACATTTTAAGGAAGTTGGTTTTCTGGAGCATGAGAGTTTTGATTCTTCTGAGCAGCAGTCTTCCCAGTGTCAGTGTAAGTGAAAGGTTGGAACCACTTATCATCTCTTAAGACTTGAGTCTGTGCTTCAGATTTTGATGACACAGACTGTAGTGGAAGTAAACAATGCAAAACAGCAGAAAACCATATTCTACCTCCTAAACTCAGGAGTGCTAACTAGAAAGGAGACTTTTGGCATAACCCTGAATCTATGCAACAAAATTCTGGTTCATAAATGCTGCCTGCCACATAGAAGACAAGTTCATCAATAATTTTGAAATTGAAGAGTAATTTATTAACTTAATAAGAGACAAAGGCATAAACCAGATATATTTTTTATAAACAATCAAACTCCAGAAGCCAAGTTGTGGTAAACCAGGAGTGTTGTGCAATTATACTGATGATATTTCAGATGTGACCAAGCCAAAATTATGTAAACTGGGACTGCCAGGACTTCTTAGCTTTATCTGAATTAACAAGTGCCAATAGCTTAACTGATATTGTCTAGATTGTGGCTACATGGAACTGGATGCATATTAACTGTCTGCTCTCTGCATCTCAAAAGAGGGACAACAGACATTTAGTACAGATGGAGGCATTACCAGAGGTGTCTGATAGGCAGAGATGTGTGTTTCATGGCAACGAGTACTCCGCCTTGATCCAGGTACAGAACACTGTGCTCTTCCTCAAAGATCTGGGGAAAAAAAAAAAAAGTATTTAAATCCATTATTTTTACTATCAAGAAAATGACATAGTTCTTTAAGTATAATCATGATAGAGGACATGTACGTGCTAAGGAAGTTACAAATTAGAGCAAATGATAGAGGCAGTTTCTGGATTCTGGCTTTTATTGTTTGTGGGGGTTTTTCTTCCAGTTTTTCCAGGTCTTTGGAAAATTCATTCTGCCTCTGACAGACAGTTTTGGTTTTTTTTGCAAGGATCAACAATTTCCGTTCTTTCAATGACACGTTTTTGTTTAAAGACGAATTGTATGTGTTTGCACGTATCTGGTCCTATCTCACATAATTGATGTGGACAGAAAAATGAAGGCTGGTCAAACATTGAAAAATAATTAGATTCTTGGGATATCAAATACTGGAAAAGATTTTCTTTTCCTGTGTCTTTTTTGTATTAACTCTCTCCAAACATCTGCCCTCCAGTCTATTCAACAGCATATGTCAGTCTGAGAAAGCTGTTCTTTCTCTCCATGACTTGATATCCCACTCAGAAAATAGGAATAATAGAATTTCCTGATCTGAGGATAAACACATTATAGTATAATTCTTAAGAAGTCGACTCTACTAAATATTAGGAACTTAATTTAACTTCATTGTTCAGTCTCTTTCCACAATTAATGAAAAGGTAAGTAGCTTTAACAAGGTGAAATGAATTCTGTCTTTTCCTCCATTAGCTTAAGAGCAAGGCAAAATAATCCATGTATACGGACACTGAACTTTGGACAACTCAGCTTAGGTGAAATGAGTCCCATGTGGAGTGAGGAAAACTAGACCAGTGCAACTACTGATTTTTGGGAAAGTGGAATCATGGATGAAAGGAATAACAGTTTGATTGACACAAGGGATGTACAACAGTAAAAGGTAACGCATCCTCTCTCCTTAATATCCATAATTTATGCTATTCTCTTTGATACAGGGTTGAACTGAAGTCAAACTCTGAGTAGAATTAACAAAAATAATTTTGTTATATGAAGAATATTCAGTCTTTTTCTTTGAGCATGTCTGTACCTTTCAGAAGAGAAGTTTACTCTTATGTAAAGATTTGCAAAAAGCTACTCTGAACCAAATGAAACAAAAATTAAGGGACAGTTTGGATCTACTTTGATGAGTTTCCTATGGCTAGTATTTAAACCTGTGATTCTGTGCCATTTACCTGTCTCCAAGTGTTCCCAGCATCAGAAGTAACAAACATGCTGATGTCATTGTCTGATAGCTCAGTGCCAACATTACCTGTGAGATGAGCATTGGTTAGTGATGGAACATGCTCAGAAACAGTAGAACTAGCAAATCAGCAGAGTAAATGAGTTTGTTTACCTTTTGCCATTATAGAACTTCTAGTTTTGAAGGGATAATGAGGGTAAAGGGAAGGGGGGTGGGAGGAGAGCGGAAGGGAAGTGGGGAAGGGGAAAGGGGGAAGGGAAGGAGGAAGAGGGGGGAGAGGAAAGGGAGAAAGGGAAGGGGATTTCAGTTTGAAGAAAATTTATATAAAAGACCCAATACATAGAACTCTATACACCTCCAATGCAAAGGAAATGCCCTGATTTGAATTTATGTTCACAGGAGTAGAGGATTAGGCATGATCTCCTCAGTCTTAAAGGCCAGTTTACACAAAAAACCATTACAACTTGAAGGTCCATAAGGACTTTCATTTGATAGCCTGCTTTCTTTCCCAGTACTGGTGCTGTGACACCCCACAACCACTCAACAGCCTCCGCAAACTCCACATTTTGTCAGTTTGCACATCATATACAGACAATCTTTAAAAGTTTCATACCTGAAGCTACAATAATACTGGGGGCAGTGTCTCGGCTGGCAATATTTCCTGAGGTATAGGGGTTGTCTGAGACCTTCAGGTGAAGATGAAGGGAGCAATAGGGCTATGGAGAAAGGGGAAATAAAAGTAAAAAGTAGACACAATAATGCATGCACCTATTTCTACAGGCTTAGAAACACAGAGTGTCCTGTATTTCTTCTGAATGATTGCATTCAGTCACCCTTAGAAAGACACAGTCACTTTGCTATCATTTTCTGACACAATCTGTTCCCAATGGAAACTGATTCACCAGGCTGAAACTCTCTCCCAGGGACAAGATCTTTGAGTCTGTACCCTCAAGGAGGGAATCAGGCTTGCAAGGGCAGGTGATGGTAAGGACTACCCAGCTCTCCTGTCTCCTACCTCTGAGAAGCAATCAAGGATGCAGATATGAAATGACTCTCGGAGCAGAGGCGCCCAAGCTATCTCTGTGAAAAGAAGCAACATAACCCTACTGGTGTGGTGCTGAGTCACCACTAATTAGTCATGAAATACAACAGACAATAATTCAGACAGTGTCATACCATTTCTTGAGTCTTTTTGACACATGGCTCTGTATTGCACTGCACTGCAATTAATACAAAGAAATATCAGGACTGGAAAGTGTTGGTTCCAAAGTTATTTAAAACAATGCTTCATCACCCATCTGGATGTGACCCTTAAGATTTCAATACAAATACATCCATGGAAACCTCACCTATTTGCTACTGATTTTGCTATATGCTGGGTACTGACATAAAACAAAAATGGTACAGAATAATTCTGCTGAGCAAGAGGGTAAGTCAGACAGGCAGATTTCCAAAGCTGCCATTACAATTCCCTACAAATCTGTAGTGTGGTAATTTCTGAAAATTTCTGATGATTATTCCCTTCCCTTGGGTTTTATTTTCAGTACTTTTTGATTCCAAGCTCCATGAAAAGCCCTTCATGAAATGTGCTAAAGGAAGAGGGGGGGGGAAATACTGGCAAGAAAACCTAAAGCAAACTGACCCAATCAAGGTGGACATCACACAGGAATACAAATAGAACAAAGCCCATGCTTCAGCTTGCTCAGCTCTGCAAGGTGAGAAGGAGAGGCTATGCAGAAGGGCTTCAGTCTCTAAGGAGGCAGATTTTTCTGTCTGATACCAGCTGCCTAAAGGCTAGATCTGAATTTCCAAGAGTCTGGCTGGCATCGTCTCCAGGAGACCTAGTCCCATAGATCACTGGAGGAAGAGCACTTGTCCATCCCATCTCAAAGCAGGTGTCTATGACTCTGAAATAAAAATTCCCCTGTGCAGAGCAGCAGGGTTCTTTGGTTAAAGGCAAATGAGGGTGGTAAGGAGGGATGGGAGCTCTCACTTATGTGAGACAGGAAAAGGGGACATGGGTTGTGCAGAAGGAAACGCAATCTGCCAAGTGGAATGTACTGAGCAGCCTAACTCTAAGTGACAGCCTTGCGAGGGCAGCCGCTGGAGCAGCCTGGGGGCGCAGGCAGGGACTGGAAAACAAATTGAGCTGACATGAATGCAGGAAGTGGAAAAGCATTGCAAGAGCATGAATTCTTTCCTTTTACATTTTTATAGGTTGTGAGAAGACTAAATAGAGAACATATTTTTAAAACTCACATATTCCAAGCCCCCTTCAGCATGTTGAAGACAGAAGCTAAGGACAACTCAGCCAGTTCCCAACTCAGATGAGACCTCATTAGACTCAAATCTTCATGCTATCAGAGGTTTTCTTTCAAATCAATCTCATTTCACAGATATAGTACGTAGAAATGGAATATATATCTCAAATATTGAAATCCAGACCATCTGTCTAAGCAGACAGATGATCTTTTCAGTTGCATGATTGGAGTGCAGTAATGCTTATGGTCTCTAGTGACAACTGGGTATGGTGTAAAAACCAACCTTTCCACTCCTAGCTGAACACCTAAAGTTACTACCCATGGCCAATCCCACATCCTCACTGTGCTAGCCTTCTCTTCCTCATCTTTGATGTACACCTTCTCAATCTCTGTCCTTACAGAGTTCATCAGCAGGTATTATTTTTCCAGATGGTTTATGCTCCATCATCCTGCTGGTCCCTTTGTGGTCCTCCTCTATCTCCCATAGCTTAATTCACATACAGACATCTCAGTGTTTTTCAGAATTTTCATCAACTGTCTCTACCCTTTTTGTTGTCACCAACAGGCTACTAAAATCAACATTATCATCCAAACACCAGCTTTGGGTTTCCCTGTCATTGCCTAGTACCCAGCTGTGCTACCTGCTGCACAGCCACTAAGGCAGAGACAACCATGGCATGGAGCATTTAAAACCTACATAGAAGATAAACCATAGGTGATATAGCCCGTTGCTCTGCTCACTGCCATAGTTTTTACAATTCCGATATAACTCATTACTTGCTTCCTAATATTTTCAAGCCAGCACTTTTATGTTCCCCTCCTTATTTTCCCTCTCAGTCCTTAGTAAAATAAATATCCACAAACCCACTTCTTGGCTGTTCTGCAAAGCCCACCTGAACTGTCCTCAGTGGCATGACACATATAAACCAGCTATTAGTGGCTGTCCCTGAACAGAAGTGGGACAAACTATTATACCACCAGGATGATGCTAGACACCACTCACAAACCTAGGGGTAGTCACAGTATTTGCTCACCTGCAATGAGTAATGGAGAGAGATAAACACTGACAAGAGAGAGATTCAAAACACCTCTACTTAGACGCTTAAACTACTCTGCAGCAGATGGCATGAAGAGGGTCTTACAAGAAGAGGGCCTTTGTCCTGAAATCCTTATAATCCATATGGACAAGACAAACAAAATGTCAGAATAAACAGATATCTGGGGAAGCAAGTCCAAGGGAAAACACATGACTTGCCCAAGGTCACATAGGAAATTGGAGATAGACCTAAAAATTGAATCTGGATTCTCCTGAGATTCAGCCCAGTGTTTGAACCATAAGTCTATCCTTGAAAGCGCATTGATTAACTCTCCTAGGCAGATGCCCATTTCTTGACAGACAGAATTACTCCTCAGCTAACCACTTCACAACACGTGGTAAGTATGAAACTAAACAAGCATCTCTGGGATAAAATACCTTGGCATATATTTTGTGAAGATTAAGTGTATTCATCTTAGAAAACAAGTGGTATAAACAAGAAAAACAAAACCTTGGGACTAGATGGAATTTCATTGTTTTTCTTCATTCTCATTATTCAGAGCTGTCTCATAAAAAAATGGAAACAAGTTCCAAGTCACTTTGAAAAAAGCACCTCGAGCGTACTGTCAGTAGAGGGAGGGTTCCGTCTGGCTCGCCTTGTGTTTCAACCAGATTCCCTCTTAACCTCCTTAGCTGCCAACTCAGCTGCTATGAACTTATTTCTGTTTTAACTCTCACATAATTTAGGTTTAAAAACCAGATGCACAAAGGACAGAGCATTGTACCCGCAGGCTGGGCACCATCCTGTCACTCTGGGAAATGACAGATCCCGTTCTGTCAACTAGCTGGAACATACACCATTGCTGTGTCCTGAGCTATTGTTGGAGACAATTATCTGATAACCAGCAGTGGGAAAGAAATAGTATCTGCTGTGGAGCAAGGATGGCAGCTAGGTTAGATGTAAAACGGACTACTAGGAATTCACTTAGCTATGCCATAAGGAAAAGCATGATCATGTCAAGAAGGAAGGACATAAGGAGGTAAAACATCTGGTGATGCAGGGGTAGATTGTGTGGCTAAAGAAGTGAGTGGAGTTTGCGAAGTGTTTTAATACTACAGCTGTGTAACACTGACAAGGAACAGAATTGCCTCAGAGCAGGGGAAAATTCCTTTTCTTCATGTTTTCCCTCAGTAGAACACCCTTATGGATCTGTGATTTATTTCCAAGGATGTACATTTCCAGTGCTTATGCTTTGAAAATTTCTCTACCACTCCCAGCTTCTGTAGTCTATTCTCAATCATTAATAGAATTCTTGCATTCCATGTTTTGCCTTCATCTTCACCCCCGATTAAGTGTGAATCTCAGATGAGATTTTTAAATAGCTTGTCTCTCTCTTGCAGAATTGCTATTTTACTTTGTGGGTTTGGTGCATTTTGTAATCTCCTATCCTTCCCTTTGTATTGCAGACAGACTGCCTGTTCCTGTAAAAACCTAACAAGTTAGTTTAGTTCAGATTTCAGCTATTTGTTTTCTTTCAAATTTGCAAGTTGACCACCTGAGAGCCTCCATGCTCAGATGATGATTCCTGCTCCTCTGTCATTCCAACAGCTTGTGACAACCTCTTGCATTGTCTGAGAACTCCATATTTGGAAAGAGTGTTCAGACAATGAAAGAGGCCTCTTGCCTGTTTTACCCAATGTTAGGGGAAGAGTAAAAATAAACATGGCTAAACATTTCTCTGGCCTTATCACAGGAAAGGGCTGACTAAATTCCTTTCCATTCTCCTTCTGGAAGGGCAAAGACTCAGCTACACTGTTAAAATCCATTGAGGATTTGTCCCGTACCTCACTGAAATCACGGACCAATTTCTACAGATGCTCACAGACCTGAGATGCCTACTCCAGCCGAAGTCACAGAGCATTTAAGAAGTGCAAACAGGATGACAAGCCTATATAGAGCTTGCACAGGTGGAAGTAATTCTCAGAGCACGTACATGGTTGCACAGAGAGCAAAATATAAATGAACCAGTGTTTAAATAGTGGACTGTGCATGGTAGAGCTTCAAGGATGCAAATGCAAGCCAGACCCATGCAAGACCCAGAGAACCAGGAGCTCCTCTGGGTCAGTTCTCACAATACCCCTACAAGTGCTCACAGTTCTGCTCCTCCTCTTGAATCTTTGTCTGGCCTGTTTGCCATCCTCAAGGGAATTCCAGCTTGTTCGGGCATATCTGGTCTAATTTTAAATGAAGCTAATTGTGGTCTGAAGTGCCTGTGAGTATAGTAGCAGGTACAGTACAGATGGTAAGGCTTAAGGGAGACATAATTCTCTCACTCCATAAGAATCATCCAGTAATGTTTTATATGCTGTCATATGACCACATCCATTATATTGTGGATAACTACAGTGGCAGCATACCCTTATATATAAAATATACAATATAAATATATAAAATACCAAATTCCTGCAAACAACTGTGCCATGAGAACCACACAGAGCATTATCACTGGCTCATTTATAACTGGTTCACATATAGCAAGCTAGACTTTGCTTGATCAGTCCACAACAATATCAAGAAAGACTTTTCCTCAGAACACAAACTTCAAAGTTATAGAAAAAGAATAAAGTCAATTTTTATTATTTTACTTGCCCGTGTGTTTTGGGTTTTTTCCTGCCTTGTCAGCCCCCTAAAATATTATACTGCCACATCACATAAGAAAAATCTTGCGTTTCTGATAAATTGATTATAATTTGAAAAGGTCAAGGTGTGTTTTTTTACCGAATATGTTCACTTGAGTTAAAACTAGAGCTGCAAACTATGTGAAACACCAAGGCTTCTTTACACAGTCCCTTCCAAAAAATTAAATTTTTATACATCTGTGAAGTTTTCTGAATGTCATCTTTTTTTGTTTTTTACCTCATAGAAGTATCTAATTAAAAATGCACTTAGTTACAATTTTTAAAAACTTGAAAGAAGAAAACAAACCCAAACAAATTTAGTCATGCTCTGAAATAACTCTTCAGTCTGACCTCCAGTCCTCCCTATTTATTTTTTCCCAACTGGACAGAAAATATAAGGCTTGCATTTCAGCTCAATCAGAAAATCAATTATTTGAACAGCTTCAAATATTTATTCTTTGCTCTTGCAATAGTGCATGACATTCAGTTAAAAGATTAGTCTAGCATTCAGCTACAAAATGTAATACTGATTCAGATTCTAACAAACTTAGAGCCTCAAAATGAGAAAAAAAAGTTGTTTTTGTTTGGTTTGGGTTTTTTGTTTGTTTTGTTGTTTTGGTTTTTGTTTTGGTTTTCTTTTTTCAGATGGAAAGCAACACGCAGGTACAGGACAACAGGAGGAACATCCATCTTAACAGTGTCCCTGATTCTACCTGAAACAGTGTTAGAATTCATGTAATATGAAAGCTATTGAGAATCCCAAATACAGAGGTTCTGAGTATTATCCCACTCCTGTGTTTAGATCGTATTGGCTAAAAAATATGCCAAGATCAGTCTAAGCTTTCTATTTTGATAGAGATCTCCAATTATATTCACATTGCTATACTTCGCTTTCCCTCTTGGAAACTGTTTGCATATAATGATGATTAAAGACTTAACTTAATATGTGTGGATCTATATCAATAAGTACAGATATAGATACAATTTACACCAACACAAAGCTATACATATATTTGGATGAATGTGTCAATTCTCACTTCTGAGCTCAAAGAGAAAACGATAAATATTAATAAATATTAATGCCAACCGAGTGGCCTGAAAGAAATCAAAGCTCTCTTTTCCTTCGTGCCTGTCTCCAGTTATTAGATCCCTTAAAGTTCCTGAACTAGAATAGCTCACGCCTCCCATCTAGTGTCCAGAGAATCAACTGCGCAGACATTTGATTCCAGCTTCACCTGCTGTTTAAGGGGACACCATCACTTGTGCAGAAGAAAGCTGATCCACAACACTTACTTTTGTTCCAGAAATTGAACTAAATTAAGCTAAATTACAGTGCCATGCCTTGCAATAGACCCTGGCAGCCCAAACCTGATGTACTGCACTCCATGTGATACACTGCATGGAGAGGGGAGCTCCCCTCTCTTTCTTGTGTTACCTGGTAGAAAAAGACTGTTCTGAGATATTACCACCCCACCGAGTTCCCCCCTCAGGTACTTACCAGGAGACAGTGAATGGGATTTCCTCTCAGATCCGTGTGTGGAGCCTGCAACAAACTCCAGTCTCTCCCTTTATTGTAGGTGATGAAAGTTTTCACTTGGTTGTCAATCTTCTTGTTAGCCAAGAACATTCCCTTTATCCCTGCTACCTAGGAAAAATTGACATGGCTGAAAAATAGATCAAGTCCCTGCAGTTTCTGTGCAGGTGTCCCTCCTTCCCCATCAAACCCAACAGGACTCTGGTGGCTGTGTCAGTGTGGTTGATCTCAGGGCAAGAATTGTCAAGGTATATCAAAGCAAGTTGAGGTGCTGGGGAGAAGATAAACCATTACAGGTGCAGAGGTGACAAATGGGAAAGAAAGTTTGTATTTCAGAATCATCATGGAAACACGGTAAGATGTCAACAGCATTATCTGTAAAGTGACAATCTCTCAACTGCATAGGCATCCTTCCCCTGAGAGATGAAATATGTACAGGACAATTATTTGTCTCTTGCACAATTATGTGTTACATAATTATCAGTGTTTCAACAGGGTAACTTGGGGCACAGAGGTATTTTTATTTGTATTTTGAGGAAACCAAAGCACTGGTGAGTCAAGCAAGGCCACCCAGAATGCTAGTTGTAAAGCTAGCAAGGAGATTCTTATCCTTTTATTTTTCCTGATATTTTATCCAACAGTTTAAATTCATAGATCTGCAGGAGGATTTTGTAAAGACAAGATGCTAATAGATTCACATTGGAACCAAGCCCAAAAGCATCTTAGTGGGGAGAAAAAAAGTCAGCCTCAAACCACAACTCACACTGCAGAATGTTCCTGTCCTCTCAGCACACTGAAAATCAATAGCCCAATAGCTGCTGCAGCTTGCGAATGAATTTGTTAGGCTGTCATTCTGCAATCTGAGTGCAGCAATAAAAAGGGAAGTGAAATCAGGAGAAGGAGGGGAAAAGTGAGAAACTTTCTGGTTTCCAGCAAGTCTGTTCAGTCATCCACATCATCTCTTCCTGTGATGTAGAACTAGCAGACAGAATCATTCATCAAGACTTTCTATTCATAGAGATTATTACTTAAGTGGCATCACACGGCAAATGATTACGGAGTAGATTCCAAGCTTTTTCCAGCTCAACCAATTTAATTATGTGGCTGAATTTGGATGCTACAGTGAACAGGACCTTATTGCACTTTATGTCACATGCTGTGTGACTACTGGTGCACAGAGTGTTGGTACAGTATATTGGTGTTCTCAAGTCATTTGCAATAGCAACTTCCTGCTTGAGCAATGGCACTGAATTTCATTTGAAGTTGCAAAAACACTTTGACATAACTTTGTATTGCTATAATGGGCAATAGTTTTTAAATTAAGTAGATAACTAATTTATTGTTGATATAAGCAGAAAAAAAAAGATAACCTTTTCAATTTCTTAGCTGGATTGTTTGCTTCTATCCAATTAAGTATTCAGGATTTCTTTGTTGTAGTAGAAAGGCACCCTGAAAAGACAAGGGTACTCTGTCTCCCAGTGATATTGCATGAATACACAGGGCTGGAAAAATAATATAGTTCTGTCTTTACTACCAGAGGCTAGAGCCTATATTTCCATTTGCACTTTGCTTTGTTGTTGTTCTGAAATAGTTCTATTATATAGCCCCCATGAAATGCTGGCCATAAATGATTAAAGAGCATTTTATATATCAGGTGATAAATATGTTCTCAAATCCTGTGAATTTTTCTTTTTACGATTCTAGTCATGGGCTGTGACTCAGAATCCTTTCCCAAGAAAGCAAAGTTATACTGTCAGTCTTGGACAGCTTTATTTTAAAAAAAGACTGCACATGCTATACATGCTTGTGTACTCTCAGTAGGAAGGGACACACCTATTTCACATACACAACCATGGCACACACAGCGATGTGTTCATCCCTGCTGTTCATACAGCCATCCCAGAGAAAGACCCATGCAAGAAGTGCATGACCACCAGTGGTCAGAGGGAAAAGCACTCCATCAGCTCCTACACAGGAACTGTAGACAATACTCACCCTCCAAATGCACTGTGTGCGGATACACATGCTGGTCTATAGTTTCAGAAAGATTCATACAAGACACTTAAACACACAACTCAAAAGACATTCTTCATTCTTCATCACCACCTTCATACATCAAATACATACTTCTCAGCCAAGATACATACTGCTATAAACAGTAAGTCCCAGAGTGATAGGCATATATACGATAGCTATAGACACATCTCCTCACAGTCTGTTATCACTTCAGTCATGGATTCCCACAGGCAGAACCGTCTTGCTATGCACCAGTCCAACAGAGCCGTACCACATCATTGGAGAGACACAGGAACCAGAAAGGGCACTCAGACCCAGTGGCCAATGATTTTAGCTCTTTCCTTACTCTAGGAGATGGTCTTTAGGACAGCCTTTTTGTGAGAACTCAGTGAGACACCATGAAAGAATTTTTATTTTCTCTTTGTACCCAGTGCAATTCCCTGTTGAGCAGCACTGAGCAGATTAATCCTTGATCTAGAATCAGTTTAGGAATTACACACGCAAACATGTTCACTACAATGCAACCAGAACTTACTTATAACACATGACAAACATGCACATTAAATGGGTCTTTCTCTGGCATCTTCTCAAATAACAGTGCTTTTTTAAATTTACTGCTGCCTCCACAAAAGGAATCTTTTTGAAATCTCCTCACTTCTTTCTAATTTATCTGTGGATTACTTTTCTTCTTGTCTTCATCTCCATTTACCCCTAGAACACTCATCTTTTGCAATAGTCTGATTCAGAGAACCATGTTGGCTGGCTTTCTGTTCACTTCCAGCTAGAACATCAAATTGAAAGGAAGGTTTGTGCCAGGTTTCATGTCAGCTTATATTCTTTCTATACAGATAATCAGCAGATATGGCACTACAAGTCTGATTCCATCAATTTCAGTCCAGGTTACTGTATGGTGTCAGCTGAATAAAACAAAGCAAAAGCTTTTCTTCCCGCCCTGGGTTGTAGGACACCTTTACATAATGCAGTATGACTGAGTATGACTGAGCTGACAGTAATAAGAGGTAACAGTTTTACCATGGGCTGCCAGCACTGCAGAGAGATTAATAGTAAAAAATGTCCAAATGACTGAAATGGCAATGCCCATCCTCCTACAGTTCATCTGCATTGATGTACAACACTTGGGCTCTCTGGACAATTCAAGGTGGTTTCCAAGAAAAGGGCAGCTGAAGGAAAATCATATAGCAGAGCTAATATTCAGACAGTTATGGGGAAATACAGCAAGCATCTTCATTTTCAAAGGCACTCAGATCTAGTTCATGACTTTTATTCTAAATGGTCAGAAAATAGCCTGGAGGAGACCTGGAAAGGGAAACTCACCTTCAAAACAGCAGCTGAGGACTGGATTTGTCCTTAGCTGAGTGCTGTCTCCAGAGGTAACAGAGGCAGTAGAGCAAGAGATGTACAGGAGCACATTAAAAGTCCTAGTCTTAGGATCAGTTGTCATAGAAGACAATGTAAATTGGCCTTTTTATAGGTGAGCTTAAGCAGAACACACTTTTTCAGAAAAAGACTCAAGGGTAAAGAGGGCATCAAAAAGAGGTAGGAGAGTTTCCACACTCATTGGATAGCCCAAGAGGGCATACCTATAATTGCTTAAGTTCCCAGAATAGTCCAAGCTGAGAAAGGTGACAAAGACAGCTGAAAACTGCTGTCTCTCCTTAACTTCTAAAACAAGAGGCTGGACTGCCAGAAGTGCAAAAAAATTGGAGAAGGATGCTGCTCAGATTGTTGGGAGCTTTCAGAGCCATAGAGACAATGTGGGTCCAGGCTGATATTGGGAGCCAAGGATTTTGGCCGAGAAAGGAGTTCCTCTTAGTAACTGAATGAACTATTCCACTACATTTTCCTATGCATGAAAGAGCCATGAGCTCTTCCTCACTTGAGAACCTTCTGGAGAATACAGCAGTGAATCTGTTCATAATATTAGGCTGGGCCTTAATTCAACGCCTGTGTAAAACCTGGACTTAAAACTCAGCCGGTAGCACAGAAGCCTTTTAGTAAAAGGAGGATAAAACTATGTGTTTAGTCACTTGATGGCTTTGCTATTCACATGCATATTATGAGACTGATGTCCAAGGAGGAAATATTACTGGCATCATGTGAGTTTCTGAGACAGAAATGAGATGTTTGGAGTTATGACATACCTCATAGAGGTCAATCATCACATTCCCCTCCAGCCCTTGACTACTCTTGACATTTTCCAAGGCCAGGGTGAAGTAGATCCCTCTGGTGTCAGAGATGTACAGATTGTATGTGTCATTCTGGTTCCACTCTTGAACAGCTGCAAACACCTGATTCTCATCTGTGCTGATAACATGCATGTCCTGCGGAAAGAAAAGAGAGGGAGGTTACTAGAGAGAGCTCTGAACTGTCATTTCCAAGGGCACCAAAGTAATTGTGGAGGAGTAAGGGATACATTTAAGCTGGAGTTTAATTGGAAACTGTAGACAATACTGCTGTAAACACATAATTCCATCCAGGAATATTTTACACTAGCTCTCTTATGCCAATTTTCAAAGCAGTAACTAACTGATGAGGTGTTAATTGAACATGTACATTGGTAGCACAGTGTTATACAGCAGCACTTTCGCCCCCCTTACCAACACCTTCATTTTAATGAATACTTTGTCTGAGGGGTAAGGAGGGTTGTTTATTCTTTTTTTTTTTTGTTTTCTTTTGGCACCTGAGTCATTCCACTTGAGACTGTAGAATCACAGATATTAAAAATGTTTGAAAAGAGAAAAAAGAAAAGAAAAAAGGGGACAAGGAGCATTGAAACACCTGCTTCTTGCCCTGCATTCAGCAGCTAAGCATGCTTGCAATCTGATATAAGGAGGTTCTGATGGGTTAATGCCTGCAGCCAGTGCTGCTGTTATCTACTGTTTCTGATGACAGTGTGGACTAGAGCCAAGGCCCTAGACCAGTGTACTAAACACCACACTTGAAGAAATGCAACAGAAAAACAACCCTAGTCCTCACAAGATGTAAAGAATAGAATTGTAGTTAAATCACTAGTGTTAAGAGTGAGGTTTTGTTTTAATCTGTTTGTTCTGTGTGTTACAGCAGGCAGGGAAGCAATAAAAAGTTTGCATAATTAAAGAAAAAATTTAGAAACTATTAAACCTGATTCCATCTTTGAATGCCTAGAGAAATTATTACACAATGGGAAAAGCCACCAAAAAGAGAGATTGCTATAGTGAAATTCCCAGGCTCTATCTGTACGGTACAGGCAGCCTGAGTTCTTTGGTGCCATAAAAATCTATGGAGGCAAGAAACGAAATGAAGATTTCTTAGCACCAGGTGATTCCCAGAAGACTCAGCTGTTCTGTCTGTTTTGGGCAGATATCCCAAAGTTATTCTGCTCCATGAATCTCAGCCAGAACTTTCTATATGCAAAACCGGGAACCTTATCAGAAAATATACTCTTTGGAAGCTGATGCTGCTTCTTCCTTCTGTTAATAATGGTCTTTGATAATTCACTGTCTTGTGGATTTTTAGGGAGAATTAATGCTTCCAGATGAAGCCTTGTAATGTAAAGATAAAAAAATAATATAATGAAGAAATCCGATCTATAAATTTGAAAGCAGATTCACCATGAAGTTGAGATTCGGAACAGTTGTTTTTCATCCAGATCCGGTTCTGAATACAGAGTGGGTGAATATGCACTTGATTTACTTGCTTCTTTGCACTAGAGAAAATCATATCCCAGAAGATGGACTCGTTTCATGGAGGAACAGATTGGCTTAATTCCTGAGGCAATAGGAAAGGTAATATAAGTCCTACTGCTTTCTACTGATTTTGGCTGTGAACAGACATCCTCTTGTAGCTCCAGCTGTGCTAGTAGAAGTTACAGGCACAGCTGTTTGTCTGAGACTCCTTATTTCAGACTGTCACCCTGGTGAATCTGCTGGGCGATCCACAACAGTAGGTGCTTCAGGGAACCTTGGCTACCACAGCTCTCATCTCAAGTTTTAACTTCTGCATATGTGCACACATGGGCAGGCTCTATTTAAATGTAGATGGAGATTATAAGTAAAACTTGTTTTGTCTGGTGTTTGTACTGTTTCATTAACTTAGCATTTCAATTAATAGTTTTGCAATAACTAGGGGAGAGGGGTAAAAAGACACTTTGATCAACACCAGAGAAAACTAAGGCAGTTTCATGAATGTTTAAGAATAAAACAAGTTAATTTATTCACTAGATGCTCCCTGAATTTGATCAGATCATGCTGTAAGATGGAAGTCTAAAGAAGATTCCAGTAAGGTTGAAGGAATTTAAGCCCAGGGAAGCAGAGATTGAGACTGAATCAGCATAATATACATACTGAAGAAAAAATACAGCATTCCAACTATGTGCCTTTGGGAATAAATTAACTTTTCCTCTTATTAACTTTCCCTCTTAATATGACCTTGTCCAATAGATGCTGCAATGATGCAAAGCTTCAACAGAAAAGGATCAGTCTGTGGGCATCAAACAGTTCTTTGAACAATATCAGGAATTTTTTCATTTCCACATTGGCAAAATTACAATTTATCAGCATATATTATACCTTTTTTTCCCCCTAGGGTTGGGGTTGATTTTTTGGGTTGTGGGCTACAAAACAACAGCCTTCATGACAGAGATGGAAGAGGACAGGAATGTGAAACAAGGTACCTTTCTCAAACAGTTGTCATCTTCAGGGGCTCTCCATGTATCTCTCTACTGAGAGCCTGAGCTTTTTTTTCTCTCTGTTCCAGCACATACTGGAAGTACATTAATATACAATTCTACTATCTGTCCCTTTTGCCTTTCCAAATACAAAGTAACAGCACGATGCGGTACACGGGTTTGATCAGGTGTCTAATGACTAAAGGCCAAGCTTTTCTGAATTACTAAACATGCTTCAATTGCCCTTTTTGCACTTGGTCAGGGAACTTTTCTTCCTGGCAAGTTAAAAAGTAGGGATGTGTAATGCCAATTTTATTCTGCCAATTACTGGGATTGTCAGCTCTTTTAAGCTCTGTATTTAAAGTTTTGGGATTTTTTTGTGGTTAGTGCTTCTTCTGCCAGGATGTGCATCCTGAGATTGAAAGAAGGTGATGAATTTAAAACAGAGGTACCACATGTACCCATCCCATCAATATTCAACCCAATACCAGTTAAGACAGGTCTTTTAAAAAGAGAAATTGCTTGCCTTTCTTCAGTATTCTCAGATGTCTGCCTAGTGCATTGGTCTAAACTGGAGTAAATGTACCCTGTGTGTATATTTAAGGTGATTATCATAAGTGACACCACAGTCTGTGACAGAGCCTGTATTGTGGTGCTGTGGTACATAACAGGCAATATCAGCCCACAGACCAACGTCACTGCAACAATTAACAGGTCTCAATAAAGACTATTTAGAGTATTAACACAACCTGTATGCACATATGCAGCATCTACTTGTATGGAACACATTTTCAAGTTCATTTAGGCTTTTAATCAAACTAGCTATCAGGCTGTTAATGTCAACAAGAATAATATTTTAGTTTTGATTTGCTGTAGGCCATCCTGTCTGAGCAGCAGCATCACCTGCCAAAGCTGCCTGCCATCACACATCTTCAGTTTAGGAAGAGTGACAAGCAGAGACAAAAAGCTTGATATTTCCATCTTCAATTCCAGAAGTCACTTAGTACTGTTTAACATATTTGGCCCCTCTTTCTTAGCTGAAGGAGATAAAAGAGAATTTGGGCACAAAAGAAGCTGTTTGTTTCAATTCCTTGAATAATATAACTGCTCATTTTTCATAAAAGTGACTATCTTGCTTTGACAGCAGCCTCCTAGACTGCAACAGCTCCACTGTAGCTCCTTCCAAGTTAAATGTAGCACTCAGCCTTTGAAGATATTATGAGATTGTGACAAAGCATCTTTCTTTGGGTCAAATAACATGAATATATTGCTCCAATTCCTATTCTGTGAGAAAAAATTTCAATTTAATTGCAGTACATTTTCCCTGGCTCTCCAGAGATCTCTTTGAGAAGGTGGACAGAAAAATAAGTGTGGGCTAAAGAAAACAACAAGTTTAAAGCAAACAGTTTCTCTATAGATCATCTGAATCATCTGTAAATGAAAATTTTTATTTGGGTTTTACAATAACCATTCTAAAATGCAACTCCTTTGCTAAAGGCTCCTTCAAATAACATCTAAATTGACAGAGTAATTTCTTCCTGCTTGGACACGAAGTTTCAAAACAACTGGTCTTTAAATGTGACTGAAAAGCAGACCACAGGTCTCCTGTGTCAGAGCTACAAAGATCTCATGGCTTCTGATATCGTACTCAGTGTTCTGTAAGCTGGTTTTTCAGGTGATGTAAACAGGAGCAAAGGCTACAACAGCAGAGTAGGTAAAGAATGGCATTGAAGACTGGGTTTGAGTTGAAGTCTGTTTACATGAAGGTCACCCAGTCAATCCACTATAAACAGGTCATTTGGGTTGAGACGAAGCCAGCCAGTTGTGATGTTAACCAAGTTGTCCCTTTGAATATTTCCACCTACAAAATCGGGTGCAACTTCAACTCCTAAGAATAGATTGATCTTGCAATTTTGCTGTTTCCTTTTGACAATCCTTGCTTAATTTCTGGGAATGCATTTGCATTCAGATGTTAGACCTCATATAGAATCCACAAGACCATTTCCTACCTTTGAGCTTAAATTTCATTTAAGACAGACTATATCAAGAATGAGAAAGTAAAAACAAAACTCTCTGTCTTTCTTAAGAAGCCATTAGGACCCCAGCTGCAAAATGGTGGTTTCTTCAAAATGGAGTTAACATTTTATATAGGTCTTTTAAAAAATTCAGCTCCAGAAGGCAGAAATACCCTTTCAAGCTCCAATGCTAATTCACCATTGTTCTTAATTAGGGAAGATACAGAGCAGACACACAGAGACATCTCTGCTTGGTTCCCATTAAAATCTGCTAATGAGGCAAGCACAGAAAGCAACCCACATAAGAAAGGGACAGGAGAGAGAGGGGCTTTAAGATTTTAAAAAAAAAAAAAAAAAAGAGAATCACCTCCAAAACTTAATTAACTAACCATAAAGAAACAGGAATTGATGTGGGCTGTGGTATCTGCCTACATTTCATGCCAATGTCCTTGACTAGCCAAAGTGCTGACTTTTGGTTTCAGTCTTTTCTTGCTTGCAAATGTTCTGGGAAAGAAGAATGGTGTTTTCACTCATTGCATGTCATCTTTCAGTTACTTGTGTTGGATTCAAGATTTTCTGTACAATCAAAGTATCTGTAGGCTCATATGCGCATTCTAGCAACAGCAACCTACCTTGGGCAAGGAGTACTTTGGCAGCTTCATCTGTGCAAATGTGTTCCTCCTGTAAGAAACGTAATAATGTGGTCTTCCTCCTGATGTCAACTATGAGAGAAGAAGGAAAGCTATCATCAGGCTTTTTCTTATTTTTTTTTTTTATTATCAGAGAAAATATCAGACAAAATCTGTTAAGAGAAATACCACAGTGTGGTAGCAATGTCTTAAAACTGCAGCGCTGTTACAGGTGACGGATAAACATTGATCCAACTGACAGTGGCTGAAAAATAAAACAAGAGGAACCGCATTTTCAGCAAAGAGAGACAATGGACAGAATTTCATGTGAAAACCTGGGGAAACTGAAGTCCTGACTTCAGTTTGGCCATTATGTCACCGGCTGACACCACAGCTCTCCTCTGCCTTCCCACAAAACTGTCTGTTCTTTTCTATGTGCTGAGCTGCCATGTAGGCTGCTGGTTAGATCAGCAGATTCGCAGATATGAAGCTTATACTCTGTTTCTGCTACCAGCTTTGCTTCCTGTGTGGCCCTGTACAAGCCATCATAGGTTATCTATTACGAGATCAACTAAGCATTTAGAGATACGGAAGGCAGGAGAAGCTCAGTGGATTTGGCATTTCTGTGAATCTGGCCATTTATTTAAGTGCATAAATACTGATGGCAAGACCTCAAAAATGATGGGTTAGAGCAATGTGAGGTATCATTTTCTACCACCTATTAAAGGAGGGAAAACGGAAGAGAAAAGCTGTCAATTTTATCTGGCTTCCAGTGCTGCTGAAGTATAATCAATGTTTGTAAAGTACTTGGAAATCCTTGGATGAAAGATACTGAAGAACAAGTATTCCAAGGGATTCTCCATGCAGAACTTTGCTTTAATTGCTTGATACCTGAGCTTATCAAGACTTTTCTTTAGTAGTAAGTGTTTTAAAATGCACTGCAGTAGTTTAAAATGCAGGAAACACAAAGGCTAGGTTCTTATCAGATTAAGTAAAATAAATTCTTTCTAAAACTTTTCATCATTTTTTTAAGGGAACTGAACAAAAGTTAAGGGAAGGAAGGTGGCCAGAAGTATTTTTTTATGAGAGAGTGTGAGTTTGTAAATAATCACAATTTAGTGGGAAAATAAACTCCCTTTCCTTTATCCTAGTGCTTTCAAGCCTACTAATTCTCATTCCAAATAGCTTAGTTGCAGAAAAGCTAGATCAAAGAATGTAGGGAAGGCTAGAAGAGGGTCCTCATCTGTTCTTCCAAGCATATTCAGTCTGGTATAGAGTTATTTCTCCTTTGAAGAACGGTGCCTGGGACAATGCAGGGCCCAGTATCAGCCATAGTGCATTATTTAAAGGGTCCCTGCCAGGCAGATAGATCCAGATACACATGTAACCACTTGAAGAATCACATTTTAAATTACCAGCCAACAGCGAATTCCCTGACTACATCGAACAAATCAGAGGTGATTTCCAGGGATTACAATATTTCATACATCTAAGTGTCAATTATCAATGATTGGCAAGTATTTCCTTTGGCCTGTCATTTTTTTTTTTCTCCAGAATCCTAAGAAGTTTAAGAATTAAAATGGGAGCTGTCCAAATCTGAATATTACATCACATCTTCCTCAACTGCATTACAAACATGAATACATGAAGCTGTGCAAAATCCCACTGGGCATTAAGGAGAACATGGTAAGAATTGCCTCTTTACATGCTCCTCCTTACACCATGCAGTCAAAATTCGACAGCACTGGCAACACTACACAGCAGTTTATAAAAGAGAAAGATAAACTCATCAAAATACAAGGGCTATCCAGAAAGATAGACAATCTCCCCAGTATTGACTTCAGATGAAGCAAAAAGTTGGCTTCTCTACAGCCTGTAAACATGAGGTTAGGACAGAGAAGACTATCAATCCTGAAAATAACAAAACTAAGGCATCAGTGATGAAGTAATGAGTGAATTTGCATGAAAAGATAAATATTACAGCTCCCTTGTCACTCGAGCCACAAAGACACAGTCATTCTGAAATGAGAGAGCATGGCTAAACAGTAATGCATGCCCTTGTTTCCCTTTCCACATAAACACTTCATTTTTGCCTCAGACCAGACACACTAGGTAAAAAAGCTCTTCTGGAACATGTGTCTCAGACTTATTTGTGAAGGATTTAGAGTGGTGCTTAAGACTGAGTTCACTAATGGAAGGCAACTAGCAATCAACTCAACTCATGTAAAATATCAGTCCTCTCTCTTCGTTTCACTCACAAGCACACTAGAACATAAATTGTCTGGAAGCCCAGTTTAATCGTAATGATTTCCAGTTCACCTCCATGTTCCCTGAAAACCTGTTGTCATTTTTGCCCTCTTCAGCTGACATTAAATGGACACTGGCAGCAGCCTAATGAAACCCACAGTGGTTCAAATCTCTTCACTAGTTCTCACCTGGAACACAGCTTGGCTGAGTACATCTCATCTTCACTCTTTTCACTATAATCACAACTGAGGCATAACAATAAAGACTGATTACTCCTTTGGTGTTTTTCCTGACTCCCTCCCTCCTTTCCTATTTCCCTCTCATGCTTAAAAAGCTTTGGTCTACTCCCTTGTAATAGGAGATGACTGACACATTACTTCCAGGTGGGAGGTTAAAGCAGCAATTCCAGAGTGCTGATGAAGTTACAGGGAGTGGCACAGAGCACTCCAGCAGGTATGGCACATAATCCAGGCAGAAAATGTATGGCCCTACAGTGACAAGATACCAGAGGGAAAAGGAACACTACTAGCTTTGCAACAAACCGCTACAATCCACTCAGTGCCTTTATGGATCCAACAGTATCTGAGTAATTGCAAACTAACATGCATACACACACATGCAAAGGAATACAAGAGAAAATAATATAATATGAAATAATAGAATAAATAAGAGAAGAGGATGCTCTGCACCTGAACAAAGACATAGTCCCCCTGGACGATAAGCGAGTTATGGTCGATATAGCCTGGAAAGGGCTTGTTGCGAGTGGCTTCACTGCAGTTCTGCATCTTGCAGGTGATGTATTGGGCATCTGAAAGGGAAAGAACAAAAACAATACACTTGAGATCCTGAGCACAGATTCTTCCTACTGTCATAAACCTATTCACTGAGGCAGCACTTTTGCTTCCCAGACTCATGTGACATGAATTGACACCATCCATTTAACACCATATAAAACTTCTTTCCCTTATATCCTTCATAAATCTACCCTTGATTATATTCTTCCTTTAAGTTCCTTCCTTCTTTACGTGCCTCAGCCTCCCATTATTTCTTTCATTTCTGCCCTAGATTAGAAACCAGAGCTATACATTTTTACCAAGAGAGATCCCAGCATAGATGATCAGATTACTCCATGCCACTATTGCAGTTCAATGCTGGAAACAGACAACAGGCAGCATTTGAAGGTGGCACAATGCAATGCTTTGTGGCTCAGATCTGACAGGAATCTAGTTAAGGGTGTATCATTCAGCACTGTTACCTGCCCTGCTGCATTTATTTGGATGCTACCCAGGCTTAAGTTTAAAGCAAGGAACGGAGTGAGGGAACAAGAGCTGCAAAGGACCATTTACTAAGGCAAAAAGCAGCCCAAGTCCTGTGATTCCCAAAGTAACTACGGGTCTGAAGAGCTGTGTCTATACTGTAGGACAGATACCCATGTGTTGAGCCTCAGCAGTTTCCCTGTCATCCCCATGGTGTGGGATTTGCTGTAGAGCATGACAATTTCTCCACGGTCATGTGATGAGTTTATTTAGGACGTGGCCAAGGTCCAGAGCATACACAAGCATGTAGACACCTTCAGAAGACACATGCCCCATACTGTCACCAGAAAACCCCTTCCAGGATGCACCTTGGTATTTACCTTGGTATTTCCTACAGCACTTACACTCTGTAGAGTAATTCAAATCAACTTGGAAAGTAACTCAGACCAGGGGTTTTGCCTACTTCTCTGCTGACAGTGTAGGTAGATGCAGTTTTGCAGTCCCAGGCAATCATTCCACACTCTCTTGAAACTAGAGGCCTTAGCAGTTTCAAAGTAAATGGCCTAAATACAGCCATCCATCTTGCAGCCAAGAAAGCCATGTCATCCACTGTCACTATTCATCTCCTATTCTGAAGCACTGGAAGGTGCTCAACTCATAATCTGAAGAAAAACAATTTGAATTTGTTCATGGTGGTAGTTTATCCTAGAATACAGAACCAGATTCTCAGTATTCAATTTGGACTCCTTCAGAACCATTAAGAATTTTTACTTTGTTTAATGACAAACCTGATATACAGGAAGAATGATTTTGGCATTTAAGCATTAGTACTTACATGACAGAAACACTACATGGCATTTAATGTTAGAAGTACTTCTAATCATTTCCCTTGGAGAGTCACAGACGCTTCTTTGATATAATAACCAACTTCTGATCAGAGAACTAGCATTTTACACTGAAATAGAAATAGCTGGAATTTTACCATCTCATATTTAATCTTGGTTTTAATTAAAATCTATCATTTGACATTTCTTTCCTTGCTTCTAAGGGCTGTTGACTTCTGCTTGAAACAGACATGCAGGGTAACGAACCTTCAGGAAAGTTTGATGAGGGATGATTTTACTCCAGCATTTGCAAAGTTCTTGGAATATATAAAGTGCCAAATATTATTAGTCAATGTCATTTATAACATTTCATGCTTCTGCAGCTCACTGCAAAACATTAACGAGTACAGCCTGGGCAGCATGATCGAAATGCATTTCCCTTCCGAGGGACATGATTTTTTCCACATTAGCCACGAGAGGGCAGGGAACAACGTAATTCCCAGCCTGCTCATTCCAGTGAGCTCAGGAAAGTTCCTCTTCAGAGCTGTTCAGTCCTCTGTCCCTCTGCAACCAGGAAGGAGGGGGACGAGCTGGCAAAAGCCTCTTCCACCACCCAATAGTACTGTGTTGTGCAGCATGTCCCCTCCTTATCATGAGAGAGAATGGGCATGCATCTCTTCCCCTGCAACACCACCAATTCCCACTCCTCCTCTTTAATCCAATCCACTGTATCATGAAGGACAGCCTCCTGCCTCCCCTGCCCCAAAGTCATAGAATCACAGAACAGTTTCACTTGGAAGGGACCTTTAAAATGTTACCTACTCCAACTCCCCTGAAACGAGCAGGGACATCTTCAACTAGATCAGGTTGCTCAGAGCCCTATTTAAGGTCCAGCCTGACCTTGAATATTTCCAGGGATGGGGCACCCACAACCTGTCTGGACAACCTGTGCCAGTGTTTCACCACTCTCAAGGTAAAAATCTTCTTCCTTGTATCTAGTCCAAATCTACTTTCTTTTAGCACAAAACCATGACCCCTTGTCCTATCACTACAAGACCTGCTAAAAAGTTTGTTTCCATCTTTCATAACCTGTCTGGACAACCTTTGAAAGGTCACAATAAGGTCTCCTTGGAGCCTTCTCTTCTCTAGGCTGAACAACTCCAGCTCTTTCAGCCTGTCTTCATAGGAGAGGTGTTTCAGCCCTTTAATCTCCTCTGGACTCACTCCAACAGGTCCACATCTTCTGTGTGCTGAGGGCTCAAGAAATAAACACAGTGCTCCAGGTGGGGTCCTTCATTTTGTCTCAAGAAAGTTCCTGAGTGAAATGAGTGGCAATCCTGAGCTTAAACAAAGCAGCTTCCATTGAAATGGGTGTCCCTGCTGCCACCTGAGCTGTTGACAAGACTGGGTGGCTTTTCATACATGGAACCAAACCACCCAGCAAAGATAGACAGGATCAGACCTCTGTATCCCAGATCAATTCATTTTTTGTCCCAACCCTCCCCCTCCCCCCATTGTTTTACTTCCACAGGCTCACCAGTTGTCTGGGACACACTAAGAGGACACTGCAGTGTTGTCTTCCCAGGCAAAGGGGTTAACAATGCTGAGAGCAAAGGGAGATAACAGGGTGCACATTGCTGGGACCAGCCAACAAAGAAGATTAAGGAATCTCCTCCACAAAAAAAATTTAAAAAACATCCATTAGAGGTGACTGAAGTTCTTCCAGTCCTGTTTTAATGGAAGAATGGGGGCTATGCCTATTTTTGCTGTGATCGCAGGAGTCTGGGCAGGAGTGATTGCACCATTGGTGAAGATTTACTAAGGCAATTCCTGTGAACTTTTACAGTGTAATTCTCCATGGCTTCAATTCTAAAATGCCAGTAATAACTACTAAAGGGCAGAGCACTGAAATTGCTTAAGCTAATCTCACAAACAGCCAAACCACAAGATGTGCACAAGAAAAGCTCCCTCTGTTGTGGAAGACAAAAAGGAAAAGCAGGCTTCTTGCAGTGCCTGGTTCCCTCTTTTTTTCCTAGGGGAAGGTTTTCTGTGCTCACATTAACTCAAGGATTTTCTTCATTTGATTCTCATGGACATTTCATGTGATTCCATTGGCAAAGGTTTGTAATTTAGCATTAATTAATGTCAATTAATGTATTCAGTTGCTAAGCTCTGGAATTAATTTCATTAGTTTTCCCGCACAGATGTTTTCCCTGCCATAGGTAATTAGGACATTATGATTTTCATTTCCAGAACCCTCACCTCCAACAACAGCTGCTGTTTTTAATATACAACAAGAAAGTCACACTGTGCCTGGAGAGAAGAACATAGCAACTCCCAGCTACACCCCCAGACACTTTGATCTTGACAGGTTTAGACACCCAAAGTAGGATTCATCTTGGGGAATGGTCGCTCTTTCTAAAGAGGAAGCAAGAAAAGTCACAGAACACAAGAATGGAGGAGACTTCTTGTAAGGGAAACCTCTGACAAAGTTAATCTGTTTCAGTGGTGAAAGAGAATTGCAAATGCTAACACACAGCAAAATTCAAGAGCCACAGAGACTCTGCGCCATGAAATATTTTAGACTTTTCTGTTTCGCTTTAGCTCCATGCTAATATATTCTCAAGAGAAATGGATCCAGCCTGTCCCAGGGACATTTCTTGGCTCAGCTGCTGTAGAGGGAAAGTTATTGGTGGTTACTGGAGGTTGGTGAACCTCTGCAAAAGCACACAGGAGAGTTTCAGTTCCCTTCCTAAAACTGAGTGGGATTTTCTTCAGGATATTTTGTTGCTGAGTGCTACTTTGGATTACATATCAAACCTTAACACCAACTGCTTTCCAAGCAGTCTTAAGCTTGTGTGTTTATCTTTTTAAAACCTTACTTGATAGCAGGAAAAGTCAGAAAAAATATTCACTCTACTATACAAATGTATAATTTTTATTTCTCTTGTCTTTAATTGATTGAGCAATGTATCCTTCTCTCTACAAATAAACTATGGATAAATCAGGAGTTTTATGTAAAGAGTATCCACATAATCCATGATTTGTTTCTCTTCCAGATTTTCTGTGGAGTATCCCAGTTCATTTCTGAGCAACTTAAACATTAGAGATAGTTTCTGCTTGTGAAGGACGACTGGCATCCTGTAACTAATGAACCATAAGAACATGGTAGTAACATATGGCACTGAAAGATCCAGGCCTGTAACCCCTCTCTACCAGTCACTAATGACAGAAGTCTAGGTTGTCCCAGAAGTCCAGGTGCCTGGTGCCTTAATAGTCCTGGCGCATCTTCAGCACTCACAACCTCCCATGACAATGGAGTCCACAATTTAATTAAATGTTCTCCCATGCTTTAATCTTTCTACTCATTTTCTTTTCTTTTTTTTTTTTTTAAATAAAAACGAAACATTACTGTTCTTTATCCATTTCCATCTGGTCTGAATGTTGATTTGTGAAACATTCATGGTATGGGAATATGCTCACAACTCTCCAGGACTCAGCAACTGCAAAGCAATTAACCAGTAATGAAGATCAATGAAACGAAACCATCCCATTTAACAACTACTCACAAATCTGGCTTTATCCTGCTGTTGCTCTTTCTTTATTGCATGTCAGCGTCAGAAATCTTTCTTTACATAGGGAAGTATATCTTCTGCCATTTCTGGCATAAAGTTATAATTAGAGAAACTAATATGTCATTCGCCAGAACAAATACTAATCATGATCAGGAAAAGCCATTAATCACAATCAGAAAAAAAAAAAAAAGATAAAATCAATTCACAGGTTTAGGACACTATGAGAACTAATTCACCACTCTAGTTATATTAGCAAAAGAATGTCAGGGTAGATTGCCTACTCATTTTTTCCACAACAGTGATTATTTTATTCTTCCTAGAAACTTTCTGTGAAAACAGAAATTAAAGTCCTAGGGAAACTTTGTGGTTCAGACATTGGTTAGATGCTCAGTCCCTGTTGATCAGCAAGCAGAACATGCCTGCTGACCCAAGGTAAGACTTTGGTCTTACCTGCAACACAGCAGCACCTAAATTACCTTTCAGTAAGAAAAGTTGCTGTGTAAATCAGGACAGCAGAAGAAACGCAAAGGAAACAAAACTACTTTTTAAATATCAGGAGCTCTCTGAATTTTTGCCAGCACATTGGAAAACCCTTTAGCTTCTTTCATCCATGCTTAATATATATACATAAATTAATAACTTTACTCAAAATCAATTGGTGTCTTATCTATATAAGCAAATGCATGTCTCAAAAACTAACAGTTGGTTTTCCTGTTTTACATCTATAGAAACTGTCACTTAGACATCCTCCGAGTCAGTTTTGCCATTCTCTGGAGGGCCAGCCAGTGGGTACCCAGTCAGTTTCCTTGTAGGAATCTATCTTTCTAATTCTCACCAACAGTCTGGATTCCTCAGTAGGCACCATCTGAATAAAAATTACCTCCCATGTTAATTAGATTGAATCAGGCCTTACTGGGATAACCCTCCCTAGGTCAAATCAGATAAGACCATTAATTCAGGATCTTTCAGGACTTGTGTATTCTTTTCAAACCTAAACTTCACATGTCATTAAGCTTACATCTTCTGAACGTACTTCAAGTTGCATTTGAGCAAACCTAGAATTAACGTTCACCATCACTCTGCTTGCTGACTGTGATGGTGAATGTAACAAAGAGAAGCTTATCATGGGGTTAAGAACTGTAGGGGATTAATTGTCTCACTGGGGTGTTGACCTGAAGCCAGACAAAAACAAAATCACAATTCCTGCTGACTTTGCCGGCTTTGCCTTTGATTCTGTTCCAAAACCAAACTGGAACACCAGGGACACCCAAGCGTACAAATGGAAATGTGAGATAACGTTCATATGAACTTCTTCCAACCAGAAAAATCGGTTTTACCATATACCCTCAGTCCCAGATTGACTTGGATTGGGCTTGAAGCCTTTAAAAAATAAACCTAACCATCACCACTAGATGAAAATTTGCATGGTGCTCTCCAAAATTTACACAAGAGGATTAAAAACTTAAATGGCAAAAATTAGCCCTGCAAATCTGTCTCCATCAATACAACTAAATTAAACAGATTATACTCAGTTTGTTCATCACTATCTGTGCCTTAGTCTGATAAGACACGGTGTGTTCAGGAGTCCAGATTTCTCTGGATCCTGAGCGAAAAATAATGTAGGGAGAACATGCACTCAGGAAAAACACTGCTAGCCAGATCCTCAGCAGATGTAAATCAACATGCCACTGAAGTTATACTGATTTATGCCTGCTACGAAACTCTCATTTTGGTCCTTGCAGACTTTTTACATTATGTACATAAGCACAGTAAATAAAATGCACAGACAGATGATAATCAGGGAGAAGAGACAGAGAGTTATTCTAGCAAGGAAAGCCCAATAGTAAGGTTGTTGTTGATAGATGTTCTCAAACAACTCAGGGAGAAGGGCTAACCCTGTATCCTTCTGACATTTCTACTTCTCACCTAAAGCTGCAGTTGTACTGTTCAGCTTCTGCTGGAAAATATACCAGCACAAGAATGAGGGTTTTTTCCTCTTATTTCTACTGAGTTCAGCAGGTTTTTGCTTAGCCCTTATTTCCACTTCATGATATTTTATTTTGTTGTACAGATTGTGTGGCTGTTTCCATACTACTCCCCTTTCTTTCCTTCTTTTTCCATGCCTTGTTCTGACAAATCTACCTTCTCAAATTTAATCCCTTTATTGAAATTTTACACTTGGTTAACTCTCAAAAGAGACGTTCCAAACAAAGTATAAATAAATTAATGCAAAAACATTAAAAAAAAAAAAAAGAAACCAAGGGCAAACATAAAAAACTCAAGAAAAATTATTTGCAAATTACCATCAGTTTGGAAAAGAGGTATTTTTCTCACTTCAGCACAGTTCCCTCCACCACCCCACTGGTAGTGAGACATCTGCTCCATTCCAGATGTAAAGGTTTGTTCATCCATTGGAGGGCCATGATTACTTCATGTAGGTAAAGGAGACTGATTTAGTACTTAGAAGAAAGCTCTAGGAGCCAAGAGACCTGTATATATCATTGGCCATGGTAACTAGAATAATGGACCATGTTCAGACTCCTTGTCTGTCTTGGTCTTAAAATCTTGTGACCTGCAGTGCTTCCAAATGTCTGGCAAAAAATGCTGTGATATGTTCTGTCACTGACTAAACTGAAAAACTTAATTTGTGCTGCTTCACCACTAAGCCAATATAAGTGTGCAGAATCTGTTACTAGGGCTCAGTTCATGAGCAATTATTTGTTATTCCACAATTTTTTTTACAAATATGCCTGACTCCTCAGTGAAGCCAGTTTTGTCTGCCTGTTTTTCAGTTTTAGGAGCTGTAGCAAAGTTTACTAATTTGTTAAGAACTCAAAGAGCATTTTGCAGAAATGTGCCATAGCTGTGCAAAATGTTCTCCAGCCTAAGAACTCAAAAAGATCATTCAAGGCATTTGGAGCATCACACTTTCTCTGCCCACTGTGAGCTGAACATCCTGCAAAAGCAACACCAGAATACAGCTCCTTAAACATCACTTATAGTGCGTCATCTCAATGATCTCAAATTCTTAATGACTTATAACAGCAGTATTTTGTGCTGAAATAGACACTGTCCTGTTAGAATATTTCATTCCCACCTAGCACATCCCAAGAAATAGAAAGCCTCTGAACCAAGCCTTGATGCCATATCAGGTAAGTGAAATTGAGCAGAGAAATAATAATGATAGATCACAAATTATAAGAAATAGAGATAATACATTCTTTCACATTTACTATCTTGACATGGAAAGATGTTTAAAACTTTATGGTTTCTATCACAACTGTTTCTTTTCAAAATTCATCTTCCAAAAAATTCTCTTTCAAGCTAAATTTCCATAAGTTAAACCCCATATTACTCTACAAATTTCCGTAAGTTAAAAACCATATTACCCTACCCTTTTCAGATAGTTCTTAAGTTTCCAATGACGAAATACACATTTTTAGTAACACCACTGAATTTGAGGGTACAATTAAAGGGAGAAATGTATCCATTTAAAAAGTATATCCATTTAGAAAGTAATTAATTGAATGCATCATTAATATAAACGGTGAGAACCTTCTTGTTACATTGCAGCAAAGCTGCTGTTTATTGAGGAAACAATATGGAAATACAGTGACAATCTCTGGCTGCCAGGTTTTCAGTGCGACGCCTGCCTGAGGCAATCCAACGTTGTGGGAAAGAAATCCAAGGGGAAAGATCTGCAAAGGCAGTGGAGCTCAAAGATAAACCTTGACAAAGCATGGATGGGAGGAGAAAAGGCCAGTGGGTGGCTTAGGATGCCTGAGAGAATTTACAGTCAATTAGAAGAATATTTTGGACTTGTAGGTAAAGGAGGCTCCTGGAACCGGGGTGGGGGGGGCACCAACCAACCAAAAAAAAAAACGAACCTCAAGAGGCAAAGCAGTGAGGAAAAGTAGCTGATGAAAGCAAAGGACAATGACAGGACAACCAGTAACAGTAAAGAATACACTTAGGCAGGTCATTAAAAGGTTTCTAATGTGAGAGAAACAAGATATTTTCAAAGGTACTACCTAAGGCAGAGTATCCCTGGCCTGCTAAAATTATACAAGGTGAAGTTATGTACTGTGTGAAAAAAACAGCATCTAGACTTTGTGACCCAGGAATTTCTCTTCAACGCCATGTTCCCATCAATAAAAATCACATAAGAAATAAAAGTGCTCTGTGTAGTAATGCCAATTACTGCTTATCACCTACTCTTTCTTACTGTGTTCTTGGCTCCTTTCATACCCTGTTTAAATCCAACTTTTTGCCTTGCTGAAGAGGCCTGACTTCTGACAGACCCAACTTAGAACACCCTAACGCATCATATTAAACAGGTCAATAACTAAAAAGAATTCAGATTTCTGTTGTGTGGTTACAAGAACATGAGGACAGGCCAGTATACCCACCATATTTAAAAGCTGATGTACTTACGACCATCCACTGTCTTTGCCTCCAAGTGCACAAGATCAGGTTCTCTACCATTCCCCATCATAGACCTGTAAAAGAGAGATTGAGACAAAGCTATTAAAAACAACGTATGCCATGACTGTCTGAGATACTAAATTCACAGGAGATCCTATTCAAATGGACATAAACTCATACTCACAAATAAGAGCTGATAATTTTGAAAGCATTTTTGACTTTTCCCTAAAATAAACTTGAGTATTTTAAAGAAATTCCACCATTTTATCTAATCAATGTCATTGTACATGTAAGTTCTTTATATCTGGTCCCTTCACTTCTTTCCATCTGGAGACTTACTTGTTTCTGTTCCCAGTGGCACCTGACATTTTGATGTGTCTTCTGGTTTGGTTAGTTCAGGGTGGGATACAGAAGACCTTAATAGATGGTATAATAGTATTTGCCAACATACTAATTATAGCTGTTCCTTTATATTGGACATTTTATGCACATTTGCTTAATTGACACTTAGTGATCAATGTTCCCTCATTAATTAAGAAGTTTTAAAAACTCATTTTATCTTGAGACATTTTATCACTTCTGATCTAATAAAAACAATGTTTTCCATTAATAAAAGAAATGTCACATTGACTCAGAAAATGACTGTTCACTCTGAATTAACAAGTAACAAAATAGACAAATTGAGCGCCACAAATAGGGGTTTATGGAACAAAGCTTCATTTCCATTATTGAGGTTCCCCTGGACTGGCCACACATCAACTCCCTGGAGGAGTCCAAATGGCCAGTGGTTTGATGGACAGTCTGAATTACGGGAGTGCTGACTGCACGAATGTGCCAATCCCACTATACAGCAGCCTCAGCAGCATGTCTGACAATCAGCCTTGCTTCTGGTCTTAGTCCTATCACCCAAGTCATAATCCTAAAGTAAAGCTAAGTTTCTTGTTAGCTGCCTGACCTCCAAGTTAATAGAACCATGAGGGAAGACATACATTCATTTGCAATGATAGGCAAATTAGAGGTTCTGTTCAAAGCCTCATTATTTTTTAGGAAATCAGAAGTGAGATTCAAACAGTGATTTAGACCTTAATTCAGTTCCCACTGACTGCAATCAGGGGCACCTCCAGCGCTTAATCATCATGTGCATTAACTAATAACTATTATAAAAATGTTAACAATAACAAGGCTATTTGTGTCCTGATTAATTCTTAGCTTGACAAAATCTGTAGCAATTCACTAGCTAGAAAAGGTTTGGATTTTTTTTGTTCTCCTTTGCTGGGAACTAAATTTTCAGAAAATACTCTGAGCCAGCATTGCTTTCACCTCTTCTCCATTTTTGATAAAGTTTATGGCAAGGTCTTATTCTCCTAAACATTCAACTTCCATTTGAAATCTCTGCTTCTCGATAATTGACACCAAGTGGATGGTAAGGAAGCACCTTCTGAGGGCATTTTTCTTATACCTGCTATCATCAGCAAGTTTAGTGCCAAAATGCTGGGCCTGCTAGCTACAATTCTGTTCAAAATAGATAGACAACCGTGGCAAATGGCTCTGAAGAAATGGTAGAAGGACTAAGCTTGCAATATGGCATATCTCCATTCTTGTTTAAGTGGGCTTTAAATACCAGAACTATTGAAATAGCCCCCCTGTGACTGGGCTATTGCAGAAGACACAATACAGCTTTGCCAGTGCATTCCTCCTCCTGACCTCACACACCCTCATAGGGATGTGAACTCTCCAAAGAACAAGGAATATACTCCATGAATTTGAACACTTTGTCTCTTCAGAAACACCCAACAATGGTATACATCCAGCAAAGAACTTGTTGCTCCAGTTAAAGCATGCAAGTCTACAGTTAGGTGTTTTGTGAGTTTCCTTCTCACAGTGCCATTCTGAACCCAAGAAAACCATCAGCTGCATCTTCTCAAGCAAAGACAGTTGTGAATGAGACATCTCACTGATGGATGGAACGTGATTGTCACTATTGTTTTCACTGTCAATGTGAGCCATACTTTATATCAAAATCTTAGATGTCTTAAAACCAGAATATAAAGATCTGGACCCATCAAACCCTGAAAGTTAGAAGGCTACAGCTGTAGTCATCTGCCCATTACTTAGTGTCACACTACAACAGCCAGTATTCGAATTGTAGAAACTTCAATTCAAGGCAGAATTAGGCCATCAATTGTCCCAAGGATGTACAGAACAAGGATGGCTGAAACATGACTGGTGATAAACATCATTCATCTACTCAAGGGCTTCGTTTCTTTTGATATCTCCTAACATCTGCAACTTAAAAATGTAATGACAGAGATGAAAACTGAGGTCCAGAGGAGGGAGTTTCCAAAGTCAAACAGGACATCTGAGGTAGAGGCAAGAACCACATCCAGTTTTTAGATCTGCTAGATCTTTCTTCCTACCTTTGAAAATTCACATTTCATTGTTTTGATATATAATAGGCTTAATTTATTTGCGACAGCACAAGGTCACTGTCAGACTCACAATATTAAATGATAACATGAACAATCAGTTGCAAAGGACAGCCAAAATACAAATACATATCTACTCAAATCAGTATTAGCTGTACAAAGCTGACATCTAGAAACATATCACTTCCATCTGGGTCCTACTGAGAGCTTACTGACCAGAATTTTTTTAAGGTCACACTTTTTTATATCATGCTGCCTTGTTCCATGGCAGCCCTGTGATATTTCTCTATACACCACTCCATACCACCTGAAAAGCTACAGAAAAGTAATATTCTTCTTACTCAGCTATACATTATAGATATTTTACTCTGAACTAATCATACTCAACTCTCTTTATAAGCAGTGAGGTGAAACAGGCAGTTTTGCATCACGGTTCACTTGAATGGTGTTAGATAATATTTCACAAGAAGACTTTATCCTGAGAAAGACTCTCTATTGTCTGGACACCTACACGACACCCACATGTGATCACATAAAAGTACCAAAGAAGGTAGCACTACAGACCTGAAATATGTTTATTACCTACCTTTGAAAACATAAATGACAGATAAACTATAGATTGTAATCAAAGGGTTAATTGAGTGTCCTGAGCAGCCTTCTCTCTGAGAGAGCAATGTTTGATACAGGAAGACAGACATATCCTTTTACATGCACTGGACCACCAGTTCTTAAAGCATCTGCTGGGAACAAGATGTTAGAAACTGTGGAATATACATCAGAAATCTTGAATTTTTAGTATGTCAACCAGATCTATCACAACACTACCAAGCACACAGCTATATTATCAGTGGGTTTTCCTGTCTTTTTCATTTGGCTGGGGGAAAAAGGGATCATACTTAGAAGCTGAAAAGCCTGAGTATTGTTAAGTAACAGTGTTAAGCACATGGCATCAGTATGAAACAGAATGAATAACTGATTACAAAGAAATTCTATTCCTGACTGATGACCAGATTGGAAGGTCCTTATACCAAAACTAGAATGATCAAAAAATACAAGCTTCATTCACGGAAGAAAGAAATTACATGCTGGTTTTGCCCAAGGTAACACCAAAGCCTCAAACTCAGTGTTTCTAACTTGATACAACTGCCCACTCTACTTCATTATCTTTTGTGCATGTGGTCAATGCAACCTGGTCAATGCATGCTTCACAAGCTGAACAAAGAAAAGCACTATGTATTCAACAGCTGATAAACCAAACACACTGCAAAGAACAGGGATACAGATGAACAACACTCTGGGACCCACTCAGCTACTGATTTCTCTCAGAAATTTCTCTAAAAATAAACAACAGTCCAAAACTTTGCTGTTCTCTATTCTGAGTAACTTTTGTTCACTATGCTGGCAGTGCTCTCTTCTCATATTTCTCAAATCCATTCTTCCCTTTCAGTATTCATTCTCAAAGACCAAACACTCATATATCCACAAACTTTTCTTCTTGCCGCAGTCTATGTTTTCACTTTGTGGTAAAATGCCAGCATGCCCTTTGTCCGTCCCTTTAATCTCAGGCTTTCTGTAATACTCCCTGAAACTTCAGGGGATATCCTTGCAACGCCTTCTGTTGAATGGTGCCTATTGTATTTTTGTGATTAACTTTCAATGTTTTGTTGGTGTAATTGTCAGGATATTTAGAAAAATGAAAAAAGACAGAAAAAAAAAGAAAAAAATCTTTTGGGAAAATGAGGATTTAGAAAAGCTGAGACGAGTGCAAGGCAATGACCCCGCTGCCTTTACACTGGACATACTTGCAGTTTGAAAAATGTAGGACCCCTGCAGTCCTATTACAAGGTTGCTTCCTAAAATTTTAATCACCATCAAGCCTGCTAAGTAGTCATCTGCACTTGAGAGCCTCACAAATCGATATCACTGGCTGCAGTGCAGTAATTGCTCTGAATGCAGATTCTACATCCCCTGTGAGAGGCAGCAAAGGAAAAAGACCCCAAATCATCCTCTGGTTTAGAACTAGGCAGAGCTAAACAAAAGCAGCCTGGCACTGCCCGTTGCACAGTAAATGCTAGTTGGCATATTTCTGTAGTGACCAACCCCTTCCCATCTTCTCTGTCTGAAACATTTCTAAAACCTTGGCTTCCTTGGCCTGTCAGCTCTTCTGAGCCAAGAAAATTCAATAGAGACCCTGTTATCCTGGGGTTTCCACCTCTTCTATCTTTTTTCACTTCTAGGGACAAAAGCAATTGTTTATGGATGCTGGGAACTGATGAGGCTTGCAAGGCAGTCAGACCACTCAGAACTGCAAAAAGGCATCATTGTGAAGAAAGCAAAAGCTTCCACTTGGTGCACCTAATTTCAAACTACCATTTTTTCATACACAAAGAACTCGAAACACCAAACAATAAGTACTGCATCTCAAGGGTTTGTGCATTCTGGAAAGTAGCTTTGGGTGCTTTTGGTTTGGGATAATTGACTTCAGACACAGTCACACCATATCTGGGACTATATGCACAAGAAACTTGATGGCAATCTTTTCATATGTATTCCTTGTACCATACATGCTCACAGCAGCCAAGATCAAAGGTCTTTAAAGACAGGCAATAAAAGACATTGTTATTTTACATAATCTTCAATGCAAATGGCTCAGAATCAAAGACTGAAAGAATCAGAATGCTACTATGTCCTTTTCACAGACAGAACCAGTGCCAACATCCTTCATTCTTTATATGGGGACAGAGACATTATGCAGCTTTCCCATGTCTCAGAGGAAATGAACAAGTGCGGAATTAGGACTCCTATGACCGTATCTCAGTTTCTCTGGGCGGTAAACAGGTATAATTTGTTCACTCAGCAAAGGATGGCAGATAAAGGACAGACAACAATATGTCTCTTCTAAGGGGGATGGAATGAGATCTACATAGTTCTGGTCATTTTGACCTTATCTACCCTGACTCAGAGTAGCTCAGAAGTGGCTGCAATGCAATACCAAACAGAAAACTGACCCATCATTTGGAAAATCCAGCTTGACTACCCATCATTAAAAATGCTCATCTGGCTCTGTTGCATTCTGCAGATGACTTTATTCTTAACACGTTATTTACTTTGAGATATCTCCCCACCTTCAGCATTCCTTTTTCCAGTCCTAGTTTGAGCACATTCCCATCTCCACATATACTGTGATACACAGAAAGACTAACTAGCTGCAACGGAGAGGTCTAAGAGTGGATGTACTGTTACAGATCCTTATGGCAAAGTTGTCCTGTGAACATAAATATTCTAACAAGCTTTATCCTGTCACAATAGAGCTATAAAGTTGCTCCATTCAGCACATGATAATGGCTTTGTAATTCAATTATTGGTAGAATTTGCCTTTGGGGATTTATCTTCCTTTAGCCTCAGCACTCATGTGAATCCCTTATCGTAAATCTTGTCAATGCAAAACCAGCTCCCCCACTGCCTCTGGGACATATCCTGCCATTCCATGCTAAAAAACTGACAGCTTATTCCAATTTAGTGAATGGCAGGTTTCTGGTTTTGTTTTAAAGGACAGAATGAAAACAACAGCAGATGACATTCATGGAATCCTCTGTAGCATCAATTTTTTTGTTACACTGATGCTTTTATAATACTTCCAATTCTAATTGCCATTCATAATAATAGTAACATGTAGCACTGAACAGGGAGTTTTTTGTCCAAAGATACAAAAGTACTTGACAATCAACCTTTAAGTAACCTTCCCTGCATGCCACTGATTTGTTCAAGACCTATGGAAAAGTACAAGACAAGCAGACCACGTTAGAAATACAGGCTGAGGAAAATTTTTGTCCTCAGCTTTATGGATAAACTCCACTGATTAGTCAAGAGCACAGGGACCTCATTGATTTGACCAAGATCACAGAGTTGCTATGAGGCAGAGACAAAAATAGAGCCTGAGAGTCCTCCAGCCTCGTTTTTCTTTTACTACTATATTGACTCCACGAGGACTTCGCAGATACTTTCTGTTCCCTTTTTTGCTTGCAGAGGTCAGTGAATCTGCCCCAGGGAGCTTAGTGTGGGAGGCAATTCTTGTGGTGTCTTTAGTTCAGTCCCTATTATGTGAAATTTCACATATTTTATTATTCCTGGAACATACTTTAAGGACTGCTTTCTAGCTTTAACATCTCTAACCACATTCTCTGGACATATTTTAGAAAAAAGGGACCAGATTCCAGATAGGCATAAATCAGCACTTCATTTCTTTATATCTAGCTAATAAATCTCCCCTGACAATAATTTAATTAGATTTTCCCAGCTGCACCTCTGGTCTATTCTTTCCCACATTGTCCAGTCAGACAAAATGACACAACTGAGTGCAATTCAACCAGCAGCCACTGAGACAAATCCATCCTATGGTATGCTTTACCCAGTTTGTCACCTTTTCTCTAGAACTGATAGAAAACAGTGGTGCAGTGAGTATAGCCCAGCTTGTCCTAATTGTGCCATCTCATAGCACTGACACAGAAAAACAGGCAGCTGGTGCTGCTAACACTAAAACAGATGAGTAGGTAAATGGGGGTAGTGGTGTGATTTCCAGGCCATGGGGAATCCCTTCTACTTTTACCATCATTTTTTACAGTCCTAGAGCATGATTATCCATAATCTTCCACATCATGATATCTACACATCCCACAGCTTTGAGGACAGTAGCAAATGAAGCCCTCTCCTCTGTTGCAGCAACACCACAGCTCTCTGTGGGAAGCTCCAGAGTGGAAACTTGGCTAAAACTCTGAAATAGATGGATGTGAATTCTCAGGGAGGTAACTGTCTATTGCTGGTAACACTGGGTGGGAGGAATGTCTTAAAACAAGGATCTAAACTAAGTGGATAAAATTCAGTTACCAGGATTAGATCCTGATTTTATGATAGCCCTCCTGTCCTATACCTTTTTCACATCTTGCAGGAAACTTAAGACTTTTATCTCGCTTGAAATGAGAAAAGGAGGAAGTTTCCCTCTAGTTATAGCCTCTGAACTCAGCTACCTGATATCATAAACCCAGCCTACTTGACTTATGTCTTCTCTGCTGGTACAGTCTAATAGGATCACAATTTCCCACTGTGTTAAGACACAGGTTTCTTGCATCTTGTAGTGCTGTGGCCCAGTCAGGCAGCTCTGGAGGAGGCCAGCAAGTCATTAAGAGAAAGAGTGGAAAGTCAACTCTGGTAACACAGTGTGCTGCTCATTAAAGATACAACAGAACATAGCAGTGAAACCTTCCTAACATAGATCTAGACAAATCCGCAGGCAACTGTGCAGTGGTTTCACCCCCTCGAGGTCTGTCCTTTATAGGTGCATACAGAGAAATCAGCTGCTTACCCCAGTGCCCACTGGAGACTGATACGTTCCAGGGTCCTGCAGAGCACTGCAGGCTTCTGCTACTGAGGAGCCCCCAAATCAAGATTTTGAACCTGGTATTTCTGCAGAACTTTAATGAAGGAAAGTGAATGATGGAGAGAAGTTGAAGCTCGTGGGAGTCTGTACTCATTTACAGTATCTCTGGATGACTTTTTAAGATAAATCTGCTAAACTGGGAAAACTGTGACACATCAACCTATGCATCAGTCAGACTGGGGCTCACATTTTGACTGGGCAGGATGTAACCCTGACCCTTCTGGTGAGAAAATGATAAATGTCAGGGCCACTGAATGGTAACAAAGTGCTCTAATGCATGTCACTCACCATCACTATTGTTAGCAGCAGCAGCATGGTAAGGGCCAAGGAAAGGCATGGTTGCAGATTTGGTCTTCACTCTGGTCCCTGGAAGTATTTCTTGCCTGTAGTTTATCTGTATCTTTAGGCTGGCAGATATGAAACTGCCTAAAATTAGCAAGGTAATAGCAGTCTGTGGATATAGAAGCTCAAACCTTCAGTTGTGACTTTCTCCCAAAGCCAAACTGGAAATAAACATGTGGTGCTCAATTTGGGGTCAGCAGGGGGGAAGAAAACCACGGAAAATTCACTACTCTTTATATTCCTCATCAATCAATTGCTTAATTCAGATGTCCTGAAAACTGTCATGGGTTCCTCTGGCATGTGCCATATTTAAACTATGAGGTACATACATTTTTAATTAAATTTCTGGTACACTTCAGCTCATCGAACATGGTTTGTATGTTAGATGAAGTGGATGATTTTTTGGACAGACTGTCACAATGCACTTTGATTGGCATCTTTCCCATCAGCCTCCAGCCGTTGCCCTGCAGTGATTAAAAGGTCTTGTTCAGCCATACACAGCATCATTTGTAAACAGCCCAGATACTGTGCCATTTAAATTGCCTCAGCCCGCCTGGGTGTGCAAATCTCACCAAGCCAAGATCTGACAAGAACACTGGGACCGTTTGCCCAGCTTGCTCCAACTGCTTGAATATAATGAAGTTTTTAACAGTGCTTTGACACCTTTTCCCCTTAATTTTCAGCTCTTTCAGCTGCTCCAATGAACACAGTCAGAGCTTTTAAAATACAGTCTGCAGCCTCCTCTAGAAAAGAAAGGATATATACTCTATAATTATACTCTGAAGATTAACTTCCTTTGCCACTACTCATATAAAAAACATAAATATAGCCCTATCTACTCATCTGTCCTCCCAGCTGCTTTCCAGTTTTTCTCCCCCTCAGTGTGCATGCATATCTTTGTATTATTTGAGGGGAAAGGTTGGTTGGCTGCTTCTTTTACAGTGTCCGCCTCCGTTTTCTTCTCCTTCCAGTACTCAGGAAAACACAAGACAGAGTGGAGACCTAGCAACATTTCTTACCAAACTGACACATCTCCTTTAATTTCTTCAGGGAATCATTAAAATCATGGATGCATGACCCTACTGGAAATCATAAATGGTTTGGGTTAGAAGGGACCTTAAAGCTCATCCCGTTCCACCCCCTGCCATGGGCAGGGGCACCTTCCACAAAACAGGTTGCTCAAAGCCCCATCATGGCCTTGAAAAGTTGTGACTTCAGGACATTTTAATTCATTATTTCTTGCTGCTCTTAAAAAAAAAGCGAAGTTGAAGTCAGCCTTCAGACTTTTCAGGTTCATAAGACTGCATATTTCCAAGTCAAAATATATAATAATTAAAAAACACCCACTAACCAACAACAAACCACTGGGCACTGAGCAAGGCTCTATCCAGCTTGTACACCAGCACTGGCTACAGAGACGTTGCTGCAGAAATCTGGATTTCAACTGTACTTCTGCACCCTCTTATATTCCAGTTTCCTTTTGCTTTGCTTGCATGGAGAATCAGTAGTGGCCACAGATCGAAGGCAAAGAGCTGTCCTGTTTCAGCACTTCAGTGCCTTTTTTATCCTCAGGTTACTTGGCTGCACAGAAATGGAAATGCACAGAAAAGCCCAGTGTTGCTCTCTGTGCTGTACAGGTTCTCAGTTGAACAGGCACAGCTGTTTTCTGCTATGGGTGGGTTTGAGGACAGACAGTGCCCACAGAATTGCAGTTAACAGTACTTTTTTTTCCCCAGGGTGATGAAGATCATAATAAATAAACTGGAACGAGATGTAATATTCTCTCCTCAAGTTCTATGATTTTTACTTTTGATAGCAGAAATAAAGTCTAGCTTACACTGAGATGTGTTATGCAAAGGACATTCTGTTCAAGGTCAAAATAGAGGCTTGCAGTATCATGCTTTGTTTTTTGACTGTAGGGAAGTTAGATTGGTGGTTGGAACATATTTTCATCTTTTAACTTACTCTTTGCCTTTGAAGTTCCAAGCCTGAGTTCTCCTATTTGTTAGGTTCTAAGAGGCCTTCAAAGTTTGAGCTCCATAGAAAGGGGAAATGATGATTTTCATCATTATTTGTATTGCAGGCATCCATCAGCTAGATTTACAATAACCAGATCTGTAAGCAATGACAGGAAACTTCAAACGGTTGGGAGTACTGTACAGGATATGGGGATCCAGGAACAGGGACAGTCTTTCCATCTCTCTGACCCTCTTCAGCAATTACAATTTTGTTGGATGTCTCAAAGACTGACTACCCAGATTTCTAAGACTTTCTGGAAAAAAAATAGATGCATGGAGCTGTGTGTTTGCATCTGACATTTTGAGACCCTGTTAGGAGTCCTGCAGGAAAGAAATAGTGATATAAATACACATGTGCCTGTCTATACAGACACACAAAAAGGAGTTTAAGTTAAAAATGGAATTTAGCTTGCAAAAGCTTCAGCTAACACAGGTTCTGAGAAAGGATTAAAAAGCAGGAGCAGCAAACAAAATCTCAGGTAAATCCTTTGCAGACCAAATATAAATTCAACTTCAGAAGTAAATTTGACCTAGAGCTCTTACTTCTTTTATAAATTAAAACAAAATATTTGATGGAACCACTCCAAAATCTTGATATGTTCAAAACCTGTGGGTTTTGTATAAATTCAGAGTTTAGAAACTACCATGGGGGTCTCATTTTAATAATTTGGTTCTGCTCCTCCTGATTTCAAGATGACTATTTAATCAAAAGCTTCTCTTTGAAAGGCATATTCACAGGACATAAGCCTACTTCTGCTCACAGGGAGACTGCTGCCTCCATAAGGAGAAGTCTCATGGATTTACACCAGTGTAAGCAAAAAGAGAAGTAAGGCAAAACACAAGAAAAGCCTTATCTTTTCTTTGAACTATGAAACTGAAGTCAAATCGCCCATTACAGATGCCCAATGTGGTACAAACTCTGAGATGCTCAAATTCTATCCCAACCACGTGGGCAATGCCCCTAAGTGAATTTAGATACAAATCATACAGCATACGATAATGCAGCAAAGAGTTCAGCTTGCCTTAGTGACAAAGAGCCACGATACTTCTGTGAGGTAACTCTGGCTTCGAACTTGCAAACGCTTTGCTATTGCTGTAAACTGACATTCAAAGATTCAGCAGGAGGAACTTACACGTGGCTGATTCATACAGCTTGAAATCTAACTAGAAACACTGCACTGCTGCTTAGAAGTTATAGTGCAGAGTGAGGTAAGCTCATAATGAAGAAGTGTGTGTACCCTGAGTTCAATGGTCATTAAATGGCTCACGTTCAAAGACCAAGTATGTCTAACAGTGGTTAAAAACATAACACCACCCACTAAAAGATTACTACTGCTACCTGCGGCAGAAACACTGGTATCCTCAAAGACTCCAAGATTTCAGACTTTGGCCCTTAATTGTAGCAGGACCAGACTAAACTTTTCCCTTTCCTATCCCAAATCAATGTTTTCTTCAGACTATTATTCAGTATATTTCAGCTGTGCATCACCCTCAGATCAAAGACCCAATTTTCAAGTGTCATATAAACAGATAATGCCCCTTTCATACCGGTTCTAAATTAATTTCAACAAATCAGCAGTGCAGATTGCATTCAGCCATGTTGCTTTCAAGACCTCATTTCAACATCTCTGTACATATGGGAAAGTTGTGTCTAGGAAATGAGGAAGAGGTTTTTGCTCTTACCAGTAGAACCTGTTTGGTGCAACTCCCTCATGAAGAAGCAGCCATCTTCTGCCAAACTCCACTGAACTGAACAACTGGGGATAAAAACAAACAATCATGAATCACAGTAAAACACAAAGGTATCAGAGAAATTAACTTGAAGAACCCTGTATCCCTTCTGAGATGGTGACTTTGACTTTTGCTTCTTGCAGTCTCAAAGGGACACACCTGGGGCAGCTGAAAGGTGTCTGTGGTGCCTTTTATTGGCATAGGCCATACTGAGATGTGTTATATGGGACACAACTGGTATTACCTGAGGGATCACTTCAGGTGTACACCCAACAACCTGCCATGAATGAAAATTCATCAGCCAATTGTCTTCCTTGATATTACATTAGAAGGACATTCTCCTTTTATTTACCAGTGCCATCCTTAGAGAGATTTTTTCATCTGGCACCAAAACACATTCTAACATGTCTAAACTTCTCTTGCAGGACTGGATAAGTTTAAATAGCACAAGTTACTTCTACCATGGAAAGTCCTGATTCTCCCTCTGCTGTTGTCCTTCTGCAGATAATGTGACACCTTCTCCTAGACTGGTTACACAAACAATATCCAAATATATCAATCATTTCAGAAAATCTTTCCATGATAAATACCAAACCAGGCTGAGAAAGGTCATCAAAAAGGCATGTTACAGGTATTATAAATATTTTGACATGTCTGTGTGGAATGATAAACAAATGTTACTGTTATAGAGCACTTACAAACAGATGCTCTCCATAAACGCTGCCATCAGGTAATTCTTGGAAGGCCAGCTGAGGGAAGGATCACTTGGGTTCTGTTATTTCTTTTGCTTTATTTAGCTTCAAATTTATCACATGGAAGGACTCAGAAGCAGTCACCCCTAAACTTTCTTGCAGATTCATCCTATTTTCCCTCCCTCCTTTGCTTGGTAGACTTGGTCAGTCCCTTCTGGTAAGGCAGATGTTGGACACCTTTTCTGAACTGTGATCTCCCTTTTCACAACACCACTTTAGGCACCTTGCATAAAATGCAGATAATTTGAATCTATGTGTAAGCCTTGACAAAGTTTTTTTTGGAACACGTTTTGGCAGTGGAAGGGCAAGGAAAAGAAAGATGGGTACCTGTGAGAATAACTGAAAAAGAAGAAAAAAAAAAAATTATTTTAAAGCTTTGGCCTTACCAGAAAGATTATTTGAATATATTTTAAGAATGATGAGACTGGGATGTAAAAAACCTTGAGATCTACTTATTTGCCTATTCATTCCAAACACAAACCCCAATATCCCTCAGCTTTTCTACCATAAAATCTGGGAAGGGCATGGAGAAACTAGTTAAGCAGCTTTTTTTGTAAACACTAGATTGGCCTATGTTAAAATTCACTTTAAATATGAAAGATAAAAATTCAGCTCTTTCATCCTCCTTTCTCCTGAACAGTCAAAGAAGAGGGGGAAGAAGGTGGAGGAGATAGAAGACAATGGGAGTAAGAAGAAGTAAAACAGTTTAGTTTTGCGTCTAGAAATGCATCCACTTTTAACACTTCAGTGGTGAGTCTGATATTTTTCCTTAAGTAGAAGAATCTACATGCATTTTTATTTGAAATTTTAGGACACCTTAAGTATAGCTAATGGAAACCTTGATTTTTGAAAATTAAAGAAAATATTTTGGAACATTTAACAGCCACCTTTTAAAAGTAATTTGAGTTCACCTATTCAAGAACTTTACCATTAGAAGTATTTTCCCCTCTTCACGTTCAAAATCCATTTCTAGATCTGCTTTTATAATTGCAGCAAAAATAAAAACATAATAAGAATAAGCTATTGTTATTATCTATCATCTCTCTGATGTCAGTATTTTCTCTTTTCTGGCAAAGGCGTTTCTTCCATCCCAAGTAATGTCTTTGACATACAGCAATTTAAGTTTTAATAAAGCTCATATCATGCTTTAATTAAGAACAGGGAGCAATCCAAGCAACTCAGTAAATTCCTCTGTGTTTCCAGACTAGGGATAACTTTACAGTGACATTCATGTTCAGATGCCTGAAGTCATCATATTAAATCTTGTTTTCTCACTTTTGTATCTGTCACCCTCATCCCTCTCTAGTTTCCCTGTGCACACCTTTCAGGACGTTATTCCCTCTCTGAATTTGTTGATGATAGTAACAATTAATTGTGAATTAATTACAGCCTGCAAAAGCTTTTCTCTGTGCTCCGTGTAGCATCCTCCTCCATGCCTGCAGTCCCATCACAGTGCCAGGTGGTTGAGCAGCCCCAGCTTCCCTCTGGCTCTCCGGCACCGCTCTTCAGAGGGGCTGTTCACATGGTGCATCTGACAACTCCTCCAGCAGAACAGGAGCTGGGATGCTGCACAGCACAGAGGCAGCCCTGCTTTCTGCTAATCTGTGCCCTGAATGAGATGTGATTCAGGCAAAAAGTGGAGAAATGTAACACTTTATAAGTTCATTTCAAAAGCAGGAAACAGATACAGCAATTCTACTGTCAGGGCTGGACTCTCAAATTAGAAGCCAGTGCCCAGTGAGCTGGAGACAGCATATGAAAAAAGACAACAGCTCTCAAAGGGAAGTATCAGCTCCCTGGGAACCCATGCCCAAATCTCTCATTGTCTTTGATGAGACACTTTAATAACCAAGCTTTACATGGTTTTTCCTCCTCTCTCATTATCTCAGCACCAGCCTTGGCCTTTACTGACTCAGATCAGCACAAGCAGCACTAACGTACCTTTAGCAAAGGGGGAGTTCCCAACCTTATCTATCACTCTTCCTCCCCTACCCCCCAAAAAATATCCTTTGCAGAAAGGATTTTTTCCCAGATATTTCATTCTAAGTATCATTCGTTTTTAAACTGAATTTATTCAGCTGGACCAGAAAAAAGAAGTATTTGGAGGCTAGGCTTTTGTCAAGAATCAGTTATGATACAGCTGGGATTATTTTTCCCCATTTAGCAATTACAGTGCTCATATGGATATTTTTTTTAATCCAGCATGCATTTTTTGTTGTTATAAAAGCCTGTTCTCTCTCTCGGGACTTCTTATGACAGACTCATGCATGCAGTCCCTTCAGAGATGACATTTTGTTTTCTTTGGCAAGTGCTGCTGTCTGATGACAATTTTCATTATTAGAATGAATTAGATAATGTTCTTTGCCACACTTATTTTTCAACCACAAATAGAAAAGGAACATATTATAATTTCAATATATGTTTTTATCTGAGGACCAAGTAGTGATCTGACATTTCTGTTTTCACAGACGCAAAGCTGATATGAAGTACAAATCTCATATTGATCTCTTAGCCTTCACCCTTGTTCATCAGGGAATAATTCTCTTCTTGCTTCTTCTTCTCTTGTACTTCTATTTTTCTGTGTAATACGCAGATTGTGTAACAATCATTAGCAGACTGGTTTTCCTGTTTTCCTTTTATAAATCCTAATATTCCATGAAATAAAAACCTAAAACCTACCTCATTTATATAATGAAACGGAAATGCAAAGGAAAAGAAAAGGCCGTTCTGAGGTTATAAATACCTTCTGAGGCTGAGCAGGGATTCAAATCAACTCTCTGAATGGCAAGACTATACAAAGAACACTCTCCCAACACAACACTACTATCTTCTGGAGTAGGGAAAGCTGACATCTAAAAACTGAACTTCTTTCCTTATCTACACCAGACGTGATATGATACTCCCCCTCTCTCTTTTCTGTTTCCCAGTCTATGTGAGAAGCATAAGAGCTGATCATGCATTTCATAGTCATAGTGCAGGCTTCATCTTAAAAGGCTTTGGAATATTTAGGTAACAGCAAGATACAGTTGCCATGTAATCTCTTTCCTTCTAAGTTCCTGATCTTTCCAGCACTAAATTTAGACTTAACTATTTTTTTCACTTTTACATTTCACACTACGAAAAAATATCTAAATTCCAGAAAATACAGGGAGAAAACATGAGGTTTTCCAAAATGTTCCATTAAGAAAAACTGGGATTTTATTTGATTCAACTGATCTAGACTGCAGCATCACTTCTAGAAGGCAAAGTGCACATTAGGGAAGAGGAAGAAGAACTAATATCATGAGGTCACAGCTTCCCTTGGGCATCCACTGCCCTGCTGTGGATCCTGCAGGGGCTGCAGGTGGATCTCTGCTCCTTCATGGAGCTGCCTGGGCTGCAGGGAGACAGCCTGAGTCACCACAGGCTGCACCACGGGCTGCAGGGGAATCTTTGCTCCAGCATCATGGAGCACCTCCTTCCACTCTTTCTTCACCGGCCTTGGCAGTTTATTTGGCAGGTTTATTTTCCCCTTAACTATATTATCCCTGAGGTGCTGCCACTGCTGCTGATGGAATCAGCCTTGGCCAGCAAAGGGTCCACCTTGGAGTTGCCTAGTACTGGTTCCATTGGACACAGGGAAAGCTTCTGGCAGCCTCTCACAGAAGCCACCCTTGTGAGTGCTGCTACAAAACCACAAACCCAATACAGTTACACATACCAACTACCAGGAATCTGAATGACCCACCTATTCTGATACAAGGCCCTCTGAAGGATCATTATGATAGCCAAGACCTAGCATCACCCCTTCTGTCTTCAAGAGATTAATTTTCCTAGCCAAAGCTTTCAGAAGTGGAGTCTCTTGTGCCTTCAGCTACATTTTAATGCCTATACAGATTGCTGCAGGTATGACTGACCCCGAGTGTCCATTATGATTCAACATTCAGCATTTAAACTAATTGGATTAAATATTTGATTCTGATGTTTCTTAACATACAGACCTTGAATCATGTGGCAGTTCCATGTGCTTCATATGCTGATGAGGATGTATACACTGATTTAGTCTCGTGCAAAAAACACTATGCACATAGAAATTCAGAATCTAGTTAAAGAACAGGTGATTTAAATTGCATGCTGGAAGTGACATGAGGGAAATACTTTGATTAAGCTACTAGTTCTGACTATTTCTCTTTTATTTAAAAGATTGCCCCTAAACAAGTTATAATGGAATACAGCATGATGTCTAAGTTTATTTGGTGACTGGATTTAGCAACTTTGGTATTCTTATATTGAAAAAAGAAAAAAAAATCTCTTTCTCTCACCCCTAGTTTCCACACAATCTCTACTCATTCTTCCTGGACATAGATCAGACCAAAGCAAATCAACCCATGCTACAGTATTGACCTAAAAAACAGATGCAACTAGCTCAGAACACCTTTGAGAGCACTGGGTTTGATTTGAATTCACCTCTCATTCCCTGAGAAGGTTTCTGTTAGTCAGTGCTCATGATACTTTCTTCATATATGCTGATTTCTTGACTTTTACACTTCCTGGTTCTTCTATGAGATGATTAAAACTAATGCTATTCATAATGTTTCTCCCTCACCCCTTCAAATAGAATTTATTCACACACAAAATCCCGAAAACACCAGTGCACCTATACCACAGATTTTGTACTGGTGAACCATATAAAGATTTTGAGAGACCACCTTCTCCTCTTATTTGATACATTTTTTAATAAATTTGACAAAGAATACAACATTCTAAAAGTACAGTGTAGCTTTAACTATAAACATAAAAGAGTACAACTGGATAAAGACAACTCTTTCTGAAAATGCAACAGTGCAATTTGAAATAAATGCATGCAAGTCCTTCTTCTTATCCCCGTTCATTTATATAAAATAAGTTTATTGCTGATAAATTGTACTTCACTGCCACTGCAGGTGCACTTGAAGAAATTCTACTATTCCACAAGGTTTCAGTCATTATTCTCATTGTTCATAAGGGCATTATGTAAATATTATTGAACTGTGAAAGACCATATTGTGAACTAACTTTCAATCTTCAGGAAAGCAAAGAACAATAGGGAAGGCATTACGTGGGTTGATGCAATTTGGCAATGTACTTCTTCAGTTTAAGTCTCCCTTGCATTTCTTTTGCTTTCTATGCAGTCTACAGAAAAAGTGGGCTTAGTGTATCAGGTAAGGAGTTCACATTGAACATGTTTATATAGGCATATACAGTAGTCCTTTATAATTTTTCACATCCTTTTGCCCTTGACTCTGCCTGCTGGATGAAAAATTATCACAATGGGAAAGAAGTTTCCACAGTGGTGATACAGACATCCGAAAACAGTGAAAATGAATGAAGGGACTTGGATGCACACATGTTCCCAACATGCACCCAGTGCAGCTTGCTTGGGTATCAAACAAAGTACATTACATTTAATGAAATTGCTGCACAGGGCTTTTCTTCTTCAGAGCAACCAAAGGCTGGGAGGTATGTTGTCATTCCCTGAACCAGACTATGGACCAGGCTTTTCTCTACCAACAAAGAATTTAACAGAACAGTATAAATAAAGAATCTGAAATTATGAATGGTATTTCCTTCCTAGAAGCGTAAAACTTGTAATGGGCTACAGTGCTCATACTCATATAAGTCCCTGACCTCTGATATGTTTGTAAGTCCCATTGTTAAAAAGCTTAAATATCCTTTAAGCAATGAAGTTCACTGGATACTGCATAGACTTTGAACATTTTAAGGTGCAGGCAATGCATTAATCACGTCACGTGGAAGCCATCAATAAGGTTACCCAATAATTGGAGTTTATTGAATGCTGATGGAAACACATCAGAGTGATAAAGCTGTCAGATACCTGCTTCACAGCACACAAACACCAGTGATGTCTGCAGCTCTGCAGCAGCTTTTGCTGATGAACCACACGCTACTGACACAAAGACTTGTTCAGTATGGTCACAAAACAGCAATTTCTTTTGTGCATATTCATCAGAGCAAAGTATCCTGGAGATGACTCTCCTAACTAACCCTCAATAACTCCTCACACATTCCAAAGAGGAGCCACATCAGTCAGTGTTCTGGTTTTGTGGCAGTAGGCAAGCAAATGTATTAGGGTGATGTCTCCAGTGCATTCAACTCATTTGTTAAAAAGAGTGGCAGGAAACACATTTTTTTACCAGGAGATATTTAAAGAAATCTGACTGGCATATGTATTTTAAAGCCAGACGGAACTTCTAATATCATCAGTCTGTTCTTCTCTTAACAGATGCTGCAAAATCTTTACCACTAACTCAAGCAGTAGAGAGAATTATGCAGGCCAACAACTGATGGTTGAACTAGATTGTGTTATTTGGACAGACACCCATTCTCAAGTCCAAGGGATGATGAATGTACCACTCCACTTAATATGCTGTTCTCCTACTAAAAAAATACTATCTTTGTAACAGGTAACAGGGTATCCTGCAGTTGTTCTGCTGTGTTGTAAATTCACTAAGTAGGTTTGTAACTGCTCAGATAACTGCAATTTTAAATAAATAAATGCAATTTTGTTTAAAAAATGTATTGTATTAGAAAGAGAACAGAAAAAGCTTGTTACACCAGAATTTAGGGCAAAGTGTCAGAATTTTCATGCACACAAGCCCAGTTTTACATTTTGTTTGTTTGATTGTTTATGATTTGCATTATATTAAAACCTACGGCTCCAAGTGAATTTAGTGTTGATAGGCACTTTGTTTAGTAAGAAACTGCAGACACATTGGAGAGTACAGTCAAACAAAGGAGAGAGAGAAAGAGAAGGGAGAGGTGAGTCATCTACAGAAAAGTGAAGGGAGCTGCTCAACACCACAGAGATCAGTGTCAGACCTAGTGATATGGAGTACATTTCTTTTTTCCTAATCCAGTGAGCCATCCAACTGATGGAAAGGAAAAAAGCAATATTTTCATGGAAGTAGGACAACCAGTGTTAGATAGGGCACAGAAAATTTTGCAGAGAAACAGCAGATCTACCCTTAACTAAAAGTATGTATCCATGGTCCCCAAACTAGGAAAAGAACAAGTTCTCTAAGGGTGCAGAGGGCTGATGTTTATACAGATGGATAAACACGGACATATTGATTTGCCTAAAGATGAGTGAGTCAGTGCTAAAGAGCACAGTGACTACTGCTTGAGAGTCTTTCCTTCTGTTTCACTGATCACAGTGTTGGCCCAGAAACCTATCTTCCTCTCTGGACTGCCAGGCTGCCACTGGGCTCTGCTAGTTGATTTTTAATTTTTCCTCCCACTTTTAATTCCATTTTTTATTTTAAATTGTTACCCCATCACATTATGCTTACGGAGGTCTGTAAAAGATTGATGGTTACTCTAAGAAATTATATTTTACAACATAGTTTGTACAATCTGGCATCATTGTTCTTCTTTTGATGTCCCCTCTTCATTAATTTTCAGAACGCCGGTTGCCACCAAATGCTTACTTAGAAACATAAACACATGAAATATCTTAAAAATAGGGAATAGCATTCACAAGGCCTTTGTGTGGAAGGCCATATCCATCCCTGGCACAAATGCTGGTAGCCCAGAAAAGATATCTAAGATCATGCAAAAAGTGCAAATTGCAAAGGCTGAGACAAACTGTTAACATACAAATTACTTATTACTTTTTCATCTTTAACAATATGCGTCAAAGAGAAGCAAGTCTGCTGGAAAACTGGCTTGGATGATTAGCTGTGCCACAAATATTAACACAAATAGTGTAGACTGTTTCAGGAGTAATGCCATAGGGAAAGGGAGAGTTATGCACGTAGGCTAATGTTAGCTTTATGCAAACTAGCTCCCTGGCTGTGTCTGTAGTCTGTCAAAAGAGATAGGCTTTTCCAGAGGATGATTCAAAGTGGCGAATGCTTACCACTCTAGAGGAGCTTTTTTCCTCTCCATTAATTTTAGATGGGATTAGCCTCCCTCAGCTAACATTAGCCCAAGTGAATAGTCCTCTAAATGTTGTCAAGTGTGGGAGGAAAAAAAAAACCAAAAAACAACCCAAAATTATGTCACTTGATGCTATTGACTCTTTGTTTTGCTTTTCTTTTCTTAAACTATGATGTAATGTCTGATAAAACAAAACTGGATTTTATTCTCCTATCTCTGGTCTAAGTAAGTAGTGACTGTTACCACTGAAACTGAAAGGGTGTAAATAGAAACAGAATAATTTATGTTGAAAGGAATCTCTGGAGGTCCCTGGTCTGATCCTTTTCCCAGCAGATTCACTCTCAAAGTAGGATCCTGGTGTGGTGAAATGAAAGGTTTTAGAATTACAAAGTATATGCAGAATAGTCCATCACATCTTCAAGAGAAGAGTGGTTACACCTACGGCAGACACTCTACTGTCAGGCACAAGTACTAGACCAAAACACATGGATAGATGTGGCTGAAGGTACTGCTAAGTGTTGGCCTGTTCTCTCAGACATACTGTGGTCATATGCACCCATATCTCTTCTCTAAGTGGTTTCTCTGTCATCCCTGATAAAAGAATACCTTTCTCTTCCACTTACACTCAAGAAGAGTACACAGCCTTTAATGCAGGAAAAAGATGATATGATTTGATGTCAGAAGATATGTTGTCCCACAAGTATCAGAATCCTGATTTGCTAAACTTCAGCACTTTAGAAATACAGACAAGTATGAGTTCCTAACATCGACCTTCAGCATGACATACACAGTCAATTAAGGCAGACGATGGAATCAGATATTTTGAAAAGGCCAAAATGAAAAAAAAATAAGGAAAAAAAAAGGAAATATAAGCCTCTTCATTTACTACTGCTATGTTGACAGAGCTCCTTTAATTTGGGGTGCCTCGCTTTTCAAGAGTTCATTTACAATGAGCGTGGAGAAGCAACAACAATAACTCCATTTTAAAACTGCTTTTTCAGCCTCTGTTGCTGCCTTTCAGTGCTGGAGTGCCTTTGTGCATTTATTCCTGAGCTGGGCAATTACGACCCTGCATTTTGCCCATCTGACTTGTGTTTCCCAATTTCACCTGTATTTCATCTCTCCAAATAGCTCTGTTATTCCTGGCTGATTACTAACCATTCCTCTGTGTGTCTGACCCATCTGAATAGCAGAAGATGTCTCCACATGAACTAGAGGCTCTTACATTCCATGCTCTGATTACATAGCAAAACACTTCTGAAGATTACACAGTAATACATAAGCAATACTCCCATAAATCACAGTCCCTCATTCTACAAGCAAGCTGATTAAGCCCATGAGAGCTCACATGTACAAGACCTCCAACAACTGCCTCACAAGAAGTGCTTTACTGTGTCTGAACTTTCCTTCTGATACGTAACGGAGAAGCATGCAGTAGTTCTGCAATTATGTGGCAAGAATCAGCCAAGTAACAACTGTACTTTCGGCAAGAACAATGAACGCAATCATGAAGCAATTAGTGCAGGCAGCAGATGGTTTGCTGCTCTTTTTCTCTCAAGACTGGCAGGAAAAAGCCATGACTGAATAAGGGACTGGTCTGTCAGCAGTGGTAATTCAAGTCTGCTGCCCAAGGCAGAGACACATGAGAGATATATGTGAACAAAAGTAACAGAGGCACTGAAGCTTAACGAGTTTTGCTTGTCAGCTGAACCCTGGTAATAAACTACATTCACTCATAAACAACACCCAAGAAATTGGTACATAAAATTACTTCAATTAAAACAGGTTTCCCTACCATTCAGTAAATTCCTATTCAAACACACAAAAAAGACCTTATCATAGTGATAGACTCAGTGGGCTGTGAAGAGATTGAGGGATGATTCTACATGACCCAATTCGTGTTGATTACAACTGAGCAATGAGAGGCATGCACTACTGTTGGTTTTGCCTTCATCAGTCCTGAGCTGGATGACAACCTCTGAGAACAAAAACAGTCCAGTTCCAATGAGATTCCTGTCTCTCCAGCTCTTGCTCTATTCACCACCTGATTCTCCTTGTCCCATTTGCTGTAAATGACACAATGCAAATGGATGAGAACAATCATGTGGCTTGCTAAAAGGATGTAAACGGGTTTTCTAGTTGATTCTCACTTCCCTCCTGTCAACAGCAAAATTAAATGACTACAACCATAACTGATCAACATCCAACTCATCGACAAAATCTTCACAGACTCATGAGTCAGTGGCATCAAAATGCAAATTCCTTACCATGCATGTATGTTTCCCTTGCCTCCTTGGGTGATTCTTAGTCAGTATGCACACAGTGCCTGGAATCCAAGGAGTAATGCATTCTCTTTCCTTAAATATGGCCTTAGCACAAGACCAGGAAATAGCCAACAGCAGTGCCATTTGTTCCAAAGTACCCCACAGCTCCCATTGCAATTATCTAAATACCTGCAGGACCTCTTAATTACTCTGAGAAAACTCTGCCCTTGGATATACAAACATGAAACCAATGGGAGTCATTTACACTTAGCCATAGGCTGAACTTGACCCTTAGTTTGTTACATTTAATTTAGTCCATGCTGATTAATACTCTTTGCCTGCTGCTTACCCTCTACAGTTCTTGGCCAAAGCTTGTTGAAGTCAGAAAATGTATCCATTAGGCTTTAAAGTCGAAACCAGGTCTGTGACTCATACCCCTTCAGAGTACTTCTAAAATTCTATTTTGAAGTTAATTTGTACAGATGTACAGACCTTGTGCTACCAGATTTTTGTCTTGCAACTACTATATTGAATTACCAACAGTTATCCAATTTGCTAATCAATGCCATAACAAAGAAATTTTATCATACAGCCTCTCACCCCACACACTCAACTCCAACATCAACCCTATAAATTCAGGTTAGTGCACAAAAAGATCCTGTGTTCTTATACTCATATTGGTTTTTAGGATTCCGTAAAAGTGAGAGTTTCCTATGGAATAGTGTCAATACTTGTTGGTAGCCATCTACAATAAATTAAATAAGCCTCAGCTATGTGGCCTCTAATTCAGAATTATTTCCTGAACAGACGGAATACCATAACATTTGAAATTAATTTACTACTATACCATACTTTTATTTGACAAAGTTCCCACTGAAAGTTTCATTGGCCTTCATAACACACAGTAATACTCATTCCAGTGCGTCCTAAAAAGACATTGGAGACCAGCTTCTGTTCTGTTTCATATCAGTCCAGAGAACTCAAGAGTCACAAGGGAAAGGAAACATTTTGACCTTCTCTAATTACATACTGAACACCCAGAAATAATTTAATCTGCACGTTCCTCTGAACAGTATAACCACAGTTCACTCTACAAAATGCTGTGAGAGGGGTGAGTGAAAAATATTGCAAGCAATTGACTCTATGAGAAAAATTAGGCGGGCAAGATGCATTTCTCAGTTGCAAAGGATATTAAGCTAGAAGGATACTGGTTTTGAGTTTTGAGTTTAAAGTGCAGGACTGAAATATTCCAAATATTCAAAAACTTCAATAAGATAATTTTGTGACCTTACCTACTTAATTTCCTTATGCCTTTATTTTCTCAGGCTTACGGTAAGAGTAAAAACAAGACTAATTTATGCAAAAGGAAAATTATTTGTGTAATGCTTTTACAATGAATTCAAATACATAGATGAAAAACATCATAGAATCCAAACTTTTATGTTGATATTTACATTAACGTATAACCTGAACAATTCAGACAATACAATTTTTGATTAGATTCAGATTCTCATAGATTCATCATATGCAAAACAAAAAGAGAACACTAAATTATTTTGTATAAAGCCTTACATGCTGGATGTCAAGATATTTCATTCTTTTAGCCTTCTTGGGAGCTCAGAAATTCTTTTTGTATTTTCCCAGTTTTATTCAAAAATGTCAAAATGTCAGGATGTGAAATCTGCCATTGGAGCAGTTTGCTCCAATGGCTTGTTAATTTACAGCTGAGTTTATATGCCATTGACTCCTAACCGTCAATTTTTGTTAGAAGTTTTTATTGCTAGATCAAAATGCTTACTCCTATGTTTTGTCTTCCCCATGGAGATATTTATACACAACAGTATAGTTTCCCTTCAATCTTTTTGTTAAACTAAACAGATTGAGGTCTATCAAGTCCTTCACTGGAAGACAACTTCTTGTGAGTATTGATGTGTCTGATTTTCAAAAAGTTCTAAGAATAAGTTCTCCAAAATAAAGTCTTGTGTTGTGTTGGGTTGGGCAGCAAAAAAAAATCATGGCAAAACTCACAGCATGTTTATTTGGTTGATGGATTACATGTACTGAAGGAACTGGACTTCAAAGGAAATTGATGCACTGCTACTTTTTCTTTTAGAAAATCAAAGACTACTTGAAAATATGCCAACCAGATAGGAACAAGGAATGTCTTATACTATTCTTGGAGCTGATGCTAGGCTGGAGCAAGAGACTTGTCAAATAAGAGGACAAAAGCCTCATTAAAGGTTGTTATTTTTATCGTGAAGGATCCTAGCTGTCTTCTTTGCCCATTGCCTGTTATACAATATTGCCAAAAGGATGAATGAATAAATGCAGACTGGTAGATCAGTAATAGAGGGCTAGATCCCAAGAATACAATAGATGCCCATGTCCTTTACTTTGACCTTTACATTGAGGCTTGCTCAATGTTTTCTGTTCGGAAATACCAAACTGGTGCTTCCAAAGACTGTCCTGGTATCACCCTCAAGACTGAATGCTCTGCAACAGTTGCACAGAGAGATGGGGAAACCCCAGGTTCTTCCGATGCAAACAAAGCAAAATGCTGCCAACAATTCTTACCTTCTGATCTTGGCTGTAGGCTAAGATCCAGTCTTCCTGCTTGGGGTGGAAGAGCAGACTGTGGATGTAGAAGTTCAGGCGGTATTTTTGATAGGTGGCTCCTTCATCAGAACTGATTAATAAGCTGCTTTCAACTTCTGGATCAGTCAGCAGCATAATCTATATGGAAGAGAAAGTTGAAAATACAGTGTTGAAGAGAAGTCAGATGGAAAAGTAAGCAAGCAGCTAGGAACTTCAGATAAGCTTATTAAATATGACTATTTCAAAATGTTTAGATGTAATGTCAAAACTACCATAGTCAATGTTTCAATAATTAAAACAGTATATTTCAGCTATGTATATAAACACATAACATATCAAATATGCAGAATGACTTTACCACTAGTTAAACCAGACCTAAATGAAGCTATGCTTAGATTATTTGAAAAATTGAACCTGAAATTTTTAACACTAGAGTGAAAACTTACAAAGTTACCACACAGAGTGGAGTGTTAGTGTCTTCAAGAATGATCTGTTGGAGTGGCAGAATAAAAGTTAGGTGTTAAGAAAAAAAGAAAAACCAAAACAAAAGAGAGAGAGGAGAGAAACACATTGGAGAATGATTTCTAATGATGACTTTTGTTAGACCCTGGCAGAAATTTCAGAGAAGACACTTTCATTGCCTGAAACATTACAACCTGGCTGACTGCAACAAGCAATCTTGTTCTGGCACGAGAACACATCTGATAACATGCTGGTTTCTTTCCATCTCCATTTTCTATGGTGCTATGAATTACAGATTTGGTAGCGTATCAAAAAAAAAAATCTCTGCATAGTAAATTTGCTTTCTAGCTTTGTCCAGGAGCGTTAGTTTAGGAGTGACAAAAGATATATGGCTTGTAGTTGTAACAGCTACTTCTCCCCATTAACTGCAGTACTAATTGGTCTGCATTGCTGATGAATCAGAGAAAATAATGAGTTACTCCTCTCATGTCTCTGCACGAGAGAATATATAGATCTGAGCAGTAAGAAGAGATCATTTCAGTATTTCACCAAGCAACACAGTAATACCCCTAAGGAATGGGAATGAGGCATCATGACTGAAAAACATGAAAAGTTCTAAAGAATATTTGCCTGGAAAGCTATTAAAGTCTTAAATCATTAGCATTTTTATTTTATTTTTTCTAAGTTGCTTTGCAAATGGCAAACACTGATCTGTTTTTAGACAAGCCAGAAATGAAAGGACCCACACCTGACATTTCTCAGAGCAAATTCCTATCTGTTTGAGCATTGTAAAAATCACACACTCCATTTCCTTCTCTTCTTTCATTTAGGCAGGCAGAGTTAGAGATAACTTAACTCACTACCTATGAATTATAAGGAGACATAGCATCTGGTGTCTATCAGACACCAGATGTTAAAGAACTATTTGAATGTGAGAGTGTAAATACACATATATTCTACACAGAATATCTCCTTCATTATTGTGTAACAGCTGAATGGTTTTTTTTTGTTTCTAGAAACTCCCTTGGTTGCACAATTTGGCCTGTAATTTAGGAGTCTGGGGTTCTGCAAAATCCCTGAACTTTCTGATTAATCTGAATAATCATAGCCCAGTTACATTACTCCACTGTATCTCTAACATAAAATAGGGTAGGGTTCCCATAAAGTTACAGTCTCCTAATATATCTCTGATTTACTTTAGACATTTGTGATGAAAATGTGCATTATGAAACATTTTTAGTTTCATTTATCACTTTCAAATACACTAAGCATATTGTTGTGACTTCTAAACTGAAGATTTCAAGACAGAAGCTACACAGAAATGATTAATAATCAAAATATCAATATATATATAATCTACTGTCACTAAGTAGGCTATCCAGCTTCTGAAGTGAAAAATTAATTAAAATATTGTTTATCAGTTGGTTCTTTTTTTTTTTTTTTTACCAGACTAATTTCTGGAACAATGTTACTATGCTTAACATTTACTGATTCAGTACTATGATTCAAGCATTATGATTTTCCTATTTTTATGACTTCCTTCTTGAGTGGATTTTGTTTATGTTAGTATTTGGAAATACCACAGCACAGCGTTAATTTGGGCTAGAGCAACTAGAGCAGAAATAAACACAAATCAATGTGCTTGATCCGAGCTCCCTGAAGTTAATAAGAGTCGTGCCATTGACTTTGGATTGTGCCTCTAAGGCAAGTTGTTAATCAAGATCCACTCTAGTCTCACATATTTCCTTCTACCTGCACAAGGAACTCATCTGACCTCATCACTGGCACATCCAAGCTCATCACTGCCTTAACACATTTTCTGTCAGGCCACTCTGAAGGGTGAAAGTGCTCTTATCTGCATTTCTTAGAATGGGAATGCAGGGAGAAACTGTTGAGGCACTAAAGCACCTAATTCCTCATCCAATCAATAAAAGTGAAGTGCCTAAACAGACTTGCTAACACTGCTGACTTTGGCTTTAATCTCCTAACTGCCACCTTGGGCTATTAGTACTTTGTTTTCAGGTATCTACGAGTCTCCAAAAGCCTTGGCTATTGCACTGTGATAACCAGCTATTCTGTACCTGAGAAGTGTTTCAGGACACACCAGTTCTGCTACAAATGCCAGTAGCGCCTCAGATGTGGCAGAGCTGTGCTGAACTGCTGCAGATTTATTCAAGGTCATGCAGAGAGTTGGTGACAGGGGAGGGAGTTGATGGATGACTCCAGCCACTAGTCAGATTGCTACCTATGAGACCAACTTGCAGCATTATCTGTTCCACTGTTGTACCCTGTATTGCCAATCACTTTGCACAGATGTCATAAAACAAAACAAGCCAGAGCTTGATCAGTCACTACTCACATCATTCACAACACCATGTTTCTTACAAGATAAGAAAAGCAAATTTCATTACAACATATCTGTGTGGAAATAATCAGTTACAAGCCCAAAAGATAGCATTTATTGGATAATAATAAATTTATATCCGTATGAAAATACGTCAAAATGAGAGGTAAATGTTGTGTGCACCTACATAAATCTTCCAGATTAGACCAGGAATGTGCTTCTGAAATTAACCCTTCAAAATTTGGGGGTAAATCTCTGTTGCAAGTCTTTACATATTTTGTTCTGACTCATGCCACAGTGATCTCGGAGCACAAGAGCTGCATTCCCTTTCAAGGAAATTTAACCAGAATATACTCTTGCCCATGGCAGAGGGTTGGAACTAGATGATCTTTAAGGTTCCTTCCAACCCAAACCACTCCATGATTTCTATGATACACCTCAGGAGTGCATCTAATGTTTTCCAATCACTACTGGACATTCAGATCAGAGTATCAGGTTAGCAATACTCTAAAGTCAGACCCTCTCTCTGCCTCCAAATGCCCATATTGCAGATGTTGTCTCAACATCAACCATTTCATTCTACAAACACACTACATGATAATGTGGTTGCAGTCATGTTAGTTTAGATTTGTTGCCCAAGTTGCCTGGAATATAAATGAGAAAGGAGGGAAAGTACAATTAATTTTAAAGCTTTTGTTGTTGCAGCATATGAAATACAAAGTAAGCACATCTTAGAATTTCCTTTGAAATAAATTAAGCCAATTTCTTCTTTGAAATAGTCTATTACCCACTGACTTGATGCAATTCCTTATACAGAAAATACAACTGGACAGAGATGCATTGAACAGGAAAAGCAAGAAAGCCCACACCAGCAACGATAATAAAAATTATTCTGAGTTTAGATGCCATAAAATTTAATATCTAAGAATATGTAAGATAAGAGATTAGAAAGAAACTATTTTTATAATTTTTGGCTTCCCTGTAGAAAACATGCTGGATTTCCTGAAACGTGAGCTCCTCAAAAGAGCATCAAACATCTTGATCTGTTTCTACAGTGCTTAATACAAGGTACTACTGCTTTCCCAGCTAGCATTGGTTTTGGAATGAGTATATTCTGGATATCACTGAGGAATCAACATGACTTTTGCCCATGAAAATCACACCTTAAATCTAACCAAGCCATTAGAGGCTGTAGAGAAAGACAACCTAAACTGATGAAGTCATAGAGGATTTTTGAGGCGTTCCCTTGCCAAAGGATCTGAAACCGTTACGAGATAAATGGCTGGAAAATACTCCTGAGATTAAAGACTTGAACCATTGAACTAATACTGCCGGGTCCACCCTTAAAGCATGTCCCTAAGCACCACACGTACATACTTTTTGAACACTTCCAGGGATGGTGATTCCACCACTTCTCTGAGCAGCCTGTTCCAATGCTTGACCATCCTTTCAGTGAAGAAAGTTTTCCAATATCCAGTCTAAACCTCCTCTGGTCCAACTTGAGGCCGTTTTCCCCTTGTCCTATTGCTTGTCACCTGGGAGAAAAGAGCAACCCCCATCTGTCTACATAAATGATAATAACAATATCAGCTCAGGAGGGCTGATCTAGCAACTTTGTTTGTGAAGAACTGGGCCCATGATTTTTGTGTTGAGAGTTTTTAAACTAACTCTCATTCCACCATTACAAAATAAACTTATTAATGCAGGAGTAAGAAGAGCCACACTCATCCGCCTCTCACTTCCAAGAAAAACCCTTTGTAGAGGGAGACCAGCCTTAGAGTGCCTCTGGTCTGATTTCTTGTTGTCTTCTGTTAAGCAAAACTGAAGAGCGAGTATGAGCCAAGGCTCTACTTCTCCCCAGCAAAAGTAATTGCTCTCTGTTCAGATCAGTGCTCAGCAATGATCAGAATCTGCTTATTCACACCAGGCACAGCAAGCACACACTGCACTTCCTGATGGTCCAGATGGATTTTTTTTTCTCTGTTTAAAAAATTCAATTTAGTCGAAACAGGCTTTTGCAACCAAATGCAAGGCATCCATTAATCATCTACCCCTGAAAAGGGAGAAACTTGATCTGCTTTTCCTAGAAGTGACAAATGAACACAAAACATAATTTATAGATCTTAAACAGTCCAAATTTTTTTCACTCCTTTTTCAGTGCTAACTCTGCTGATGACAGATTGTCCTTGACAATTAGCTGTACTTTCATGGTCCTTAAAAAGAAACTCAGGAATTCTTAGCAACAGGATTCTGATTTTGCTTCTACAGATGGAATCAGAATCCTTTAACAACTGCCCTGAATGCTAGATTTAGTGGCTTAGTAAAGAGTCCAGAACTGCTCTCAGTCTTTTATGAGTCCCACTCATGTCTCCACTTGGACCAACATTTTCCTAACATTTTGCAGGAGAGTGCATAGTATGAGAGAAATAGAAGAAGAAAATCCAAACGTATCTCACATGTTCTTTGATTCACTTCAGGTGTGAATCACAGATCTGAGTTATGCCACCTGACCAGAAATATGAATGAAATGCAAATTGGGTCAACACTACTGAAAGAAGCTTTACCTTTCTTACCTATCACATGCTTCATGCATAGACCCAAATGCAAATTGGGTCAACACTACTGGAAGAACCTTTACCTTTCTTACCTATCACATGCTTCATGCATAGACCCAACACTGGTGATGGAACAACTAATATTTCTCACAGGAAAAAACAGAAGTGAAGCACAGCAGAAGAGGAATTCAGCAACTAAGAGCAAAAATGTCCTACTCCTAAGAAAAGCAGGGCATTCCCTACTTAAATTCTCTAAATAATTGCATATATTTTTCCAGATTCTCTGCATGTCAGTTACATAATTTTAGGAGGTTGTGGGGTTTGTTTTTTTCACACGGGAACTGATTGCAAGACTTGGAGTCCCAACATAATGAAATGTAATTTCTGTCACTTTACATATCACTTCTGAATTTGGATTGCATTTTAAAGGCATGAAGATCATGTAAAGAGAGTACCTGATCCTCCAGATTCCATGGTTCATACATGCATTTCAAAGCATTGCAGTCTGCTTTTAATTAATCAAACTAGTTCATTGCTTAAGCTTTCTCTAGATCTAGAATAAGATAAAAAGTGAAACAAGCCAAAGAAAGGAACTTCTTTGGCCATGACATTCTGAAATAAATGCAACACTACTATAAAGCAAATTAGAACAAATCCTTTTACAGGAGTGAGTTGCTGGAAGCAGTAAGTCGTTGCAAGAGCAAATAAATTAAGAGACAAAATTACAAAAGAAATAACAAGCATTTACTTGGATATTAATAGGGAAAGAAGAGACTAGAGCCTTTGCAAAGGTTAACAATCTTTACTCATGGGCTAACTTCAACTGCTGTAGAACTGTGCACATGAGTAATGTCACCAAAATTTGGCCCAAGTTTCTGCCTCAAATAAATTTGCTCACAGTAATGAATGAAAACATGAAATTAGTTAGAGCTGACAGTTTTGAAGCTGTCACTAATGCCAACTAAAAGACAAGGTTAGTTGCTAAGCAATTTCATAAAGACACCATTAAAATAATACACCAATAATTCAATTAAGGCATTATGGAGTATTTTATTGCCAGAAGTTCCTGTTAACTCAGAAAGTGCAGTAATTTTGTAAGGAAAGAAAAGACTTCAGTGACAGAATTACACTTTCAACACTGAAGAAAAACGAGTAACACTGCCTTTGAATGATGACCTGGTTTGGAATGGTCTCAGAAATAAGTAGAAATGACCTCTTTAATACAAGGAAAAGCTCTGTGAACAAGTTATTTTGCAAGTATTACTCAGTGACTTAAGAAGAAAGAGGTTTTTCTTCACACAAAGGCGCAAAATCCAAACTCATTAAATCAGCCTGCACTTCACTGATATGGATAGTAACATAATTCAAGCCTTACCCCCAAAAATTAGTCATGATGACTAAGTGTAATTCAGATTATGACTGAACACAGATCTGGACAGTGGAAACTACCAACATTTACCCCAAGAACCCAAAACTGGTAGGATACTACCATCTTCCTCAAATCTTGGCTGTTTAAACGTAAGAGAAATGACATGGTGAAAGGTTCAGATGGTGAATTCATCTTGTTTGCCACATGAAAAATTTAGTGTTCATTGAGTGATAAGACAATCTCTTGTCAGCAGAATACTAGATGGCAAAGGACTATCTTTTAAGAGAGAAAAATTACCACCTGCCAATATTTTTGAAAGCTGGGATTGCACAATGTTCTTAATAGAAGAATTGTTGAGAATTGCATTTGGCATCTTGATGAATGTCATTTGAAATATAAAGCTGGCTAGTGGATGGAAAAAAAGAATCCATTTACCTGTTCTCTATTATTGAGGATGTTCATTACAGGCCAAAAGTGACCGCAAAATAAAGCAGCCAATTAAAGTTGCATTTTGTATTATCTGCGGGAATTGTCTAGGGTTGTTTTACCAGATAGAAAGAGTGAATGTACATATCGACAATAATTTAGAAATACTTTATGTGGTGCTATGTAAGTAATATATACCACCAAAGTCCCAGGTATAGGGTTGGGTCAATGCAATACAGACTCATGAAAAGAAAACGTGAGGCTGAGACACATGTGCAGATGTGATTCAGTTATTCTCTCCAATAATCCTACTTGATACAAGAGGGAATATACAGAAAATCCAGAGCTTTGTGGAAAAGGTTTTTCCTAAGAGAAAACAGAGTACAAAAACAACCCCTTACTCTGAACATCATCTCAGCAAACCTCTGGAGCACCAGTTGGGATGGGACTGTTCCTGTTTCTACCAAAATCCAAGAGAGGGCAGTGCACCCCCACACAGCCCTTCTCGTTACTCGCAGCTCATCAGCATGGGGACGTCCATCAAGTGGACAGGTTGCTACCTGCAGCCTTTTTTCTGTGTAGCTGAGCTCTGGCAGAAGCCCCATTTTCAAACGTGCCTTCACCTTGGACCAGACCTGAAAAGATTCAGCTACTTCTTTCTTCCATTAAAGGTGAAGAAGGTTGCCACATCTTCAGGGGTTTTGCGCACTGCTGAGTCACTGCTCGTGGGCTGGATTGTGAACAGAGAGAAACGTCGACCTTCACCTTCCCAAGAGTAAACTGCAATCCTAACAGCCAGGGGGAATTCTCAAAATACATACTTTTGCTTTGAGGTAAAAACTTCTAATCAAAGGAGGAAAAAAAGCAGAGATGGGGGAGAAGTCACTGAAGATTAGTGTCACCTTTTGAATCTTATTTTTTTAAAGCACAGCTTCCATTTCCATTATACAAGAATTAAATGAAAATAAAGATTCTAAATCTTTGCTTACTTGAGTTAATGCACCTAGTGTTTTAATTAGGACTGTAAAAAAGGACACAAACTCTTACTTGCATCATCCTTATGGAATAATACAAATGCAATACTAAAAACAACAAAGAAAGCCTTTCATTAGTATAACCTAACAGATTACTGCAGGATGTTTCTGAGCTACTTTTGCCTTACCTAAAATTATACAGTGACTTATAATTTAAATTATTAAATTTAGGTATGTAAAGACCTCTAGAGGTCATTTACTTCAAATTCCTCCTTCATACTGAGTCAGCTTCAGAGGTAGAGATAAATTCTCAGGATTTTGTCCTGTCAGTATTTAAATACCTTCAAAGACAGAGATTCCACAAACTCTTTGGGCCTATCCAATCTGATACTGATTAATTTGATTCAGTGTTAATCTTAATTTTAAATACTTAGGGTTATAAATCCATTCTAGAATAAACAAAAATATCCTCAATTTTACATTCTTTTCATCTTAAAAGTCTACCTTAATCTAGCAAGAGTTTTGGAAGCTGGAAGTGCTGTATAAGCCCAAAGCACCAAGGTTAGTTTCACCCGCTGGGATCCTGTAGTGGTGCTGAAAATAGAACTCGTCAGGCTCAGCTCCTAATCACACGCACAAACATTAGCTCTGGAGCAATCAGTTCTGGGGGAAGGAACATGAAAAGATTAAGCTTCTTGGTTTTTCAAATTTCCTTCAAATGAAACTCTAGATTTTTATCTCTTCATTCTACAGCCTGTTTCAGTCTAATTTAGTAACCTGACATGAAAATTTCTTGTTCCCGTTTCATTAGTATTACACACTGCTTTCTCTTCCTTTACACACATTTGACATAAAAAGCTTTATCACCAAAACCGGCTTAGAAATCTATTCCTTAAAACTCAAGTAAAACACAGTAGAAACTTCAATTCTGAAATAAAATCTAATACATAACAAAGACTGATTATTATACTTTGAGAAGAAACAAAGACAAAATCTCAGGAAAGCTACAGTACTATAGGCACTTTATTTTGGACAGTGCAATCTAGTTTCAATTATTAATTATCCATTCTTTTGCAACAGATGTTCTGCATTGTACTGAACAGAGAAAAACAAAATTAAGCTGAGACATTCTTACAGTCTTACTTGCTTAGGGGAAAAAAGGAATCTCAGTTTTGTAGACATCTGGAATGAGTTGTGTTCATACATATTGTCTGTACTTTGTTCTGTTGCTCAGTAAGGCATTTCTTTCACTAAAGAATCCCATGAGATTAATTAGTTAATCTTCACACCAACTTTGCGGTAGAGAAGGAAAACACACATATCAAGAGGGAAAATTACTTGGACAAACTCCATTAATCAATCAATGGCACAAAAAGAAAGAAGCCACTTGCACTGTAAGCATATTACAAACAATAACACCTCCCAGCCCCAAATACTGGGCACTAAGGGTTGTTAATCCTAATGAAAGCAAGAGGAGACTTTTGGCTTAAAAGTAGGCTGACATTAGCAGAGCTACAAAAGGGATAGGGAAAAGAGGGACACCGAGGGAGCAATCTTTCCCTGAAGGGCAGGTTAGTGATAAACGCACAACCAACATGATGAGCCCTGGAAGTGTTCAAAGACAGGTTGGATGGGGTCCTGAGCAACCTGGTTTAGTGGAAGGTGTCCCTGGTCATGGCATGGGGGCTGGAACTAGGTGATCTTTAAGGTCCCTTTCAACGCAAACCATTCTGTGATTCTCTGTCACAGTTATGCCAAGCTTGGACAGATGGTCAATTTGCTAAACACATGGTTTCATAGCCAACTGTTTCAAGCCATGTCACTTGCCTCTGGCCAGCCCTGGCACCTGTGTGATACTGTGGTGTTTAATATTTCAGGGGCTCTTACTCTTGCCTACGTTTTATAGCACTCCCAATGTAAAGAAACAAGGCAAAGGGAATATCACAAAGCTACTGGGCAGAGGTGCCCTGCTGGTCCCAAGCACACTTATCTGTACTGGTCTATCTCTCTGCACAGTTTTTTATCCCTCCAATTCTTACAAATGTTCTCATCTTATTTCATCTAAAATTCACCAACTGAAAGTGTCCAGTTAACGTGGCTGATTTGTCCAAAGACTTAAACCAGTCCACTGGTTCTCAGTTGGGTGCTGGTGCCTCCAGCAAGAAGAGTGCTCATGAACTGCTGAAACTCAGCAATAACTTTGAAGAGTAGCTGCTTGATCCAGTAGGGTTAGTAAGAAACTGCTATTCTTTTCTTCATCTGTTTTCCCTTTACTGGCAAAATTCTTAGGACTGACTTCATTGCAGCTGGTGACACTGTAATCGTGTGAGACAAATATCAGATCCTTTAGCATCTGCTGCTTTTGTTTTCTTAAGATAAGAATCTTAATAGAAAGTACAACAAGATAAAACTTGGAGTATTCAGTTACTCCCCAAAATATATGTTGTGGGAGGTAGACGTAGGGGGGCAAAGTAAAAGTACAGTTTTTCATTATAGTTATCAATGTTTGAAAATAGAGCAATTCACATTTCAGTTTTATTTTCTCCTGAAATTATACAGAACCTCCACGAAAGAAAATGAAAACCTATATGCAGGGGAAAAAAAAAAAAAAACAAAACAACAAAACAGTAACTTTACTGAATTGTCTGCAAAAGTAAAGGCTATTTTTCAGCTAGTGGAAGAATTTTTTCCATTTATTTTGCTCGTATGTTTTATAAAGACTCAGACATTATTTTAACATTTAACTACCTGAAAAACAAGAATCTGTTTCCAAAGAGTCATTCATAAAAAGTCTCATTGCATTTAGGATTTTTGTTTACCTTTTTGCTGTTTCTAAGGTGAGGAAAGGAGGTTATTACTGTTTACATTACTTAATAACAGCTTTTCTATGGAACTCTGAAGTCCAGAAGCTTTATTTTAACAAAAATGTAAATTCTTTCCAATTTAAAATTGATTCTACCAGCTGACAACTTTAGAAAATATATTTATCATAAGTCTCCTGACAAAATCATCAGAGTTGGCACCACAATTTCTGTTCTGAGTTACACTTCTTTTCTCTTGGGAGATGGCTATACAATCTAATGGTTCTTAGTGATATTTTCTTGCTAGATTTAAATGGAATTGCTTTCAAGTAATTATCTATCTATCACCACACATCTACACAACAGGTGATGATAATAGCTGAGCACACATTTGCTGAATCAACATTGACTCTGTCATGGTATACCCGGTTTTGCTACTTCTTGAATTTTAGGCATGGAGATGGAAAAAAAGAATTAGTACAGGGACTGGAGTTCAAAATGAATTAAGCTTCTTTCTTGAAGGTGTGAATCACGTTAATTTTCCTACCCTATGAAGGTTATGAAAACAAGGGGAGAAAAAGAGTGAACAATGAAATCTCGTAATTTTTAAGAACTAGGTTCAGTAAACCAGACAAAAAATTTCAAGCAGCATGTTGGGCTTGTTCCCCTGTGCCACTGAAGTTAATTTCAGAAGACTCTTACATAAAAATCAAAGATTCTGCAAGTAAAGTTGATGCAATGTGGGAAAGGTAATCTTAGACTCTGGGCTGTGAGTGAGGATGGTGGAGGGCAGGTTCTTTCTCTGCTAACTACAGTAAAGAGGAAACACATGCACTTAGAGGAGAAAACACTAAACACAGTACAGTCTTCTGACCTTGTCCATTCATTTTCCAGTTCTCATCTTACAGTATAAAGTCTCTTCAGATTCACAGCATGCAGTTCTGTTTTGCCATCTACCCATTTTCAAGCTTTCAGTCATCTTTATCCAGGACACATGCTCATACAACTGGAAATTCTTCCTTACTACACAAGTAACTGCTCCCTTCCCAAATATATGCCATGACACTTTTTGCATCTTTAATTTCAATGCATGTGTCTATGTGTTGGCTTTGCTGAAGCTCCATGCTTTGTTTCATTTTGACTTCTTACATGGTAATTCTAAAATGTTCTTTAAAATTTCTACTTAGTTTAGTTTTAATTTTTCCCTCTGACTGTGAATAAAGCACAGCTTCACTAATTAAATCTACAGCTAATTCTTTTTAGGCACATTTATCTGATTTGCTTCTCTCCAAAGCATTTTTTGTATTAATGCATTAATTTCATAATCACTTCAAATTATGTTCCATGTTGCATGAACAATTGGGGAATTAGCATCTGCTTGCAAATTGTTAGTTTGACTTTTCATTTTTGTCGTTGCAGTTGATGAACTCAAATTATCCATACTGAATGTGCCTGAAAAGAATTCCACCTCCAACAATAAATAATTCTCTTTACTTTCTTTATTGCTTTTTGTTACGGGAATTCGGTGCAGTTATGAAATAGCACAGAACAGTTTTTCCTTATCAGTTATGGTATAACAGCTGAATTATTATGTAGCATCACTATGTAACACCCTTACACAGTCTTTCATATATGCTCCTAGGTAGCTACTGTGTTAATGTTTTCAATCTGGTATTATTCTCTTGTTACCACAATGCAGGCTTCTCAAATGGAACTACAGACCACCCATGATATCTAAGCAACTGTAATGTGAGTGTTGAGCTCACATTAAGCAAGGGCACTGTTGTCCAGCTGCCAAAGACTCAATGTAGCTGTTTTACACTGAGGTGGCTTCCTGAACCTATTCAGACACAGATACATAAAAGCTCTTCTGGGTCACATCAAGATGTTCCAATAGCATGAGGGATAAAATATTCATGAAGAAATGATGCCCCACACCTCACTCCTCTCCTTGCACACACCATATGACATCCAAGATGGATGACAATGTAGAAAGTAAGGTGCTCTTATGCTATTACTACTCCATTTTAGAGTGGTTGATGATGCTTCTCCTTGACCCTCTCATTTTTCCCTTTCTTTCCATGCAATTTTCCTCCTTCTAAAATCAGTATTCCTCAAAGTTTTTAAATCAAAGTGACAAAAGGAGTATGATACATCAATCTGCTCAGATTTTGTTACTACCCCACCTTTAATTCACAGTCTAACCTTTATTTACAATGTCTAAAGCAAAGGATCAGCATTCTTGGTTTGTCTTCATATAACATCACAGCAGGCATGATCAGCTAGTTCAATACAGACAGAAAACCAATTTTTAAAACAGAACATCACTTGGTGGAAAAGCCTACTGAGGTTAATAGAGCATGATTAGAAGTTAATGGCATTATTAAGGGTTGAACCAACTGAGGCAATAGCTTTCTATCTTCATCACCCAGTGCATAGTTTCATCAGTGAAAAGAAACACAGGCTCCATTTTCTTCAAGAGCACTGGTTTTGCAGAAGTACTGCAGCAAGTTATATGTTTTAATGTTATCATCTCCAAATACAGCCTTCTTTAAGGCTCAATGTCATCTGTCTGTGTCTCCAGAGACACACTGACACATGCTCATGGAGACTTCAGTCTATAACCCTCCTTGACTTTTTAATAAGGTGACTAAAGCTTTTAGCAGTCACACAGGGGTGGAACATGCAAGAAGGTATTCTTGCACAATAGGCAAGAATTACAGTTTTTAGTAATCAGTAATTACAGTTACTAGAACCAAAGTGGGGCAAAGCATTGCTGGATTTTTTTGCAAATGTTGCTATAACATAACTTATCTTTTCACTTAAAATACAACATACAAGGAGGGGCATAAAAAACTAGTCTCGTTTCAGGTTTGGGGTTTTTTTGTTTGGTTGGTTGGGTTTTCTAAAGGAATAAAAGATGCTAGGTACTTTAAAGTGACCTTCCTCGCTGTGTAGCTGATCTTGCTAAATCAGAATCCTATTCATTATCAGACTAATTGCCAAAGCTGTACAGAAGTAATCCTGCAGCAAATAAAGCAAGGAATCATACTTAGCAGCAGTTAAGACTGACTCTTGGAAGAGGACAGTAGAATTTAAGGTATTTTTGTTTTAGTGACTGGATGATATGGAGTCAAACTCAAAGATCACCTTCTTGTTCTAGTCCTAACAAAGTTCTGTAAGACCATGAATTGTCCTTCTGTATGATACTTCATGTCAGGTATTTGACTGTCCGCTCACCAAACTTCAATTCATGTTTGAGATGCTAAGGCACTAATGACTTCAAGCAATCCTATTACTCATGAGATGACAAAAGAAACTTAGACTAAGCCTGTAATGCTTTAATGGCTTCAAAGAGCTAGGGATGTTAAACTGTGTGATAGCTCACTCCTAATTATGGAGAGTATGGAACCAATTTAACTCAATCAACTAGCTGGTTTCAAAGACAGAGTTGTATTTTGTTATCAGAAGCCAGTGATCAGTATCAGTTTCAGCAGCAAAGATAACTCATGCAACAATAGCTGTTGTGTGCCAATGACTGCTAATGAGAACTTGATCAATAGTATTTCTAATGCCACAATTCAGACTGTAATGGAGCTGCTTCTGGTGAAAGGAAAAATAAGGTAGGAATGACTGTAACATCAGACATGGCAAATTCCAGTGCTACCTATTTCTTGCTATTCCACCTGCTGCTTAATATTCAATAAGTATTTCTCCAGTTCTATCTGCATCATTCAACCCCTACATTAAAGACTCCAAGGATCACAATGCTTAGATACTTACACCTACTATTCTGTAAAACTCCTGAGTTACCCACTAATGGTTTGTTATTTCTAGAATGCCCAGTGGATACTAGGTGAGAGCAAAACTACCATTTTTTACCATTCAGATAGCCTCAAACAGGATCATATATTACCAGCATTTTCTCACACTACTTCCTGGAGGATATACTCCAGATATAGACAGGTATTAATGTCAGTTGTTCAGCAATACAGACAAGGTTGGTTGATTGGATGCTCCTAGCAGTATTTCTACATTTGCACTCAACATGTCAGGTAGCCTTAAGCTTTCTCTGGCCATGTTCACATCACAAGTGAAAAACAAGTGATAGGCCATTCTAACCCCTGGGAATACTATTCCCACTGATATAGAGGGCAACTCTATAATACAGTGAAACCGATTTCTCTGTAAGTTCTTTTGTGCATAAGTTTGAAAAGTGCCCCCCATACCATTTCAGATGGTACCATTCCAGCACATTCCATACATAAAGAAAACAAGATTTGGCAAGCTAGCAATTGAAAGAGCACATTCTAGACACATCAACACATCACAGAGAAATCACACAAGCATGGGAAGAAGGGGAAAGCTGAGGAAACATGATCTAATAACTTTACTACAGAAATGTTAGGTAAGTCAGAAGCTAGAGAGGAAGACTGCATTATAAAGTGGAATTTCAGAAGAGACTCAGTCAGACAAAGGTACCAGAATTACATGCAGTGAAAAGCCTTTCACAACAAATATGGTTGGTGTGAAAACCAGAGAGAATAGAGGTGAAGCCAAACAACACTGTGAAGTCCCTACTATGCTAGATCATCTGCTGTCATAGTCAGCTTGAGTCACAAAAGTGTCAATTATATTTTGTTACTGCACTGTAAGTACCAATATCCTCAAAAAAAAAGGGGGATCCCACCAATGCAAGACACCAGTTTAATTTCACTGAACATGAGTGGGCGAATGAAAAAATCATATGTACTCAGGAGGCTAGAAAAGCAAAAACTATGGCTATGTAAGTCAATTCCCACAGGCAAGATAACTGTCTTATTTATTGTACATTAGTTGCCCATGTCTACATATTTCTCCTCACTTTCAGTAAGGCACAAGCACCATCAAATTTATGAGACTGGTGCAGTGAGCATGTGGACAGTTCCTATGCAGTAGTCAACATGCCAGAAATCGACAGCCCAAGGTGCTTGACAGTAATTTGCTACAGAGAGATAACCAAAAGGAGAAAACAACTGAGGACCGGCAGTCAGAAAGAAATAAACAAAGGCAAAAACAATCAAGAGTGTTAGTGGTCTTGGAAACCAACTGTAACCATGGCCCCCACTTATAAATATGTGATTAAGCCCAGTCATTACAGATAAATGCAGTATTCAAAACAAAAATGTATCCTTGTCTAGATGATGCACTACCTCTGCTAAAGGACTACTTTGGCTGTGAATAAGACCAGATCATACAGAGAGACAGAGTTCATGCTGAATTTTCTGCTCCCCTCAGTCTACTAGCAGGAGAAACCTCCTCTTGAGGCTGTATTATGTTCTAGGGGAATAAAAGAACTGCCTAGAAGAACCAGTAGCATACACTGAACATTCAGGTCCACAAAATTAAAGATAGGATAGATTTATATTCTCATGTCAATAATCTTAAAGATGTTCTTCCTGACTATAGTGGGTCATCAAACAGTGCTCAGGATTACAAGTGCTGTGATTTTGTAATAATTATTGAATATGACAAAGACACTCTTTTTCATATAATTACTTAATCTTCTGGAGTCTCCAACAAGGTATTTGCTCCTCTCATCAGCTGAACTGTCACGATGAAAAACAGAATTCACTGAATTAGAGCTAGGAACATGACAAATAGCAGATTTTGATAGGACTTTTTATTGAATAAATTATTTGGAAAGTATTTCCTTAATCGGCACTCATTATATTATCCTATTGTACCTCTTCCATCAAAAAAATGTCAGAGATCTCTTTTTTCTCATTTCCCCAAATTCTAATAGATAATGATGTGCCCAATTGTTAACATTCAAAAGCAGAGAAATTATTAACATTTCTATAACTAATGTGTGAAGTTTAAATTATTTTTACTTTAGAAATAATTGACATCAAATTTATATCAATCTCATCATGATAATTACATTTATCTAACATTGATTTCTATGGGGCAAGTGATCTCCAGAAAATTTGATTACCTCACATGTATTCTTTTGAGCTACCCTTTGAATATCACTAGTACAGTAAGTGTTCTCACCTTCACTTTTAATCATGGAAAGATAAGGCGCAAAGCAATTAAACAGCACATTCATTAAAAGACTTAAGAAAACCTGTGCCAAGGCTCAAATGCTTGAGTGCAGTATCTTTAACAGAAGATTTTCATTCTTACTCTTACGTGTTTATGGGCCAAGTATCTTCTTTGGGAGACAATCAGGCTATAGACATGTTGTCAAACACAAACTTCCTGACATTTCAGTCCCAGTCTATGAATTGCTTTGAACACAGTGATTCTCTCCTTTAAAAATAAAGATAAAATTCAACCAGCTGAATATCTCAGTCAGAGAAAAAAATCTGAGGCTGAGATTATACATTACTAGAAGTTGTAGATGGAATAGCTCCTTCAAGTCAGCAGCTCCATTGCTAAGTTTTTAAAGAATATTTATTTTATATACTTTTTGTCTTTTTATTAAGTTCCAAAGTTCCTGAATAACAGGGATGTTTACTGTAATTTTTCACACACTGTCACTGAGAGATAGCTCTCTCAAACTGACTTGCACAAAGTCTTTCTGCACAGCTTTATGAAAAACTGCCAAAGAATCCTGCACCGTCTCTGATATTTGATCCAAAGCTCCCTGGAGTCAAGGGAAGTGTCTCCTGAGGATTCAAGCTGCAGGAGGCCTGAAGTTATTTACTAATTCACAGAACACAAACCAGTAAATGTATATCCCCTAGCCTCTGTTTGAGTGCCTGAAGTATGGATGCAGACAGACTTAATTTCAACTATGCATGTAGTTTTCAGTCAGTGTAAACTCTGCATGATGAAGTGAGCAGCTCGAGTGCTGGCACAACCAGCACTGGAGTGCTCTAGCATGGTGCACAGGGAGGTTTACCAAACTGGGGAAGCCTGAGGGGAATGGAGAGGAATGCCATGAGCACCCAGCTTGCACAAGGACAGAAGAGCACTGAAGCCCTGCCAGCTCGACCAGGGGGCAATGGCATCCATGTGGCAGAAAGCCACGGATTCTCTAAGCTCTGCACTGACTCCAATTGATGCAGCTGCCTGGAGAGAGCTCCAGTGGGAACACACTGCCACACCAGTGCCACGCTGCAGGGTGGGCCCTGCTCTTATGCCAGTACCAGCCAGCAGGAGCAGACAGAGTGTGGGAGGCATGTCCAGAGGCAGAACTCCTCTGCTCAGTGACAGAGTTCCAGGATGAGGTGAGTAGGCTGAGGAGTATCAGAAAATGGTAGAGAGAGAGAGACAGACTGCTGGAATCCCACTCTACCTTCCCTGAGAATAGCCTGGCAGGCAGACAGGAGACATGATGGGGAGGATTCCCTATCCTCCCTCCCTGTGACTTAAGGGATAGGAGCAACTGTGACAAGTACCTGCTCAGTGCAGCATACACATCTCTTCTGTGACTGCTCCACCACTCCAGGTGCTATGATTCTGTGATTCAGAAAAATTTCTTCATCAACAGGGTTGTCAAGCATTGGGACAGGCCACTGAGGGAAGTGGCTGAACCACCATCCCTGGAGATATTTAAAAGACATGTAGATGTGGCACTTAGGGACATGGTTTTGTGGTGGACTTGAACTAAGTTAATAGTTGAACTCATTGACCTTAAAGGTGCTTTCCAACCTAAAGAATTCTATCATTTTAAGTTTTCTATGATCACTGACCAACACATGTATAATTTTATGAACAATGACATTTTTCAATCTAGAGCTGATTGGCTTGCTCTGCACAGCCAAGAGGTAACAGGTAGTATGTCCCATTCTTGGTACTCCTGTACATCCCTCTTCTTTGCCTCCCTCCACAGCCTAGACAAAATGTCATGGAAACCAATAAAATCTCATTACTATGTGATAACAATTAACTACTTTTGTTAATAAGCCAACATTTTCTTCTCTGCATATCCTGATTTCTTTATTAACCTTGAATAGAAGTTGCATTCAGAAACCTTTATCAATGACTCAGATTCAGGCAAAAAGTCAGAAAAGAGAATGATATTGCCCAGAGCATCCTTTCCGCTTCAGTTTCTTCTTTGGTTTATGGGTCATTTGCAAATCTGTTCAGACAGGAATATTAGGCTGCCACACAGCTATAGCAGAAAATTCACCAGAGATTTAAACTCCAGTGAATGTTAAATTCCCATGGGACATAGATCAGAGAGCTTTTATATCAGCACTCAGTTACTTCTAAAACGTCAGCCAGCTTTTCTCACCCATTAAAATGAATTTTAAAAGCCTGTGTAAAGAAAGCCCAATTTATGTGCTAACCAGATTTCTAAAAAGTTTGCTATTGATTATATACACTCTCTCAAACAAATACATAAGTTATAAATGTTTGTTCAGCAGTTATGAGCATGTGGGTTTCTCCCCTAATTCCAGGGTACTTGCGCAGAAAAATGCAAAGCTTATAGCTTTCCAGCTTTGCAATCCTACTGACACATTTGCAATCTTTTTGTAGGCATGTATCCAAGCTAATTGCATATATTTTTTACCTGACAAGTGACACAGATGTCAGATGACTTAATTTGTTGAGTCAGGTGCCGATTTGGCACAACTTTCCCCCTTTTATTAAACTCAGATCTGCCTTGTCCATGTTCTCCTGCATAATAAAGTCACTGGGACAATTTAGATAGTAAGTAAAATGGCAGAACTCCAGAAAACTCACTGATTTCACAACCTTCTTATCCTCTGCAAACAACCTTCTTGTACTCTGAGAAGTATAGTATATGCTTCTATACTTTGAGAAGAGCCAGAGCAAAATCCAGGCATGAGAATGGTGCCAGCTCCCACATTTAGCTGTGCATTGTCTAAGATGCACTGGAAAACTGCTGACCTCTGTGAATGTAGTTGCTAGGTGTGTTCTCTCCAGGATTTTTCAAGGAGTTGGCAGAAGGTTAATTAAGGAGAATACAGCTCAGTGTGTCCTGTCCATATTGACATATTTCTTCTCAAGTCCCATAACAACAGTGATTTCAACGAACAAGAAAAAACAGGTATGGAAGAAGAATAAAGAAACTTGAATCCTGAGTTTATTTTGGCTTCATCACCTGTTTGTCAGATGGGAGATGATGGAGAGAAGAGTAGTTACATTGCTTCACATCAGGTATCTCATACACACAGCTCTGGACCCTCTGGACCAGGGGATAACAACAGGGTTTTTTAAATACTGCTTCAGAAAATCTAGTGCCACAGCACATGCTAGAATCACAGGTATTGAGATACTCCAGTCTTCTCTACTTTTAGCTGCAGATTTTCATGCCCCTCTTCTTGTGTTATTGGCACTCACTGAACTCAGTCAGCCAACTGGTTTATCAGCCTGAATCAGCCCACTGCAGGGGCACATAGTCCTAATTCAAATGGGAAACACAACTACTGAGGACACAGGGACTTGGAGTAATCCTGACACAGACTGGCTTAGCTTGCAGTGGAACTACAGCTTTCGTTTGATTGCTGAACTCTTCTCCTGACAAGTCTGTGGTCTTGATGACAAGAGGAAGTCAAGAACAACAACCTCAGAGCTTTGCGATCTTAACAACAGACCTACATGAGGCAAGGTGAGCATCCTTTCTTACTTGAAAGGTTAATGGCTATCTTGATTTATATCAGAATAAGGTTTCATTTGGAAGCAAATCATCATGGTAAGTTGTGTCAATACTTCTTAATCTCTCCAAATTCTTTTTCAGACCCAGAAGAATCAGCTCCTCTGCAGATCAGAATAAGGGGCTTTACACTCTAAACTTGTGCCCTTTCCACTCTGACTCTTACATGAAAGATGAGAGTCTTCAATATCAGAAGGCCCCAGACATTAAGCTCTTGAACAGTGCCACAAAAGGAGAGCCGATCAAAAGGTCAGTGGCAGATATGGGACTCAATACCCCAAAGGGCATCCAGCCTAGAAGTATGTTTTATATCTTTGAAAACATGGAATTCTCTCCCTTCCAATCAGAGTATTATTTATACACCCTCAGAGGCACCGCAGTTACAAAGAAAATGTCAGGTACTTGTCCCAGAGAGCTTAAATTATTTCTACAATGAGAGATGACAACAAAGAGATCAAAGATGTTATGCAAGAGTCAAGAATACGGAAGTGAGAAATTGTCAGATGTTCTGTTAGATACTCTTAACATTATATTCAGGTCTCTTGCTATTTCTCATCCAGCTTCATTTCCCACCCCATCCCCTATGAATCATGAGTTAGGAGACCCTAAAATTCTGCTATCTTAACTGGGAAAATTATATACTCTGCCTCATTTTAGTGGTCCATCCTCAAGGATAGCTAATTACTCTAAAAATCAATACTTCATAAAACCTAGTCACATTCTCAGGGTTTTGGTTTTTTTTTGTTTTGTTTTGTTTTGGGGGTTTTTTGGTGGTTTTTTTGTTTGTTTGTTTTTGGGGTTTTTTTTAAGAATTGTCATCCAATTTTGATCTTGGTTACACTAGAAAAAATCAGAAGTAAATCTTCAGACTTGCAGCCAGTTCATTTCAGCTTAACAACTTATTACCTGTTACCTGAGTCACTTATCTTTCTAGGAATGTACTTTTATCCCCAGTACATGCAGGCTAATTACACTTAGTTTAAGCATTTGTTGCTTTGACCTAAACTATGTCCTGACATTTTGCATTGCCAAATTAAGAACACATACATGGACATTGATACTAATGGATTCATTAGCACCTATCAGCCTGGTAAAATCTTTTTATGCAATTACGTACCTGAGACTACAATTCCATACTGTCACTCTAGGATAAAATCAGTGTAAAGAAGTTTAAAGGCGGCATACAAGGGAGAGGTACAAGCTACAGTCACCATGAAAGTTATTTCACAGTATCTCTGATCATGTACTAAAAGTCATATAGTGGATGATGTGGTCCCTATCTCTCATTCTAGAATATACTTTATGAGTTTTGCTGACTGAAAACATTTTTCAGGGGAAGCCACGCAGATCTTATTTCCTAATAATCCTGTTTCATAAAAGCAAAAAGCTAATAGAACAGCAGAAAGTTAAAATAATTTTAATGTATTTTGTATTGTAGTTATTCTCAAATATAGTAGAACATGTGTGCAAATATGCACATAAATTTTTTGGGCAAACAGTATTTTTAGAAAATTTTTGTTTTACAAATTGCTCAACATTTTAATATATAAGATGTTCTAACATGCTAGTAAATTTCCAATCAGTATAAATAGCTTCACGGTATGTGCAGTTTTTCTCTTTTTTCTATCTTTTTTCACTTTTTTCCAAAGGGGAAAGATACACGACCTTTCAATGTTAATGAAAATAACCCCTCCAAACACAGGCACAATTTGCAGCACCAAGACATTCCCAGGAGCATTCAGCTACTGAAGAAACAGTTAAAAGTTATAAGCAATATTCAAAGACATTAAATTTAATTCCTCTGAGAAATTCCTCCAACACTACCTAAAAAATGAGCAAGACCAGCACTATACAGATCTTAAATGACCAAGCTGCATTTTAGAAGTTGATTTTAATTTGTTTTCCCTCCAGTATGATTTCATCAGATTTCATTTGTATCCTCAGACAGATGCTAAACACCCTGTAAAGGTTTGGAAGCCCACATCCAGACATATTAATCAAGCAGTAAACAGAACATATTGCCTATTTTGCTAAATAGCCTGGAATTAGGAAGAGCAGGTGCAGGATTACCAGTGAATCCACAGTATAGCAAGGATTACAAGGAAAAGCCTACATCACGTGACTATGCTGACGGATACACAATTCTGGTTTTTAACAAGCAGAAATAGACATTTTTGTTACAAATAATTTGTTTCAAAAACCTGAAGTTTCAGGAGTGTCACTGTAAAGTTGCATACCCTGAAAATCTCAGAAAAACTAGTTTAACGTGAAACACTTTAGGGGGGGGGGGATCACAAAAACCTAAATGTTTTATCTACTTCAAAATTAAATGTTTAAAAACATATCCCAAAACTTTCCCTTATTTTGCAAATTTCAGCAATTTAATAAAAAATTAATCATAAAATGTTTGATTGTCAATAGAACTGACACCCAGGAGGAAATCAAATAAGCTTTTTAACCCTAAATTATGTTTCCTCCATCTCTTTTCAGAAAAATGAAATATCAGCCTTTCATAAATACAATAAAAAAAATTAATTCCCCTCAAACCAAATCATTCAGAACTCTCAGTCTAAGCTGGAGGCCTGGGAATGTAATGCAAATGTTTTAATGCACTGTGTGTCCATTAAACAAACAAGCAAACAAAATCAACTTGATTTGCAAGAATCCCCTCCCTACCTGTGATTCTTTAAAGCCCCTCTTGATAATCTTCTCAACACCTCCCTCACCTTGATTCCATCCTTTTTTTCTTTTATCCTCTGATTCTCTCTCTTTTCTCTCATTGCTGTTACAGCAGCCTGCTCCCACTCTGGTTCAATACTTTGTACACCTCTTTCCAACGACTTTACTTTGTTTAAGGAAAGTATTGGCATAGGGCAGTGGATATTCCTTAGAAAGCATCTCCTCCCATGCATGATGGGCACGCTGAAAAACTGTTTAAAGGCATTTTATTGCAAAGGCTGCAAGCAGAAGTGGAGACTCACATCACAGGTTAATGGGAGGCAGCAGCTGACCTAGTAAGAAGTGAGTTATGGCAAAGGTAGCAAGGTCTGGAAAGCAAAGACCAGCAGCTCTACTTTTAGTGTAATAAGCTGGGGAGTGTTCCAAAAAGATGAGCCACATGACGGCAGCAGAAAGCAGGGTGTCTGATTTCTGCAGCTGCATTCCAAATGAATCAGGGATGGCCATAACCCATTTGTCAGGGCCTGGGAAAAGGACAGGGTAATAATTGAGACATGAGGTGCTGAAGGCCTGAATAAGAGCATTAGCCCTACAGACAGCTAGGAAATGCAGCGAGTCAGAAATAGGAATGCAGAAAGAATTGGCCAAGCTTTGATACAACCTGCATAAAAAACATGGCCTGATATAAACCAGCTTTATGGCTCCCTACAGCTGGAGTCACAGGATGGATGAAGCTGTTTCTCCTTTCTAATGACCACCACCTACAGAGCCAGTCACCTGGATCAAAGAGTAGGTTGCCACACTGCCCTTCAGCAGTCCTCTTAATCCATAGCAACATACTAAAATAGCAAATGACATCATTAAGGCAGCTGAGGAAGACATCTCCTCCTCCTCCTCCTCTCTAATATTAGCATTTCAAAAGCAAATAAATCCTGATTCACAGAAAAGGACTCAATGTCCCCAAGGACTGGCTCAAATAGTGCCTTATTTGAAAACGTGCAAGGCAAACACTGAGTTTTGCTGGTTCAGAACATCAGGTTCATTAGACAGCAATGAAGGTGAAGTCAGAGAGGAGCAGGATCCAGTGCATACCTAAGTGTAGGTGAATACAGGAAAATGACTATTAAATTAATAGTAAAGACGACACAGTAGGCCTGTGATACCCAAACAGTGACAGGTAAAATACCTACAAGAAATTCAGTGGCATGCAACGAAAAACAGTGTTATACTGCTCCACGGTCCAGTGGGTAGTCTAAACCCTGATTAGGAGGAAATAAGCAAGAGGAGACTTCTTTAAAATCATACCCATGCTGTTATAGACCTCTATCTTGCAATGACTGGAAGCCATCACCAAACTTGTGATTGCAAAACTATCTCAGAGCTTCTCCTCTATTCTGTAATATCTGTAGGATGAAAACTAGACATACGCCTCCAAGGACTGGGACAGCTGGTCATTAGGACCTAGAAGTCCACCTTTTCTTCTTTGGTACATCTATATCTGTAATATGCATGATTGCATGCATGTGTGCATACTCCACCAGTGTCACACTTCACTTACCTCTCTCTCTAGAATCTACTAAGTAAATTAGTTATGTTAAAAATTCATGCTACCATTGTTGCAAGTCATGCTATTAACTATTCAAAAATACCATCCACAAGTACTCCTTACAGCTGTTTGATAAAAAAAATGTATCATTTTTAATTTATGAAAAACTAAGCACAGTGAATTGCAGTCACATGTGATTCAATCGCATCACAAATGTGATGCTCTCCTTTGCTTGGTCCCCGTAAATCTTCTATATGCTGCTGACCTTCCATAATTTTAGTAAACATACAAACATACATGCTCTCAGAACATTTTAACAGATTTAGAAACCTTCTGAGGAAAAAAAGCATTGTCACATTCATAGGACAAAAGGCTAGGATGTACACTGGGATTCAGATTGCCATTTCACCAGTGGTTGTACAGATGTAGTCAAATTAATGTTTTTAGACTTTTTCAGTTTTCCCATCAGTTGTCTGGTCTTGACTATTCAGAGATGGATGTTAAGAGCAGAAGAGACGACAGTAGTTCTCTTATCTCATATGTAACATTGGAGGTAGAAGACAACTGAACTTAATATAGACAGAATAATTGCAACGTATTTCTTTCAGACATAAAAGAAATTCTAAATACGCATAGAAAAATTAGATTCTTCAATACACATACAAGCCAGTAAAAGGTACCTAAATGTGTGAATGAGAATACAGGAGCACAGAGTAACATTGACTACTCAAGTCTGGTTACTTGGCTGTCCAGCGTTTTTACAGCTCTCATTTCAGATGATGTTACTGGTATTTTATTTTTGAGCATCAGCATAGAGATTATTCTGTAAGACAACATAAATCCTTTTTGCAAATGGATGCCCTTGACTAAGTTTTATGGTGCATGTTAGGTGTATAAGAACAACCTAGGAATGATATACAGGTTTTATCTGTTCTTAACTGAAGTACTGGTTTCCCAATATGTGTACATAGTTATCCACCAGTGGGATTCTGCATATATTTCACTTATCTTTTTTTAATACAGTAGAACATACACCAGTAGCATACGTAGGGAAACCACAATGATATCTGAGTAGCATATGAAACCAATAAATGTTAAATATGTGGGCTTATATATGGGGCCTGAGTACAAACAGGTATGAAATATAAAAAATTATACTTATTAGGGTAACCTTTGAAACACCTCAAAAGTTTTTACAGGTTCTAACACCTGCTGAGCTGACACATTAGAAGATCTGAAGTCCAGTACACTGCTTGTGGTCTCAGCTCATCCAGAGGCTCATGAAGAAAAATTCACCTTCTTGCCAAATATTTTATTGTGCTCTGGTTTTCCATGCTGCAATAGTGGGATACTGCAAGAGAAAGCTCTTCTGACATGCTAATAAGAATAATTTCATTTTGCATTCAAAGTCAGTCTCTTTATTGACTTCAGTGGGTTTTGGATGAAGATCTGAGACTAGTAAAATGAATGTTAACCAAGTGAGAGCCCACGTGGCTGATTTTCAAACAGTGGAATAGCGATTAAAAATTAGATCCATGACTTACAAAAAGCTTTGATATATTTGCATTTAAAAGCTTGTAAACCATTCCCAGGATAGGCTTGGATTCTTTTTTTCCCAAGTTTTCCTTCCAATTCACTCTTCTCTGTACATCCATATTTTTAATTTATAATGTACCTTGTTCTTATTTTTACCAAAGTCCTTAATAATGTACTAAATTAGTAACTGCGATTTAAGAAGGGTAAAAAGATCTTGTTTAACAAGATAATCAAATGTTTATTTTTCAAATTACTCCAGCTATCATCACAATTAAAATCAGAGCAAAACATCTTAATTATTCTGATTATTACTTAGCTTAATAAGGTTACAGTCTAATAATCAGATTTTATTTAATAGAAAACTTATGAGTTTCTTATTCTTTTTTGCTTTTCTTTAGTACCGTTTATTGTACCTATTTTAACTTGCATTATTTCATGACATCATTGCACAGCACATTTCAGAGCCATATAACAAATAGGTTTTAAATGGGCATATTCTTTTTGCAAGAAGCAAGATCACCTGAAGGTGGTGGGGTAGCAGAGATGAAGTCTCCCTTTCCTTCTTTATGTTCTTGAATCTAGAACATTGGTGGAATATATTAGTTTTTCTCACATATGCAAAGTCCTACCTAAATGCAGCTTTTAAGAGTCAATAAATGCTCTTACTCAACTGAACACTTAAGCATCCCTTTGAATGACGATAAAATTTATCTTTCCCAAATATCCTTGCTGTGTATTACATTTTCATGACAAATATTAACACAAGTACGTTAAGTTTCCTCCCCCAAAAAAGTACTTCTAATTTTGTTATAGTTATCAAGTTCGGTTGGTTTGGGTTTGCTTGCCTTTTTTACTGCAGGCCACCAGATTATACTTGCATTCATTGAAGTTGTCATAACACTCTGCAGAAATGATGATGACAATTTCTGTTCTCTCAGGCATTTTTTAGGTGGGCTAATTGCATTCTCTCTGCCTAAATTTCCCTGCAGCTTCTGAAAGAGATTATTTTCTTCTTCTCCACACAAACATTTTTGCAGTTTCACCTCATGCTGTTAAGCCCAAATACATTCCAACCCAGAAGCATATATATTTCAGGTACAATAGAGAAAGGAAAAGGAGATTATTTTTGTTTATTTCACTGCTGCTTATAAATGCTCATGATTAAAAAAGAAAATTCTTATCTTCATAAGAAAAAACTTCCTGAAATACTTTGTGCCTTCTTTTTTTTTTTTTCTCTCCCCTAGATTCAAAAAAAAGCCACTCTGGTTATCACTGAACACATCTGCACTCCATAAAATCCATAATGCACACAATTCGGAGACCTAGATTTGACATTCTCTTTTCCCTTAGGATTACTTTTCCTACCAGATCCTTCAGACTCCTTCTATTTTTCTCTACTTTGTATTACTATTTCTATTCTGCATTGAAGTTGTCTTTCCCAAAGATTATGGCACGTCTGGAAAAGAACTATTTTTAATCTTAAAAAAACTAAAAAGTCCTCTGAAAATACTGATCAAATCTAATTTCAGGAATAGATGAAGTAATCCTGTAACACAGAGATTTAGATAATCAGTCCATAAAACACTTTGCATTGTTAGCTTATACCAGCTGGGACTGGCTACCAGGTGTTTTCCAATCTGCTTGCATGTATTTGTGTGTGTTTGTTTGCAGGACACACACCATTGATCAAAAAAGAATTAGCAATGAGAAGGCCTTCAGAAAAAAATCCAAACTACAAACACTTTGAAATATTCTTTTCAATCTAAAACCTACTTGTTAGTAGGTTTAGATTATTCTTCTCAGTCTGTAGGGAAACAAATCCACAACACCAACATCCATGAAACGCATCTACCCTCACAAATGCACATTCTCACTCCAGAGTGCTCTCCCAACCCAGCTTGCTTGTCTAAACAGCAGTGCCTAAACACAATTTGCTGTGTGCCAGCAGTGCTGACTACTTGATGCCAAGCCCCTTACAAATGCTTTTGCTAGCTGGAGAAATTTTTAACAGTTGTAGTCAAATGATGTAGCAGTTCTTTACTTTTGTTTTGTTTCTTTTTTTCCCTTGGCAAGTCTTTGAAGACAGGAGCAACTAGTCTTTAAGAACAAAAGTAGTCATGCATTAAAAAAAAAAACACCAAACAATCACTGGGCTTTTTTTCTTTTCATTTTCTCAGTTCCCTGAATGATGCAGGGATTCCTCCTTCACTTTCAAAGGAAAATACCCAAGGCCACTAAGAAGGAAAATAGACCAAACATGCAACTGGGTAAGCAAGGTCTGAAGGGCAGTGATTATCTCCATCTGTAAAATATGATGTTTGAAGTTCTATTTGCACTTGCTAAAAGCATACAGGGAGTTACAGAATAAGTGGGAATCATGACGAAAAAGATCTTCAAGACTTCAGTTGGTCAATTTAAACTAAGCTCATCAGATCATGATCTGTGACGCCTTCACAGAGCTTTGGTAGTGAAAATGAGTGGTGGGATAGGCACTTTCTAAGCATGGCTGAAAGAGATCAGAAGGAGAATATGAATACAATGAATGTGAGAATATGAATAAAAGACCTTTGGAGTTAATAAAAGTGGGTAGCACTTACAAACACCTCCAACACCCAGAGTGATGAAAACTTTCTCCAGTCAATTTTTTTTATGTTTCACATGAAATTATTTGGGAAGGGGTCTGAATCTCTGTTGTGTGCGTGCCCATCACAGCACAGACAACTCTGTGTCTGACAGGAAAGAGGCAGCTGCAGCCAGAGCGAACATACTACAACTCCTGTACCCACTGTATTCTCACTTGCCATATGACTATAGGAAGCCTCTCACTCCTTTACTCCCCTGCAATGTGGTGGCAACCTGTTTAATCACCAGGACCAGTGATATTCCTGGTTCCAGACACTACCAGTGACCAGATTAATATGCAAGAAGTGAGGTCCAGAGAAGGAAGATGTGCCCTGTGCGGGCATGCATAAGACTGTCAGTCAGGCTCAAAGAGTCATTGCCTGCTTGGGTTGTCAAAGCACCAAAGATAGCCAAAAAACCATATACCCAACTAGTAACTAAGATAAATACAACTATTTACAGCCTGAAAGGGTAAAAGGGCATTTCTGCATATTCACAGATGGGAAAATCTTACCTTACAAATCAATGAGGTAGAACATTTATCTGGACTGAAACACAGAAAAGAGATTTGCATATAAAGAGTATTCACTGAAGGCACTGGCAGAGAGCGGGGTAGCTGTCTGACCCTCTGTGAAAATCACTTTTTTCATTACATTTTTTCACCATTAATGTGTCTCTGATCATGACCACCCTGTCCCTGGAGAACTCCGAGAAAGAACCCACATGGGATGAAAGTCTGACCCAGAAGGAAGAAACATGTGGACTAATTTCACTTTTGATTAAACTCAAGTTGGACCACAGCACCATTCAGTGTGAATGACTTGACAGATTACTGAGTAATGTTTTATGACATTTAGGAATGGATTTTTCAAAAGGATGAGATGTTTCTTTTTTTTCTGAGGTTTTGCCTTTTAAGGAGAGAGCAGCCCTTCCACTGCTTAGATTTTGAAAGCAGGTAAACTTAGGGTGTTTTGATTTTTACACTATCTCCCCTCCCCAGCAACAATAATGTTGTTTATATTGATGAATCTAATTCAAGTATTCATATTTTCATAAAATATTAGTGCATCAAGGCTAGGAAAGACATTTTTTCCATCTCAAGTGCACCTCTCACATAGCAATAATATACAAGAGTATATAGTATAATGTAGCACCTGCTCATATAATTCCAAACAGAACATATACACACAGCTTTACTGTGGCTGTAATGCAGATACATTGCATAATATTAACCTTCTTTATAGTGGGAACCTACTTTTTATTATGGACATGAATTGACTACTAATAAAAACTGTTTGCACTTACACAGCACCTCACCCAAAAAAACTCGGATTTTCTCAGTGAAATACATTTCTGTTTTACAGAGGTCAGGAGCAACCACTTTCACATGCAAACCTTCTATACAGTTTTTTCAAAGTTATGTGGCAAATTGGGAAGTAGGTAACGAAATAAACACAAATTATAGAATATTAAAAATACATTTGTTAAAGTCACCTCTCCACTGCTTTGGAGAAGTAAGACTCCTGCAGATATGAATATAATTCAGTTAACTAGAATACTGACATCTCCTGAGATGCAGTGACACAGGTTTTCATCATACAGAAAGCACTCCAAGTTGCTGACAGGCTGTTCTACCCTATCTTGAACTCTATGTCTCTTTTGCTGGTCGCTGAATTAAGCTGAAGGATACCTTGGACTGTACCAGCCTATCACTTGTAGGGGTCAGCTACAGAAGAGACATACTCCAATCCTAAGCTTTATTCAGGTTGGGACCTTCCTTATCAACCCATGGATGGTTTTGCCATGGAGGTGCCCTGGCAAAATTTAACTATGCACAGATTTAGTTACATCTACAATGTCTTTAAGGACCTAGATAAAGAAAGAATATAATCCTTGACTCCTTCTGACTTAGCTCACAAGGCTGCCTTGCTGAATATGCAAACCTATTGCAACTCATCTGCTGTCTGAATGGTGGAAAAAGCAGCGAAACTCATACTGCCTGCAGATCCTGCCTGGTTGCAAACACCATCAACACTCTCAAAGAGCCACTTCATGACTGACTTTTCTGATCAACATCAACCATTTGGTGATTACCAATCACAAGCTATTAGTCTAAAATATTCTCACTGAAAGCAAGGGAATCCTCAGGTCCAAAGAAGTGGGTTTTTTGCTCCCTGAGATTCCTTTTAGCATAGACTTGTCATGTTTGCAAATCTCACCTTTAGGGTGGGCTTAGAGTCACTCTTGAAAGACACTGTGTTGACAGACAGACTTATGTAAGAGCAGCTGAATGTAGCATGATTTTAGCAGTTCTAACATCACAGAAGCAGACTGACCAACGGATAAATGCTGGAAGCTGGAATCCTTCCAGAAATGACCTAGCCTTAGACATTTTTTACCCACAACTCTCTTAGTGCTTTGCAGCAGATTGGGTTGGGTTTGTTTTTTAGGTTTTCTGGCTTTTATACCTACCCCTTGTTCACTACCTCTGTAACCACAGCCTCAGTCTGAACAGGGTCAAGTAAACAGGTAGGTTGACACATCTTAAGAATAATACATGCAACTGAGGGGAGACCTCACTGCAGTTACAACTTTTTTGTGAGGGGAAGAGGAGAGGCAGGCACTGATCTCTACTCTGTGGTGACCAGTAAGAGGACATGAAGCTGTGTCAGGAGAGGTTTAGGCTGGATATTAGGAAGTTCTTCACCCAAAGGAAGCTAGGCACTGAAACAGGCTCCCCAGGGAAGTGGTCATGGCACCAAGCCTGACAAAGTTTGAAAAGCTTTTGGACAACACTCTCAGGCACATAGTGTGGCTCTTGGGCATAGTCCTGTGTAGGGCTGGGAGTTGGACTTCAATGATCCTTGTGAGTCCCTTCCAACTCAGGCCATTGTGCAATTCTATGATAACCTCAAGTCAGGTGCTACTCAATCCCATAAAACCTATGACATATTTTGTTTATAATATTGTTCATTACAAGTGGGTTTTGGTCCTTTCCCCCTACACTATCATCTTCAATGGTTGCCTTCAGCTATGAAGTAAGCTTCTAGCAAGCAAAAAGCTGAACTGAGTTCTATCTCTTAGCCTCCTCAGGAAGGCCTCAATACTTCAGTTTTTCTTTATGCTGGCTATAATGAATGAAGGATGGGTTTATCCCCATATAAAAGACAACAATTCACTGGTGTTGAAGTGGATTCATGCCTTAAGATAAAAGGTACATGTGAAACCAAAATGCACAAGCAACTCTTTTCTAGGACCCAGGATCCTCCTTGGACCAGAAAAGAAAGGTTTGTCTCCTGTTACTTCTCAACAGTAAAGCTACTCAGTGATGTTCACAGGTTTGGCTCATTTAAATCCCATCTAGTGGGGAAAAAAAAAAGGACAATTTCAAGTCATTGTGAAGAAGGAAATTTAACCTTTCATCAAATTCCACTAAAGGAAGAACATGGGTGCAGGAAAAGCATTATTCATAATTCCAGTTATTCAAGATATCACACAGAGTTTTGTAGGTGAAAAAGAAAATTAATTCTTGGCCTTACCAACACCCATTCCTAGAACAACCTGTCACTTACATAAGTCACCAAGTGTAAAGTCATTTGGTGCCAGCTGGAAAATGAAAGTCTTAAAAATTATTTGACTTAGACATGAAGGCGTGGAAATCATGCTGCACAAAAATGTTGAGGTATGGTCCACTAACTCACCAGAATATTAATGGACTTTAGCAAAACAACTGAATAATCAACCAAATCAGACTGCCGCATGACAAAAACAAAGGAAGAGGAATCAGAAATTGCTCTTTACTTATCAGACTGGGAGATATTAGCAGGTATTACACCCACTTGGTGTAATATTTTTGTGAAAAGATTTATTTATATATTTTAGCAATACAAATGAAGACCAAAAACTTGCACAGGGGGAAAGAAGTTTGGGATTTCCTCTCAGAAACAAACGATATAAAAGAACAGATCTGCCAGAATCACAATAATTAGGAGAAAAGATGATTTTGCAGGTAGGATTTCAACCAAAAAATCCTGTGTTCAGTTTCTGTCTGCAGCTGTTTACTTTTTGACTTAGTAAAACTTACATTTGAGCTCATTCATAAACTAGGACTGACAATATTTCTTCTCAAATACCTATTAACAAAATCCAAAAATGGCCAAGAGTCTCAACTGGAAGCAGAGAAACTGTAACACTTTTTCCCCCAATTGATACAGTCAGGCTTTGGTTCATCTGCAATTATTCTTCACTTTCTGGGAGCTGAATAATATTACATTAAGGAGGGCATATGGATGTGTTTGCATTTCTTCCTCAAGAGTCAAAAACTAAGCAGAGACTGCTGTCATGCAAGTTTGCTATGCTACCACATCCATTATTTACCAATAGTAATAAATGGGAGACAAGTCGTGCACCAGAACCCAAAGGAACAGATGCTGTTCGAACATGCAGAAAAAAACTCTACCTATAAATTCTTGACTTAAAAATAGGACACAAGAAACTTGGTCTTGATGCAGAAGGATGACTCACAATAATATGATTTTATGTTCTCAGTCCTGCATAATGTCCAAAAACAGCTGCCATACCTATTATTAAGGAATTACTTCTAATGGATTGTCTTCACCAGAAAGCTACATCCAGAGTACACAACATGCTCAAGAGTAGAGTTCACAGAAAGTGTTGAACATATGAGGAAATAGAGAGCCCAGCAACTAGACCACATGCTCAAGGCTAAATTCTCTAAAAGATACTGTCTGCAGAAAACAACATAGCAAAATAATAGTCAAACTCTGTGCAATGGGATATTCAAAAGTGCCCTAAGCCAGGGAAAGGGGATTTTTTTTAATCATGGCCAATGAAGACACCTTCTGATTATGCAAAAAGGTTAGGCATCACAAATTGAGGTTCTGTTGATAACCGTGTGGTTTCATGGAGAACAAAACCCAGTACTATCTACCTGTATCTTTGGTCTGTGTGGAAAAAAAAATATTGATACAAGCACATAAGCATCTCATCATTCAGCAGGAGAGACAAAACACTGAGAAATGTCTGCACGTAGAGAATCTGGGGTGCAAGGACAGGATCACAGTTCCCCTCTAATTCTGCTTATTTCTTCTAATGCACAAAGTAAGCATATGGGGCTGGAGAGTGTGAACAGATTTTATTTTTACACAGAGGCACATAGAGACCTAAATACGTATGTGCAGTGGAGAATTCAGTGTTTTACTGCATTGAAACAGGGCAGACTTTTAACAACAATACAATCAGGAAAGTGATTAAGATTGTAATTTAAGTAGCATTATTATGTTCCCCTGTTTTCAGTAGAATTTATCTTGGCAAATCTCTAAAGAATTATAAAAGCAAACATTTCAAAACAAAATGGTTTTAGCTTTTCACCCCCAAAACATTGTTATTTTAACATCAATCTCCTCAAGACAGAAAAGCCTTACATGACCACAGCAAAAAAAATAATGTTTTGAATACTAATACGAGCTTTCAATCAATATGAAATTTTTCTTTCTTTAAATAACAAAATCCATTATTCATAATATTCTATATACAATAGAAAACTTTGCAAATTTGATTCTTTCTTGTCAAATAATGTGTTAATTTAAATGCTTCATTTCTTTTGAAAATATTTCACCACCACCAGTTTTTTAACTGCAATGGCAGGATAAGAAAAAGCAACAAAAGTGTGCCACAAATTTATGGTAGCAGCTGGCCACACTCAGAATTGACTATTAAGTATATTTTTCATCAAATCTTCTCATGTTCTTCTTAGCAAACATACACAGAAACCCTGTGAAGGTATGAGTGTGCCCTGAACATTCACTAAGGTCTGATTACTTTCCCCCATCGAAGAAAAAATGCTTAACAGTGGTCTAGGGCTTGATCCTTTGGTATCAGAATACACAGCAAGAACTCCTCTGATAGATCTTTTTGAACATATTTTGGTCTACTTAGTTGGCATCAATCTCTCTACACCATCCTTAGTGATTGCCACCATCATTGTTCTGCTACCTCAACAGCTTTCTCTCCTTTGTTCTCACTTACCCCTAAAAAATTTACCTTTGCAGAAACACTGACCACAGTTCAGTATTTATGAACATGGTAGAAGGGATTCCTTCACAGTAAAACTGAGTTTGGGTAAATTTGTGGGAGACCCATGCCCATCTGAAAGCCACGGTGTGGCAAACAGGACAGTTCTCTGTGTTCCTACCCACAGCTTCCCTATGCCGTTACACAGTAAGCATTTTATTTTCTTTGCTCCCCAAGTTATATGGCCCTTCTTAAATGTTTTAATTCCTTTTTTTGTTTACTAATGAGGAAAACATTGAGAGACGGGAATCAAAAGATGCAATAGAAAAGATATGGACTACAGTGCCTCATTTTCAGTAAGTTTTGACCCTTGAATTCTTTGTTTTCTGTTAACTACAACTTTTTTTTTTTTTTACTCTTCTGGCTCTGGGAAATCTCTCTCTGTTTCTGCAAAAGAAATCCAAGCCTTTCATTCAGTAGTACTAAAAGGAAAAGGTCATTTATGGTTTTTGCAGTATCTTTTTCATACCAGACACTGAATTATTCCCATTTTCTCCAAGAAGCTTGGCTGCTTCCTCAAGGCCCTCTTACTCTCAATAAGATATAGGAGTCATCACTTTTTGGACTCTAATTCTCATGCTATTTGCACACAAGTCAAATTCCACACTTTCTTAGCAGTAGACAACTTTCTAATTATACCCATTAATTTTTGCTATCACTCCGCTCTCTGCATTTACTAGCACATATCAATCACAAGTTTCATAATCAAGAATACTTTTCTTGTTTATTTTCTACACCTTTTTCTCCTTGTACTCCAATTACAACTAGACAGAAGGCAAAACACTCAAACATCTTGTCATTTAGTCATTCATTTCTTCATAGCAACATATCTAAACTACAGAAGGAGTGAGCAGTTGCAGTCTGCTGGTAAACACACTCCACAGATTACACTATATGCCAATTAACAGATATGACTTTGTTGCAACCCTAGCAAGGGATGGCTGAGCTCAGAGCTCCTGTGGTCAATATTCATACATTTGTTAGTTTTTACATTATCATTTCCAATGCACAAGAAAACAGCCACAATATGGTTATGTCACAGTATCATGCTATTTTTCCCATTAAAGTAAACTTCTAAAGTTGTATAGTATGAAGACAATTTCCACATTTCATGACCAAAGAAGTATGTTCCTACCACAACATAGCAATGAAAGGATATAATAGTGAAATTTAGTTATGTGTCTTTAATAGCTTAAAATTCAGAAGGTAAATGAAAGCAACCATGCTGCATGTATTTTTAGTCCAACTTTATGGGACATTGAACAAACTGATTTTCAACTGCTTGTGACTATTTTTCATAGGAAAAAAAAATCAATATTATGGCAACTGGCTTTCTTCCTAGTTTAAACAGCCTGTCTCACTTATGGAAATGCATGGAGCTACAAGTTTGACAATAGGACAGGTCTGTTCTGTAATTAGACACATTCTTACACTACCATCAATCTTAGCTGCCTGTATTTGGTCTGCAACTAAAAACATATCACTCCTCTGTTCTCTAAGATGCTGGCATATATCCTCCCTTGCCAGAAGGGATTTCTTCTGTTCCAGAATATTGGTAAATCATGGAGGAATTAAAAAGGGATAAAAAAATTGAAGGACATTCAACAAGAGATTACCTTGCATAAATTTTAGTTGTCCAGTTCGTAGAAAACAGGGGACAGAGTCAGAAAAGAAAGAACATCTTTGAAACCCTCCTCAGCCTGGGTGAATCTTAGCTCTAAAGCTGAATTCCCCGGCTTATACTTCCCTATCATTAGTTTCAACACCCAGTGTGCCCTTGGAGACTTCTGTGAGAAACAATGGCATACTGCAGTGCTACTCTGAGTGGGAAAATGTCAAAACTGCCACTGTTTTTGATAGGCTTACAGGAGCAGAAGTGGAAGAAATGGGCTTTGATTTCACTTCATATCCAAGAAGAGCTATGGACATTGAATAATGGCAAGTGCTTTGTGTGTAAATGGCTATTGTGAGAACTGTCATATACTATAGTCATGAATCAGAAAGTTTGGTAGCAAATGGTGCTAGACACTTCACAATTAAAAATATTCACTTAGAAAGATGAGGCTCTGCCTTCCCTTTGTTAACACGGACCAAATGCTTGTTAATTATTGGTTTCCCCATGAACTCGGTATGAAAAACTAACAAAATATAGCAATAGCTTTACAGTCACTCCTGTTTACATGCCTTCGTTTACTTCAGAGAAACTACTGAACTGCAGCTATGCTAGATCATTCTAAACTAACAAAAAGTTTTGGCTTTATCTTTGCATATGAGATGGTATGCAGGAAAGACAGTCTTCTGAAATGGCAATCAAGTCTATACTTGTTTATCTGGCTCACAGGTAGAATTACTCTTGAATCTAAAGATATTACAAACAGAAGTAAAAACTGTAATTGCACTAACCCAAGGACATCCCAAGATTATCAGATTTTCCAGTTACCACCACCAGAGGCTTGCAATAGCAGCTGACTTAATCCATTATTCCTTCTGAACTGCAGAAAATTAAAGATTCCTTAACTGGCAGTGTGAGATGCCTCTCCTCCCATGGGTAGTGAACTTTATACACATGTATAGTGTTATCACAAGTCCATTGAATCACCCCTGCAGTCCAAGATAATTCTCTTGTAGGTTCAGAATTTCAATTATTTTCTGATGAGGTGAAATTTTAAGCTAAAACTGCTGAATGAAACAGGTCTGGACCACCATATTGAGAGAAAGGAGAGATGTGAAAAAGACCCCCTATATGTTCTCCCACTGGAAGACCACTGGATTAAAGGTATGTGTAGTGCTATCTAATCCAAACTGCCTATTAGATCAGTAAATCCTGTACCGCATTCTCTTGACTCCCTCTTTCCAAAATACCCTCACTGAAGTAAATAGGAGGCTATAAATAATCATTACTTGTGGTCATAGCTTAGGAGACAAATCTGGGAACTTCTTCATGTACTATCCTGTATTATACAAGGTTTAAACCAAACAAAAGTTTCCATTTGATCAAATCTATGTTTTGACCTGCAAAATGCTGCAGTACAAGGTGGTTCCTCTCTTTTACATGAAAAGGCTTCCATGAAACATCTACTACAACACTAAAAAAAACATCTTCCAAAACCAAAACAAAAATAAACCCCAAGAAAAAGAAAACAAAAAAGCCAAACCAAGAAAAACTCAAACAAAACCCGAACAAAACAAAAAACGAAAACACAAAAAACTCACCACACAACCACAAAACTTGAAACAATTCCAACCATTGACATCTGTGAGACAATGACTTTTTGGTCTCTTATGACTGTCTCTTTGAAGGCTGCACTCACAGCCTGCAGCTAACAAGGACCTTCCATTCCAAATGAAAAGAGGAGAGCAAGAAAATAATTGATTTTATCTCAGCAAAAGTGGGCTGCAATTGCACATTGGGTTATTGGCACAACTGATAGACCCAGGTTTTCCACTGTGCCTGATTTCCTAAGGACGCCATCCCTTGGCCACCACAGGATCTGACTCAGTCTACAGTGAGGCGTGCTTAGAGCTCTGCTGAGCTCTAACCTTTCCAATATAAACTGACATCCTTCACACTACAATTTATAGAGGCCTACAAGGAGGACACCACTGTAAATAACTGTTTATCCTTGACTCAAAAAGTCAAGACCTACCACCACATCAGAGTTCTGAAAGCTTCCATGGTGAGACAGGTCAGAGACAGTATTTGGAAGTGTTCCCAATCTGATTTTAACAACTGAGAGTAGCAGACTCTAGAAAAACAGCAATGTCAGGTGGAACTGTTTATGCCTATGGACATTTTCCCTGACTCTCAGAAGAGCAGGTGCAAAGGCAAGTTCAAAGCATAGAGTTCTGGGTCTTACCCTTTATACAAGTGGGCAGTTTATGTTCCAAAACCAGAACTTCCTTAAAGCAAATCAACTCATTAATACCACAGGATAGAGAGTAGCACTCAGTCATTCTCGTTTCAGCAAGTAAGAGTAAATCTTCTACTGTCTTGACCAATAGTAACATTTGCCAACTATTTTGTGCACCATCACCCCTCAATGATAGAAAGAACAGAAGGTTAGGTTGCCATTCCTTTTATTTCCTTTCATTTAAAACTCATTAATAGAAATAAATTTCAAGTAGTTGGGATCTAGCCAGCATTGAAACCCACACAATTATATTTACAATAAATATCTTCTATCTTGGAGCTACACACACAACAGGACATGCTTAACATACTGTGATAAAGGCGCAAACTCAAGCACTAAGTATAAAGGAAGAGGAAGGCATCTGTAATCCATTCATCTTTAAAAGAGACAGGGGAAAAAAAAAGAGGATACTGTACTGCACAGCAATTAAAATCTGAACCATTGCAGGAATAAAGGGAAAAATCAAGGCAAGCCTGCAGAAAGGAAGAGGAAAAAAACCCAAACACACACACAAAAAATCTGCCACAAGAATTCAAACCCACAAGAAATATCTGATGCACTAGTCCTATTAATAGCACAAAAGTTATGGCAGACACTGTCATTCAGCATTTCATTAATTATTGGGAGATGCACAGATACAAAGGTGCTTGATAGTACACAGAACGAATGGGCTGCACAAACTGGCTCTTTGCAAAGAACACAGCATGCTGCCTGCAAGGATACAGTGTCTAAATTAGGTAGCAGCAGTTTTTGAGTCAAAGAAAACCTCTAGTTAAACAACTCGTAGAGTCCCCACCACGACTTACTCACTTTTTATGCATTTATGTCTATGACTCTCCATTAAATGGGTAAAAATAACCTATCTGAAAGGCTTTTACAAAGAGAGGTTGTAAAACTTAGTGCATGTGAGTTTCTAGGAAAATGAGTGACACACTTCCGTGAAAACATTTTCAAGATACCTCCTTGGATTTCTATTTTAGTTTAGTTTTTAACCCATTAGCATTATTCCCAAACAGTATTTTTGCATGTAGAAGCATTCAAGTAATTTTCTTTTCCTTCACAAAAGGCTCTAACAAATAAACCTATGTTGACATACCTAAGCCTAGGGATTTATTGCACATTGGGGATTCTCTCTTCTCCAGACTTGTTGACAAATACTCAAACAGGCTCTGTGTCTTTGGCAAGATCCATGTGTTACATTTTTTTCCCCCGATCTGTGTCATCAGTCATAGGACCAGGTAGCACAATATTCAGTGAAAGGAGAGAATACCAAAAAACTGTTTTCATTTCTCATTGCCATGGCTTATACATTACTATGTTAGTACCATTTTCTATTATTTAGTTCAGAAAATACTGTAATTCAGAAAAATGCCAAGCAGCAGCAATAGGCTTTCAGTTTAAATTGTGAATAATGTTGACTTTGTTCTGATTTTTGTTTTCAATGCACATTTTTGCAACATGATATTGCCTGCAATGGCTTGCTAAAGGATTTAAATTTGTTCAATAAAGAGACAAGAACTGGAAGTGAGAGGCTTTTAGAAATAAATTGGCGGTCATGGCTGTGGAAAGCTTTGCAAATATTGAGTATTTATACACACTTTTTTTTTCTTAGATGTAGAAGAGCAAATAAATTATAACAAACAATATATTCAACACATGGTTTCATTTGTTCTTTTCCAGAATACAAAAATAATCAGAAACTCATGAACAAATCCATCAATTATTTTAATAAATCCAATTACATGGATTCTACAGTTCACTGTTCTAACTGCTGTTTTGCAAAGAACAGACAAGAGATACATAAATGATACATTTGCTTTTTTTCATTAGAACAAATCAGTCTTGAGTCAGCCAAGTTCAAAATTTACCTTGTTTCAATGGAACTATTCCTAAAAGTTAAATATGTGCTAAAAGAATTTTTTTTTTTTTCCAAAATAAGGCAGCTTCGGCAAGTACATGCTGACTCCAGTTACGGATCACTGCTGTAGAGAGGTCTCCTATCCAATAACTTCAAGATAAAAAAATGCACCATTTCTTTTACACTACCAAAGATGCTTTTTCTCTCTGCTAAGAAACGCTTTGTGGAACAAAGGATGTCAAAGGCCACAGGTGCAGTCAGAAAAATCACCACATATAATGCATATTTAAGGAAAACACACTGTTAGCATTTGCCAGTATCAACTGCAGCAGTTGTAACCCCTTTACACGAAGAGTATGAGTGTTATAAAATTCACAGGGTTTGGAGGAGTTGAGTTCTACGTTTTAAAATTATTTCTGCAGCTACCTATCCAGCCCACATTAGTGAAACAAAATTCAGCTTTCAAAGTGACTGAAGTTTCTGAAAGTATTATTAGAATTTTACTTCAAGATAAGGGATCAGGCCTCAGGATCCATACACTTTTGCTGAAAATGTTCTTGGTGGCAAAAATTTGTAAATATGTTTCCTTCAGCTTTCCATTCCACACCAACTATAATAAAATCCGTGAGGTTTAGTATTTTTGTTTTCACTGTAAAAGCATTTTTAGTGTGGAAACATAATGTAGCTCTACACTCTCTTCCCTGTGCCCTCTTAGTCTCAGGGGGCTAGCAAAGTGCCTAAAGTGAAATGTTTATTGAAGGACTGGCCTGATATTGTACAGAAGGAGACAGCATAAGCAAGGCCTCCAAAAGTTCTCCCCGCAAGCCTAATTCTGCTGCTGCTGACATAAGTTTTGAAATATTCAGTCTTAGACCACTACAAGGTTCTCTCATTCCAGGTGTTGCATCTTTCCTCTGGCACTGTCCCATATTGACTACAGGCCAACTTCAGTGCAGTCCATTGCCAGAACAGACAGTTCCACACTTCCACCTGAAAGATTTTTCCTTTCATCTATTTAGTTTTTGAGCTGGAAAGGGATGCATTTTCAGGCAGATCAGTCCTCGATCCAGCTCACCAGATGGCAACACAAACAAGGGTGGCAGTGCAAGGAAGGGAGTGGGAAGGTGCAGCCAGAGGTGATGAAGGCTTTTCAGAGTCAGCCTGCACTGCAGTTGGCTTAGCAAGTTTGCAAAACCCTTAGTTTCTTCTTAGTGTTCCCTGCAGCACAACAGCTGAAGGATCCTGCAGATTTTTCTGAGCTGAAACCCTTAGCTCTACAGAACAGTATTATCACTATCCAACAAACATAAGGCATGATTATATATACATATATAAAGAGAGAGAAAGTGAGAGAATATCCTCCACATCACAGTTTCTGTTGCAAGAGACCACCTTTCAAACCTCCAAGACGAAGTGACCTGGTAATTTCATTCTTTAGCTTCTAAAGGAGAGCTTCATATCTTCATCAGGGGTCAGATGCAATGAGGTGACCTCTCTTCACTAATTTGCAACCATATAATCACAATTTAATCTAAGTATTGTTCTCTCTGGTTAGCTCTCCCTTTCACAGTCTGTCTTAAAGAACACATAATTGTTTCAGCATAATGAGAACAGAATCACTGCAACCTCAGCTGTTCAAATATACACAGCTTCCTCCAGAGGTGAATCTTTACTAGCATTTTCTGCCGATACAATTCAGTTTTGTCTGTAGTAACTCAAACTGTGCACAGGGACTGAAAGCAAGGGATAGAAAACTACTCTAGCCATGTTCATATTCCCTCTGGAAATTGCAGTTGGACCTTCCACCCACTGTATATGCACTGTAGCCTCTTAGTTGGTAAGTTAAGAGGACAACGGTGTCACCACTGCTGTTTATTTAATCACATTTTCATTTTATTTTCATTCTTTTTTTTTTCCTGAACTAATGTATGAGCAGATCTGAAATTAATTTGCTAGTAATTTAAGGATGATTTAAACTACTTTTTAGTTTCCACACCAAAACATCAGTGAGTAATGATTGCCTATCACACAGCACATGTGAGAGTACAAGTTGTTATTATCATTATGAACTGTGCTTCATCACTTCCTATTAACCCCAAATCACAAAAATTTTGTCAAAAATCTATCTCCAAGAAGGAATTCAGATGCCTTTTATTAATATGTCAGTGTTACAGATTCTTAGTAAATTGTTAGTCAGTAGGGTGTTGGGATGATTAAAACCTTCTGGGCTTTGGAAAGCATTTTCTCTGCAGGAATTTGTCAAATCCTGTTCAGTTCACTATTGGGAGCACTTAAAAGAAAAATAACGTTACATAAAATCTGGTCACTGTAGATGCATTTCTACCATTTTAATGAGTCTCTCTCCCTTTTAGACAACAAAATCATCACCTTCCAGAAGGTAAGGAAACAATTACATGCGCAATACCTATTGCACCTATCCATTTAATAGCCCTAAAATATGTTGTTAGGTGGTAAAGACAGTACAATTTGGTATACACTTTGATAAAGCTACACATCATTTTTTCAAGGCAAGACAGATAGAGAGATATTCCTGTCATTTAAATAGTAACAGATATTGAGGAAACTGGAAGAGATTTCCAGGACAGAAATAGTATCATAAAACCAAAATAATCCAACAACATTATCACCTACCTTACGTTTGTTTGTTGGGCAAACATACAAGTAGCTCAAAATAGTCTTCAGACCAACTTTGTCATTCAGTTTCTCATACGTTGTCCCATAATCTGTTGACCTACAATTCAAAAGAGATTTTTATAAGTACAAACACTTAATCACAAAACCACAAGTCACTTGGCAGCTTTTCAATATAAGTCATGCTTTAAATAGCAAAATGGCTCTCCAGAGCTTTTTCAATGATTCATGTAGTATATAATGATACTTAATTATACACACAGAGCATCATGTGAGTGTTTAGAATTTGCATTTAAATTAGATTAGGAAAAATTAAACCAGCATCTTCCCAAAGCATTTTAAAATAAACATGTACAACAAGAAATGCTACATTCTGCATATAGAAGATTGCAATGATTGTCAGAAATGCCAAATAGCAGACAGCAAGACACCAAGGTTATCAATTTATCTTATACTCCATTTTGTTAAGATGTCTTATTTCAGTGTATTCCAAAGTAGGTCCTCCAGCTGATTGTCCAGTGAAATCACAGTTCACTTTTCTGCAAAAATCATTGATGTCCTTTTGAAAACCTAACTACATGAACTTTACACCTATAATTTATACATTGTTTTGTTGTGGGGTTTTTTTCACATTGACTGGCAGAGAGTACGGACATGTACTTTATTCTTGCTTTAAAAGCCTCTACTCAGTAGGTAAAATATTTCTGATATGAGGGTTGCCCATAAAGACACCAACTACATCTCTTGGGGAAGAACAAAAGAAGTGAACAAACAAGACTGTGCAGAGTTCCGGTATCATCTGTTCTTATCATGACTGGAACCTGGATCAATCCTCAGCAGAGGTTTTGTTCATTATGCAGTTCATGCTTGCCTGAATCCTTCCCTGGTATCCTGGGGATTTAGAGAATCAGTCCAAACCAGTACAGTTGATATCCATAAACTGCAGAAAACTGACATGTGACATGTATCTGGGTAAGAGAGACATTTAAAAGAATAACATATTCCTGTATCTCATCTATAAATGGGTCCATATAGAACTTCAAAAAGGTATTTTTTGAGCATGGAGGGTGTTAAATTTCAGGATCAGGTTCCACACTTACATTCCTACCACAGCTTCTGGGATTTCAGATTTTGCAATCACTACATGAATAAAAGAAGAAAGCAGCAGCTTGGGGTTTTACCCGTTAAAGATGAATTGCACTAAAATGCAGATTTGCATTAAAATTGAGTCTTTCTATTTGGAAACTTTATAGAAACCTTTGCATGTATCTACCTGCTCATGCATTCATAGGTTTCCCCTTTCCCTCCAATGAACACATGCACTCCTGTGCGTATATATGACCTTCGGTGTTTAAAACATTAATGTCAAATTCTCACCCTCCAATTGATCTTTCCCTTTATAAGGTCATCTCTCACTGAGTTATTTCCTCAGTGGACTGAGAAGTAGGATATTGTTACAGTTATTACTGTTATGGAATAATTCAGAGATGCTCCAGCATCCAGGTGAAGGGATCCACAGCAGGATGCTGAACACAGCCTTGCCAAGGACTGCTGCTTCACTTTGTTCCCCCATCCCAGTCTTCTCAGAAATCAGTATTTCTGTTGCTGTCTGCCTAAATCCCAAAACCTACCCTTTGTGGAGTTTGAGCTGACAAAGACATGTAAAGACTGTAAGGTCTAAATCTGACCCAAAGAGTTAAGAAAAATACATTAATGAAATAATGCTGCTTCTTGTACCAGTGACAGTGAATTCAAAATGGCATCTTTCAAAAAGGGATGGGAGCAAAGAAAATCTGAGACAAAAGACTTGCTTTGAAGTTGCTCAAGAAAAGCAGCCAGTACCCCTGCCACAGCACAGGCAAAGTGATGTCAGCAGCCTATTACAAATGGTAATCTTAGTCAGAATTGCCAGCCACTTTCTTCAAGTCTCTAGGCAATTATTTTGCATTAACAGCTTTATTTACAGGTAACACTATATACAGATGGAAATGTGTGCTTCTGTCAACAACTATAAAAGAAACTGAAAGATTGGGAAGCTTAGAAAAACATTCTCTTTTGTGCGGATGAACAAATTCACAAGCAATCAAAGGAGCTACTATTAGATCTTACTTTCATTATAATGTTCTAAACTGACAACAGCCAGTCCTTCCACCTTCCCAGTTACCAGTTGTTTCTCTTGCACCACTTTACAACTACCCTTTATTTTAACAGGGAGGTAAATGTTATATATACAACAGCAGATAGGTACCCAGTAGTGATTTAACACAAAGAAATGGTAATAGATATACACGCAGAGCAATGGAACAAAAAAAAATTGTATCAAATGAAACACTGCATATATGTGAAGCTTCTGTTGCGATCTAACTCAGGGGTATCACCAACCTGTATTCATCTTATTCCTATGTATACAAGCAGGCAATGATTAGCAGCCTAGATAATGAGCTTTTTGTTTGTCTTATTAAATGGGTGCATAAAGCAGCATGAGACTCCTAACCCATGAAAACGTATCAGCCATTCGAGGACCCAGGAAGTCAGCCTACCCTGGAAGTGCTGCAAAAGACAGATGTACCTCAGCAGGGTGTAGGCACTAATGGCACTGTAGAATCAACAAATTCAATCCCAGTCATCTGAAGGGGAACGTCTAGGTACCGACCAACATTTCCCACACCTTCTGTGAAAGGCTGCTTCTCTGAAGTTCAGCAGAGAGAGCTAAGTTTTAGTCCATCTGTGTAACATGAGTGGAGCAAGCAAATGCTTGTATAAATCATTGGAAAAGCTAAATCCAGGACCTGTAGAGCTGAAAACCCAAAAATTAAACTCTACCTTCTGAGCCATCTACTGAACAGCCACAGCTACTGAAACAACTACATGTAAATGAGTGAACAGCAAGCTCTATTTTACTGTCTCTTGTGTAGACATGTGTGTTGCAATGGTTTCCCAAATTTGTT